>CM061537.1:87687723-88250728 GCA_030545055.2 Neoaliturus tenellus
GCTAAACATTACCAAGATTTAAAATTATTTATCTCTCAAAACAAATTGGATATAATATTAGTATCCGAAACACACTTTACAAACTTAAGTTACTTCAAAATTCCTGATTTTACGACATATTTCACTAACCATCCTGATAACACTGCTCATGGTGGCACTGCAATTCTAATTAAGTCTACTATAAAACATTTCGAAAACTCTAAATGCCAATTGGCATACTTGCAAGCTACGATTGTCACCGTCGAAGACTGGCAAGGCCCGTTAACACTATCCTCAGTCTACTGCCCTCCCAGGCATAATATTACTAGTATCCAATTTATTGATTTTTTCAACACCCTTGGTCATAGATTTTTGTCTGGTGGGGATTACAATGCTAAAAATCAAATGTGGGGCTCTAGAATAAATAATCCACGAGGGCGGCAGCTTGCAAGAGCTATGGCTGGTAACAACTTAAGTCACATTTCTACCGGCGAACCAACATACTGGCCGACAGATCCAAATAAACTCCTTGACCTGCTAGATTTTTTTGTTGTTAAAGCTATTTCAGACAACTATTTGCAAATTGAATCAAATCTCGACCTCTCATCAGATCATTCACCTGTTATTTTAAGTGTGGGAACCTCCATAGTTTTACAAGAGCAGCCTCCTAGTTTGTGCAATAAATTTACGGATTGGGACTACTTTCGGCGTCTCATTTCTGAAAAAGTTAATCTAAAAATCCCTCTAAAAACTCCTGATGATGTTGATAATTCTGTTGAAACATTCACTCAACTGGTGCAACATTCAGCCTGGCTTGCGACACCAAGACAAACAAGCAAAAACAACCAAAGAATAAACTATCCAGTTTTTATAAAAAGGAAAGTAGCAGAAAAGAGGCGTTTGAGGAGAATTTGGCAAAACACTAGAAATCCTGTAGATAAGACAAACTTTAACAGGGCATCACGGCAACTTACTGCGATGTTAAAAGAACTGAAAAATGACTGGTTTAAGGAATTTACTGAAAATCTTTCTCCAACAGAAGCGACCAACTACTCATTATGGAAAGCTACCAAGAATTTTAAACAACCTAAAACACCAATCCCACCCATTTCTAAATCTAACGGCTCCTGGGCAAAGAGTAACAAGGAAAAGAGTGAAGCTTTTTGTGAATATTTTGAAAATGTCTTCAAACCTAATGATACTGGTATTGACATCAGTGACGAACTTGATGAACTTCTTGAAGCCCCAACTCAGATGGACTTACCCCTTCAAGCAGTTAATCCAAGTGAGGTCAAAACTGTAATTATTAAAGAAGTGAACCCAAGGAAATCCCCTGGATATGATTTAATAACTGGTAGGGTCCTTCAAGAACTTCCTAGAAAAGCCTTTGTGTTATTGACATTAATTTTTAATGCCATTTTAAGGCTAGAATACTTCCCAACCCCATGGAAGATCTCCCAAATTGTTGTGATTCAGAAACCTGGAAAACCCCCTTACCAAGTGTCTTCTTATCGACCTATCAGTCTTCTTCCCTTACTGTCAAAGGTTTTCGAGAAAATTCTTTTGAAACGTTTACTTCCTGTTATTGAGGATCGAGAAATTATTCCTAGTCACCAATTTGGATTTAGACGGCAACACTCTACGATCGAGCAAGTCCACAGGGTAGCCAATGTAATCAAACAAGACCTTGAAAATAAGCGATACTGCACAGCGGCATTCTTGGACATAATTCAAGCCTTTGATAAGGTTTGGCACAAAGGAGTGCTGTATAAAATCAAGAAAACCCTTCCACATACTTTTTACAATATATTTCGATCTTACCCGAGTGACAGATTTTTTCAAATAAAGCTTAAAGACTTTCTCTCGGGCATCCACAGCATACAATCGGGAGTGCCACAAGGTAGTGTATTAGGACCTGTCCTGTATGTGATATACACAGCAGAGGACATACCAACAAACCTCGAATCTGAAATGGCTACCTTTGCAGATGACATTGCTGTTCTGGTTTCCCACCATGACAATGTGGCTGCCTCGGCAATCCTCCAAAGAACCTTAAATGATTTCTCAGAATGGCTGAAAAAGTGGCGCATAAAAGTAAATGAAGGAAAATCAGCCCATGTTACATTTACCCTTAAAACTGGTATCTGCCCTCCTGTTTCCTTAAATAATGTTCGTCTTCCGCAGCTAACAGAAGTGAAATATCTCGGCATGTATTTAGATAGTAAACTAACATGGAAATCTCACATCTGGAACAAACGGTTAAATCTGGACCTAAATTATAGGAAACTCTCCTGGCTTCTTAATGAAAATTCTAAATTATCAACACAGAACAAAATTCTCCTATACAAAGTAATTTTAAAACCTATCTGGACCTATGGAATTCAACTGTGGGGAACTTCTGCAAATTCTAACATTCAAATCATTCAACGTTTCCAATCTAAAATTCTACGGATTATTCTTCAAGCACCCTGGTTTGTCAGCAATGCTACTCATCTTCATACAGATACATCCATCCCTTTAGTTGTGACAGAAATAGAACGCTTTAGTAAGAAATACCTATCAAAACTGGACAATCACCCAAATCACCTGGCCCTCAACCTCTTGGACAACAGCAATCATATCTACAGACTGAAACGCCACAACTTCCTGGACTTGACTTCCCGATCTAAACAATAGTATTCATGTTACTCATTTTAATCTTATGTTAGGTTTGTTTCTGTTCAAATTCTAACTCATGTTCTTTTTTAATTACCTCACATTTGCTTATTGTTTTGTAATGAAACAGATTGTAAATAAAAATTGTGTTAAAAAAAAGTTACGTTATAATGTTTACCATTACCCAGCTGATTGAAAAAGAGAATGAAGCAGTCTTGCCACGGGTACGATATTTATACTAGGAATACGCTCCGATGTCCGTCCCGTACAAGAATTTTTTACTCACTTTTTGAGTTATTAGGTGATGCTTTTTTTTGAGGGAGAGGTAAGAAAAATGCATTACGCACACAGGTGGCAAGCCTGTAGTGTGGGACTCCCCTAAAAACGGGTTTGCCCACTAAAAAACCTCGCCTCTACTCTTTAGGATTCTAACCTGGAGTTGTTTATCACATTACGTAGGGCTAGGCCTAAATTTGTCTTATGCCCGTGGGGCTCACTCCTTATCCAGCCACTCGATCAAGGGATCTGGGCCACTTCGTGGTCCAGATCATGTTTCTTTTCAAGAAGGATGCCCCGCACGAGCTGTGATAAACGATCCCAGTTGCCCTCATCCTCCAAGATCTTTTGGCAGACCGAGTCCACCGAAAATGCACCAAAAATTTGTGTGGCCTTTAGGCGGGACCCTTCCCAACGGGGGCAGCGGAAGAATGTGTGTTCCGCATCGTCGGGAACGCCCGAGCAATAAATAAAGAATTGGCAGCCGTTCCACCGATGGTTGGACGTGCTTGATAAGTCGCGCAGTCCATCGTCCTCGGGTGTCGTGCTCCCAGCTGTGTTGCCACTGCTGGAAGGTTCGGGAGCGCTCTGCTGTTCTTGCAGTGTCCTTGCCAATCTCGACTTGTCTCTGATAAATTGCCTTCCTCTCTCCTGCCAAGAGCTTGACAGGGATAACTCCGGCAACCACCAGGACGGCAGGCTCGGACACTGTCCGGTAGGCGGAACACACCCCGAGGGCCGCTCAACGTTGAACCCGGGCGAGTCGCAACCTGTACTACTCTTTATCGAGAGCGTCTGCCCACACCTCTGCTCCATAAAGAAGCACAAACTGAACCGCGGACATCAACAGACGTCTTCTGCTGGATCGTGGAACCCCGACATTGGCCATCAGCCTACTAAGGTAAGTGACTACCTTAGCGGCCTTGTCCGCCGTACTGAATATCTGATCCATCCAGCTTAACTTGGTGTCCACCATAATCCCGAACTTAGCAGCACGAATTGATTGGACCACCTCCCTTCCCACTCGGAACAGAATGACGGTGTCTATCCTCTTCTTCGTAAGGATCACAATCTCCGTCTTACGGAGAGCAAGCGAGAGACCGTGATCGGACATCCATGTGTTGACCACACGCATGACTCGGTTCAACTTTAGTTGGGCCAGCTCAACGTTGCGTGCGACAATGAGAGCTGCGACATCATTGGCGTACCCAACCAAAGTGGTTTCCTCAGGCATCTTCGACCTCAGGAGGCTGTCATAGGCAACATTCCAGAGATCCTGGCCGAGTATTGAATCTTGCGCGGCACCAGAAGTGACTTCCATCGTCCACGTTCCGTCCCTTGTGTCGTAAATAAGGCTTTGAGAGCGGAGATAATCCTCAATGAGTCGCAACAGATATGCAGGAACGCGAAAGGTGCTGCGAAGCGCATCCAACATATCGACCCACCTCGCCGAGTTAAAGGCATTCTTGACATAAGCGTAACAAGAAGCACTACTCAGCGAGAGAAATGGTTGTGGCTCTCGACTCTCTTCACAGCTCTCCATGGACTTCAGTGATAGCGTCAATCGTTGACCGTCCCTTTCTGAAGCCATACTGACGGGGGCATGAGTCCCCGGCAGCTTCCACGGCAGAGGTCAGGCGGGAACGGATCAGCTTCTCGAACAGCTTCCCAGCTGTCCAACGTGTAGAAAGGCCTGTGGGACGACGGCAGCTCGGGATCACCTTTGCCCTTGCTGATGAGTACAAGTCTGGCGGTTTTCCAGGTAGCCGGAAACACCCTTTCTACCAAACAGGCGTTGTACATTCTCAACAACAAATCAGCATTAATTGAAAATACTTTCTTTAAAGCCTCGCTGGGAATCCGTCCGGGTCAGAAGCCTTGTTGCTCTTTAGGGAGAGAACGGAGGTTTCCATCTCCTCGAATGTGAAGAGTGGAACGTCATCTAACCGTCCAAAGTCAACCGGCGTACATCCTAGGCCTAGCCTACAAATACAAACAATGATTTTAGCTAAGACCTCAAAACAAGCAAGTAACTTAATAATAATTATGCTTATAATGTTAAAGGTAAATAGATTGTAGAGCGAAAAAACAATACAATTTAAAATCCATGATTGCAAATTAATAAAAATCAAGTAATGTAGGCCTAAGTATTGTAGAATTACGCTTACTTAACACTTAATGCATATTTTGTTACCTGAGACATAGGCTACAATGGAACAACACATTCTAATTAGTTGTTCAATTTAAATCTTTCTCCCAAATACATATTTGTTAGTAGATGTGTAATAGGGGTTCACCGACTTCTTAAGGAAGCGTGCTCTGATTGGTCGAGAGCTGGCATAAGCCCCGCCCCTCTTCTCTGATTAGGGATGGCAAAATGTAACCGCATCAGTTACTTTGCATTAGTTGCGGCCCCGCAACTGATGCGCAATGTAACTAATGCGGGAAAGTGGCTAATGCATTAGTTAAGCTCGCAACAGCCGATGCCGCTAAACACTGCGTGGACGTGGCTGTTGAATTAGTAAAATCAGTTGACCAGGAGACAAAACTTTATGAAACTCTTGTTTCTACCTGTTTAAAAAGTTTACAATGTTATCTGATATTCTTCATATCTCATGCAGGTCAGTTTCGGACGTACTACATTTGAAGCGGTAAAATGTGCTTTTAATAGTGTGGTGTGCTACATGCTTTTTATTTTTATATTTATTTCAGACTTAAATTAAATACTAATTTATTTAATAAATCAATAATTAAATTTAACAAAGTATTAATGCTTGTAACATAATGCATCGTTATTATATTTATTTACAAATTTATAAAAATACAATTTATTAAATAATTTATTGTTTTAATAATAATAATTTTTATATAATTATTTTAAATTCAGGAAACAGTAAAACTTCCGGTGATTCCCAAATAAATACTTAAAAAATTATCAATATTTTCGAGTGTTAATTATTTTTTAAGATTACAAGCATTATGTATATTTTGTTTACACTATCGTCAAATTTTGTGATTTAATTACCGTTATATTTAGCGATTAGTAAGAAAATTAAACTTTGTGTGGCGAAGAGAATTATTGTAAATATCTATTTAAGGCTGCGGTCTACCCCAACCAAAACAAAAACAACAACAATGCCGAATATGCCGGCCTCACGGCCGTAGCGCTAGGCGAGTTTGATGGCTGCAGAGGTTTACGGGGATCGTGTTTCAGAATTAACCAATTAAGATAGAGATTGACTCTTAACTTTTTCTAAAAGTACAAAAAAGGATCTCGTCGGCTATCTTTTTAGAATTTTCAAATAAAATTTCTAATTTCAGTTAGAATTGTGTAAAATTATCTGTTTTTGAGTTTATAGATGCAGAGGTTTACGGGGATCGTGTTTTAAAAATAACCAATTAAGAAAGAGATTGGCTCTTAACTTTTTCTAAAAGTAGAAAAAAGGATCTAGTCGGCTATCTTTTTAGAATTTTAAAATAAAATTTCTAATTTCAGCTATACCGGTCTGAAATCATTTGTTTTTCTCGATTTTTAACTGAAGTTTTCTATTAGTTTTAATGAACTAATTACAAAATTGTAACAGACGAAATCTAGTACCGTTATTCTTCTTTAATATGACACCTTATTTGTAGCTCTAGGCTTCATTTGGCAGAAGATAACACGATTCTAAAAAACCGTTGCATTTGGGTGCGCGCCAGGGGTAGACCGCAGCCTTAACTGCAACTCTGTTTTAGCGCAAGCTAATTCTATCCGGACAAGAAACAACAGTAGCGCGAACCCGGTAACGGTTGCACGAATGCCGCCAGCCGCCAGAGCTTAACTAATGCAACCGCATTCACTAAATTCAACTAATGCGCGGCCGCAACTAATGCAGTTGCAGCTAATGCGGGGAAAACATTAGTTAAGCCCATCCCTATCTCTGATTGGTCGACAGCTGGTATAGACCCCGCCCCCCTCTTCTCTGATTGGTCGACAGCTGACTTAGGCCACGCCCATTTGTTAAAATGGCTGTTGTTGTCTTCCGAAGGAAGAGTAGGTGGACGAGTCCATTATAAGGGGAAGAAATATGATGTTTATATGCTACCAACGGCTCTACTATATAAAATGTATCAATGAATATAATATGTCAATGACAATAATGTCAAATCTATATTACCAATGTTTATACTATATGAAATGTACCTGTGGCTATACTATATAACATGTATCAATGGACATAATGTAAAATGTACATAATCAGCGGAAACACGATATAAAATGAAATGCTGCTATACTATATAATATACATCTATGACTATAATGTTAAATATTTCTAATCTAGTTATACTATATGAAATGTGCTCAAGGATATAATATATATCAATGACAATAGTGTTAAATAAACACGATCAATGCTTATACTATATAAAATGCATTCGCCGTTATACTATACAAAATACATCAATGAATATAATGTTAAATAAACATGATCAACGCTTATACTGTATAAAATGTACCTGTGGCTTTTCTCTGCATCAATGACTATAATGTTAAATATACATGATCCACAGTCATACTATATGAAATGTAGGAGACAATGAATATAATGATAAATATACACGATCAACGGTTATACTATATGAAATGTACCTGTAGCTATTTCTCTACATCAATGACTATAATGTAAAATGTACATAATCAACGGTTACACTATATAACATGAATCTGCTGCTATACTATATAATATACTTCAATGATTATAATGTTAAATATTTTTAATCCAGTTATATTATATGAAATGTGCCCATTGCTATAATATATATTATTAATCATTGACTATAGTGTTAAATATACGCAATCAATGCTTAAACTATATGAAATGCATTCTCCGCTATACTATACAAAATATCAATGAATATAATGTTAAATAAACATTATCAACGGTTATCCTATATGAAATGTACCTGTGGCTACTTCTCTACATCAATAGCCATAATGTAAAATGTACATAATCAACGGTTAAACTGTATAAAATGAAAATGCTACTCTACTATATAATATACATCAATGACTATGATGTTAAATATTCCTAATCTAGTTATACTATATGAAATGTGCCCAAGGCTATAAAATATCAATGACTTTACGTTAAATGTCCATGATCAATGCTTATACTATATTAAATGCATTCGCCGCTATACTATATAAAATATATCAATGAATATAATGTTAAATAAACATGATTAACGCTTATACTGTATGAAATGTACCTGTGGCTTTTCTCTGCATCAATGACTATAATGTTAAATATACATGATCCACAGTCATACTATATGGAATGTAGCAGACAATGAATATAATGATAAATATAAATAATCAACGGTTATACTATTTGAAATGTACATGTGGCTATTTCTCTACATCAATGACTATAATGTAAAAATGTACATAATCAACGGTTACACTATATAAAATGTACCCATGGCTATATTATATGATATGCAGCTATGTCTATAATGTTAAATATTCTAATCTAGTTATACTATAATATTAAATATACCCACTGCTATACTTATATGCTAATATGCATCTAAATAAACACGATAAATGGTTATACTATATGAAATGCATTCGCCACTATGCCTTACAAAATATATCAATGAATTTATACACATGATCAATGGTTTTACTAAATGAAAAGTTTCACAGCTTTACTATATTATCCATGACTGTACTGATTTAAACTGAAATGTACAAACAGCTAGCTATTAACTGTAACCATAAACAAATCACAGTCTAAGTGTAGTTAAAGTAATTGTGTGAGCAAATTTATTTCGAGTTAAACTTTATTAGGAAATGAGTCAGTAAAATCACTAGGATATTAGGAGATTCTTGGTATCGCAGTATCTGTTCTTAAAATATAAATTAATTATGTTAAAAACATATGTCGTGAGCCTGTCTTATTAAGTATTTTTTACTGAGAATAATACAGCATGGAATGTTTCCTCCCATGACCAGAGCTCTTTCGAGGTGGTAATTCCCCATGGCGTTAGCTTTTATCATGGATCCATACCATGACGTGGTTCCCCTAAAGATCGGGCCTAGCCACACCTTTTTTTAAAGTGGTTTTTAGGCAAAATATTCCACTATAGCTGTATATCTCAATAAACAAATACTTTTCCTCATATTTATATTATCTAGATATTATATTATAGTGCAACATTGAGGATATATTTACAGTTATGTAATCAGATATCTTGAGCAACCTGTCTGATCTTCTTTATATATATTACTTGAGAGTGATTTTGAAATGTTCTCCAGGGAAGTTGTAGTTCCATTTTCTTCCTTCTTCTTTTATCCCACTTCTTGAATCTTCTTTTTTCGTCACTCCGCTTCTTTTTAGTTTTCTTCTTCCTTACATGTCTCTTTTCAAGGCTTTGGTCTTGCTCTTCACATACATTAATTTTTCTTGGGGATTTTGTAATGCCCCCATGGTAAGGTGTTTATCCCATTGTTTAGAATATACCTTTTATCATCATGTGCTGACAAAGCGATCTTGTTCATATTGACGCTAAAGAGATCATGTTTGTAGCTTCTAATCATGTTCATAGAGCAGTATTTGTCAACATGTGTTTTCAAGCACTCTTTATAGTCTTCGAAGGTTAATTCCATTTCCACAACAGGCTTCTTAACACCTTTTGATTTTTTTTATAACACGATTATTCTCAGATCTGCTTGCGTACATTTTTGATCTTAAACCTATGTGTTCATACATGATTCTTCCATAGAGTTCATCCTTAAATTTCCCAATAACCTTCTTGTTTGTGGTGCTAAAGCAGGGGTGGTTAGAGGGGTAGTCGCTCGTGTCAAAGTAGGCAATCATCTCCTTCATGTCTTCGTAGAAATCCTCTGTCTGTAGATGGTAGGTTAGGCTATCTGTGTCGGTATATTGTAATTGAGCTTTATTTTTATACCGAGCTTGCATCACATTATAGTGAAAGTCATACATTAGGGTCTTAGACACATCCAAAATACTCATTCCTACGTATGTTGCTTTATTGAAGAATAATTTAGTCTTCCTCATGTGTACTGCAGCCAAATTTTCAGTAAAAATAGTTCTTCTTTTAAAGTTGGGTTGTGCTAGCCACTTGTCGACCTGTTTCTCATGAGTTGCCAATCTGATGTCAACACGATTTCGAATATTTTCCATAGTCTTTCCAAAGACAGCATTATTCATTAGTTTGAAAAAATCCTTTTCAAAATTGCTTGTGGCTTTCGTTCTCATATTAGTATTTAAATCTATATAGGGTTTAAGCCAATCTTTTTGCTTAAAACTGATTGCTCTGTGGATTTTCTTTAATTTTAATCCTAGAGACAGGTACTGTTTAAGATTTCTATGATGTATGACATATTTTTCCTTATCATACAGCGTTGCAAGTAATTTTTCTTCCTTCGATCCTGGAGGAACTCTGTGTTCAGGAGCTAGTGGGAGATCAGAGTGCTGATCGTGCAATTCTTCTGGATACTCCAAGTCAACCTCTAAGATATATCCTATTTCGGAATCATCAGGAATTACTGTGACATCAATAAGGTGTGCGTCTTCTACCCATTTAAACTCTGCATATGGCATGCTCTGGGACATCGCCCATGCATATAAGTTGTTTGCGTCAAGATATGTTAGGTATGATGAGGATATATCTTTGTCGTAATCTTCCATGTATTTATTATTGGCGGCTGCATAGCGGTTCGAAACTTGCGATAAACCTCCTCGTATGCCATTTCCAATCATCAAAATCATGTCATAGTCTGTTATTAGTTCCAGTTCAATCTCGGTTGTCTTGAGCATTGCACTCCATGCAAGTCCAGGTGCCGTGTAGTACCAGGCAGGATCTAGGCTATAAATTTGCATACACACGTCTCGAAAATTTTCCATTACATCAGCCAATTGCAGTACATCTGACTTATTATACAACATTGTATACTCCTTCATATTTTGTATTTCAAAAGCGTTCCAAATCTTACAGGCATGCTGATAATCTTCTTCCTCAATATCAGACATGGTTAATTTGTTGTAAAAGTCCGCCTTTGGTGGTAGAGATGTTTGTTCATATTTCTCCAATGAGTCCATAGCATCATACGGGTACACGCCTTTTCTCAAAAAGAGTTGAAGTTGTTCACCAGAATAGTACTTTGATGTATGCTTGAAATGAGAAGGCGGCAAGTTTTTAACTAGCAAGTCCAAGCTGCTAGACATGAATTTCATTGAGTCGACAAATCTTAGATCAATACCTCCAGGTACATGAACAGTGTATGATATATACCATTCTTCGCTGTTTGGGATGATATCAATAGTCACGTTATTCGATCCAAACATTTTTATGAATAAATGAGTATCGTAACCAGAAAGATTGTGGATGAATATAGGAAGAAATGAAAGTTCTTTAAAGTTTAAGTTGCAGCTGTTGTGAGCAGCTCCTCTGAATTTTCCAGTTATGTGGTCATGGTCCATAACTAAAGGGTCTTCGTCTGTGAATTCCTTTCCACAAATATGACATTGTCTTGCTTCTAAAATGTTGGTAAGATCTTCTTCTGAAAGTGTCATGGGTTGGGCGGCTTCTTTGGAATAAAGTCTTTTGATTTTCGTAGACTCTTCAAGAATCATTTTTACAAAAACTTGAGCAGCGTCTTCACCGAAGTATGTTTCTGGACTTTTGTAATAATTTTCTGCTTGTACGATATAATATGAAAACCCAATGGCTTCATGTTTTTGATAACTTTTTGTGTTGGATTCAGTTGAATATTCCTCTTCAATACCGGTTGTTTGTAAGGGGGTGAGCATGCATTCAAAGTCTGCATAACATGCAAATGGCACTCTCATACTTCTATTATGATCCTTAAACTTAATTGTGTCTTCCTTCTTAGGCATCACAATCTTGACTGGATCGTGCTGCTTGCAATATGATTTATGAAAATTCAATAAATCTTCTGTTCCAAAATGTAAAAGACATCTTTTACATAACCATATTCTTCCTTTGTACTTTGTAATCTGTGATCGCACTAGTCTACTTAGATTTGTTATTAGACAATAATGTGAACTGTCTTCATTCCTAAGGTAAAGTAAATCTACATGTCGATCCTTCTCTTCTTCGGTTACCAGAAGTGGGTACACTACGTTTTTTTCATCAAAGCTGTATACATTAATAGATATACCAGATCGCTTTTCAAATATCTTTATGCTGTTTAAGGCCACTGGAAATCCTATTCCATGCAGAGCATCATCAAATTCGTGTTCGTATTGGATGTAATGATGTACTCCTTGAGGTCTGTTTTCCCACCGTATAGGATGAATTGCTGCGAGAACTGACCAGAGAAAACATTTATCATCGTTGTTTTCAATGTTAATAACGGCTTTCTTCTGTTTTAGACGTATCGGTAAATCGATGTAGGATGATCCTCGCAGGGGAACATAACGATTGATTCGGAGTTCAATGTTTTTTATTCTACTTAGGGTCCAGCCGGAGCCTTTAGTTTGAAACTCTTCCATCTCTTTAAGAATCTTCAACTTCATGCTCTCCAGCTGTTCCTTGATATTGTCGGTTGGTAAAATGATTTTGTTTTCTGTTTTAAAGTTCATTTCTTGCGTAACTTCTTCACTGATACTTGGTTTTTTGTACTCAGTTAAGAGGAGCAAATTGATTTTTATGTTGTGATCCTGCAAGTTTTCTCTCACTTTATCATTGAGTAGGCCTTCTGACAACTGGAGAAACTTCAATGGATCTTTTATGCCTGGGTTGTTGTTAATAATATAGGTTTTCATTCTGTTTTTAAATGCCTTTTCTAACTCAGTAATTTGTAATTCGTCTTTAGGATCTTCAGTGTTTGATGTGGAAGAAGACATTGAGAGTAGTTCCGATCTGACGATATTCTTAGAAGAACTGGCGATAGGCTTGATGTTGTAATCAGATTTTCCATTTTCTAGACATTTCTTCTTTGGTGGTGGCGAGGAATCACTTCTCTGCTTCACTCTGCAGTGATTAAGATGTCGGCTTATATTTGTCAAAGTAATCAATTTTCCGCAGTTATCACAAGGTCTCTGGGGCTGAATAGTGTTCGGTTTCTCTTTAGAACATATTTTCAAGTGGCGCGAAAGGTTTGTTGATGATATGGTCTTCTTACATCTGTCGCAGATCTTTCTCTTCATTTTAGATAAACTTCAATGCCCTGAAACACGTATATAACTCGTTACAACCTGTTGGAATTAATCCACTTTGTAATTGTAGGTTATCCAAAATTAACACTTCCGTATAGCGTAGATGATCCTCACACCACAATGGTCGAGAACTGAATGATGGAGTCTCCGATGACTCCTCCTTTTATAATTCCTTTTTCTCTGGATTAAATTTTTCCAATTTTAACCACAATAATGCAAATTATAGCTTTTTGATTTCTGCAGTGTAACTATCCGTATGGCGCAGATGATCTTCACACCACAGTGGTTGAAGACTGAATGATGGAGTCTCCGATGACTCCTCCTTTTATACTTCCTTTTTCTCTGGATTAAGTTTTTTTTTTCAATTTTAACCACAATAATGCAAATTATAGCTTTTTGATTACTGCAATGTAACTGTCCGTATAGCGCAGATGATCTTCACACCGCAATGGTCGAGAACTGAATGATGGAGTCTCCGATGACTCCTCCTTTTATACCTTCTTATTCTCTGGATTAAATTTCTTTCAATTTTAACCAAAATAATGCATATTACGGCTTTTTTAATTACTGCAATGTAACCGTCCGTATAGCGTAGATGATCTTTACGCCGCAGTGGTCGAAAACCGAATGATGGAACCTCCAAAGACTCCTCATTTTATACCTTTTCTTGAATTACAACCTTTTAGTGAATTTCTCTATAGGGAATATGCTATTACGGTAGTAGCCATAGTAAGACTTAAGCCCGGGAACAAGTTACTTTTTCATTTAGATGTCCCCAGAAGCCAAACTTTAAAGCGATAATTTTTAAAGAAGATCTCCAATATTGTTGAAATTTGGTATGAAGGTGTAAGACCAGGTCTATTTTCTTTCGTTAGCGAACCAGCATTATAGGGTTATGGAAACGGGGTTTTATAGGATTTCAAAGGGTTAAAATGAGTTTTCCTGCATTTTTGGATCTTAATTTCAAATTCAGATATTTTAACTAAAATAATTTAAAAGAACTTAAAAAAACTAACAATTTAGTTTTTTTTAATTTTTTACATTGCTCAACAGATTACGGAGAAAAACCAAAATTAGCCTTCCCATGTTAATCTAAAGGGAAATAAACAAAACCGTGTATCTCACTTATTTATTGACATACCTTGGTAAAATTTGGTATCTAGTGACATATATAGGAAGCCAACGACTACGGACATTATAATTCCTTCGCAAACCATCCATGGCATAAAAATGGTTATATTTCACTCTTTAATCCATATACTAATAAATATACCATTAGACAGCCTAAACTTTAAAAAATAAAATGAAGCAATACAATATTTAGTATAAAAAAATGGGTATAAAAATAAAACCATAGAAAGTATGATGAGCCGATAAATTATGATTATATGCGCCTATCATATAACTCTAAGATGGAAAAAGCAGTTAGAAAACTTTCAAAAATTCCAACATAAATTAGGTTACACGGAAAAATACTGATTTCAACCTTATTTGTGCAAATTTAAAGGTAATAAAAAAAACAATCTGGAAGATAAATAAAGTAAATCTGGCATATCCAAATTTATTGCACTGAGTGTAAGAAATACTACATTGGCCATACACGACGAAACTTAGAGTAAGGTAGAGTAGAGTAGGCCTAATACAATACTTGTATTTTGTAACAAACAATCATCACATATTGTATACTTGTGTAAATATGTCTGTTGCCATTGGAAATAAAATAAAATAAAATAAAATGAGGGTTAAAGAACATCTACAAGCCCTTACATAAAAAACAACACCAGAATGCGATCAAAATTTGTGGAGCATCTATTAAATACAGACATGAATATAAAATCCTAGAAGAAAACTTGGCAATCTTGGAATACAAAAGAAATGTAGAAAAGCTTAATGTGAAATAAGAAATGTATATACTCTTAAATTGCAAGAAATATCCAGAAAATATTTCAAATGCAATGCAAATTCGACAAGAACATCCTCTCTTTGGAATAATCAATAAAATAAAATAAAAAAATAATGTTATACATATGTACGGTCAAAAATGTTGTATGTTATTCCATATAATTCATTATTCTACATGCTTTATATATTTATTTCATTTATCATTTTTTTAGCATATTAATGTTTCAAATTAATATATAAGAAAATAAGGTGAGATTAGATGACTCTGAATATGGCCTTTTAGGTTGAAACTAGTTAGTCTACATACTCATTCTTATAGTGTTTATGGGAAATAATCTAAAATTTCCTTTGGAAATTCACTGAGTTCGCAGGTCTACTGCGACAGGTGTATTTTAACTTATAACCAAATTCATACAAATTACAGTTATTACCGGTATGTTTTTTCTTAATTATTGCAATTTAATCTTACTGTATAGTGCAAATGATTTTCTCACCACATTCGTTGAAGACTGAATGAAGGCTCCTCAAATGGTTCCTCCTTTGATCATTGAACTTGACATTTCTAAAACCTAAACAAACATTAAGAGGGCGTTAGAGTGCCGATATGTTGGAATTTTTTCCCTATAAGAGCAATGTTAAGCTTGTCTCTGCCATTTGTCATATATATATTTTAATTCTTTGTTCGATTAGTTCAGAATAAATTGTGTTTGGATATTAATTAAACTAACTGTGTTTTTTTAAATCGATACTTTGTAAATATTTTATAAAATTCTGTAAAAATTTGTTTAAGTAATTAAAAAGCTTACTTTTATTTCCAATGAGTAAAACTATAGGCCTACTTGTTATTAAAACGCTCCCTTGCAAACCCACCCGTCTTGATAAACTCTTTATTTAGAGCTATAAACTATAATTTCTTTTAACAAATTAAGGAGTCAATGCGTTTTTATTTAACATTACTGTTATGGAGTAAAAAAGGTATTTGGATTAATTTCATTGTTTCTTCCATCTTCACCTTTGGGTTAGTAGCTCAGTCGTCTATGTTAACCATACGGGTCTTCGGTATAATATAGTAGATATTTAAATTTAATTTTGCTAAGAGATTTATTTTTATCAATTGATAAAATAATTTAACACATATGTAGACAAAATAGAAAATTTATGAGTATATAAAAATGGAGAGAAAATTATTTCATGAAACGAACGATCAAAGAAAAATAAATGTGGTAAAACTAAAATCTATCTCCTCTTCATATTTGATATGCGACACGGTTTTTTGTACAAGGAACTGCTACCACAGTTTTCAACCGATTTTAATGATTTTGTCTCATTGGATTGAGGTCAGCGTGAAGTTGTTTCTAGAGTAAATTGGAAAAAAACAATTCAAAAGGAAGGGCCCTACGAGCCCTTAAGGTTTTATTTTTCCCATATGATTAACATTGGTAAAGAAATTTATTGGTTTTCAAGTAAAAAAGCTGTAAAGTGTAAACACCAGATATCAGCGAAAGTACTATCCACCTGTTCACACGAAAGACGTAATGTTAAAGCGCGGAGTGTACCTGGTCAACGAACTGCATTAATTACGCACGTGAAAAATATTTTGATCAAATTTGAGCGTTTCACAAATTATAGAATGAACTGAGTGGTCCCAAATTAAAGGTTTTGGCAAAGGGACTGAAGACAAAATAACGAAATGTAAAAAAGCTATGAGGGAATGATGAATAATTTCAAACGTCCTCCAGAAGAAAAGCATGTAGATAGAAGATCACAATTAACATCAAAGTAACATGACAATGTCTGTTTGATTTAATTTTAAAACGATAGCTAGATAACGTCAATGAGTGAATACGATCTTTTAATTAATTTTAGACTTCTATATTAAATTTTGTGGGGTTGCTATTGACAAGAAAACTTGCTAAAAGCGCCACTGTTTGTTCAATTATTGATTCATAATATTTATGATTGGTTAATCAAGAAAATTGAGTAGTTTTATAATCCATAGTGTGCCGAACTGTATTGAAAGACGTTTAATTGTGACATAAGTGTTGGCGGTGTTGGTTGCCGGACACGTTATCTATCTCATTGCCATTATAATGGGTATATTAATAAATTATTCTTACTCAAATTATGATATGATTTACACATATTAAAACTTATGTTTTCACTTAGAGATTTGGAGGTAAGAGGTTGAGACTAATTAATATTTTCTCATAATGGTAAATTGAAATTAAAATTATTACATGGAATTATTGGGTAAAACAAGGGCATTCAGCTAGAGTCAAATTCTTACTATCAATGTATCAAAGTGAATAATATGTAAAGCTAGCTGACTGGGGGCTTCTGTCCGTAAGCGACTATATGTAGGCTTTTAAGCTACGCGAAATACCAAGGTAATTTTGATAAAAATTACACAGTGTATGTATGCAGGCCTACAAAAAAAGTTGTTATTGAAATGAATTGCTCCATTACTTATTGAAAATAAATTGTTCCATTTCGAACCACATGTGCACTAGTAATATATGTGAAGACTAAAAAATATACTTTATTTGTTGTATGAATGAAGACGTGGTGGTTATAAAATTCGAGGAATATGGATAAAATATTAAATAACAGTATTTACATTAGAAAGACTAATGCAACCATTTGAGTAATACAGTAAGAATTAACTCTATTACTATTTTACTAAACAATAACAATATTTCTAAAAATTATTAACTATTGTAAGCCATATTTTTAATGTGTTTGTAAGGTGCACAAGCCTAAAAAATTCAGATACGTCATAATTTATTCCTCATACGACATTTACATCTCATTCGCGTCTAATTTAGTGAATAATAATAAATTGTAGTGTTTACGATGGGTGAATGTTGATAAAATCTTATTAACATCTTGTACTCTTGACATAACATTAACTAGAGTTCCCTGATTCATCATACGTGTTAGAAAAATTTGACACGTATTTATTTACATGAAAACTAAACTGTTTCTATGTTAGCAGACAATTCGCTTATTTTCGGCAGTAAAAAGTTATTTATACAAATACAAACTTTGCAGTTTTCTATTACATTTAAATATTGTTGTAAAGACTGAGAGAGCGATTGTTGCATTTAAACTTTAAAATACGTCTAGAGTTCATGTATTGTTAGTTTAACAATGATCGTATACATGGCTTAAATAACATGCAGGATGATTTCTCTTCAAATCAAATATTTTCAATCATCACAATTTTGTTTTAGTATCATATTATAACAAATTTAAGTACTATCCTTACGTTAAATATAAAGTAAATATTTTTATTCAACATAATTTACCTAACTGAACCAGAATTTATTATGGGTAGTGCATCGTAAATTATAAAAGTTTTGTTTCCTAAAAAACCATAAAAAAAGGATATGACTGTAAATCATCACAACTAACAATGATATATCTGAATTAAAACAAGGTTACCTCAGATTCAATAGGAAAAGAACCATCCCGTAAGGCGAATGAATATATCGACCTCTTGCCTCAGTGGATGGAAACGAAATGAATCAATGAACTAAACTATTGCGTGATATTAAACACCTGGTGAAGGGGAGGGGAAAGAATAGGCCTTGGGGAAGATGCACGTCATCCCCCTTACATCCGGACTTCCCGCTCATCTGCGTTTGGGATGAATTTTATTACAGATTCTGCTGAGATAAGCTCAATAAATAATAACAATAAGCAATAATAACAATAATAATAAGCTCAATAATAATAACCTACGAGCTTTAGTAAACAACAAAATCAGAAAATTCAAAAATAAAAATTGTTTTCCTAAAAGCAGCATGAATAACCGTTTTGAAAAACATACTCTCAACAGTATCAAAGATAAGCTGTCACTCAACAATGCAATAATTACTAAAGCAGATAAAGGCAATTCCGTTGTTATACTGTATTTAAATGATTACATTAACAAAGTCAACAGTTTTATCGAATCCAACAACATAGTACAAATAGATAAAGACCCAACAATCAAATATAACATTCAGATCAATAAGGCTATCAATAACAGTAAAAACATCTTAAGACCTGAGGAAATTAAATTCTTAAAGATGATGAACCCCGCCGCTCCATCGTTAAGGGGACTACCTAAAGTACACAAGCCTGATACCCCCATACGCCCACTTGTTAATTTTACAACTGCTCCTGCCTACAAACTCGCCAAAAAACTTGATAAGTTATTAAGAACCAATTATGAATTTTCCAATAGCCACAGTCTTAAAAACAGCTTGGAATTTATCGATAAAACAAAAGATTCTGAAGTAAAACAGCATTACACATTAGCATCATTTGACATCGTAAACCTGTATACAAACGTACCCATTAAGGAAACCCTAGAAATAATAGATAACAATCTCAAGGATAAGTCTTGCTTTAACAATGAAGCGAGAGAAGAACTGATTAAATTATTGGAAATCACTCTCAAGCAAAATTATTTTTCATTCAACAACAAGTACTATTCACAGTCCGATGGGTTGGCTATGGGATCGCCTTTATCGGGAATCTTATCAGAAATCTATTTAAATCACATTGAGAACACACACATCCTGTCTGATAGAAATTCAAACTATGATAAAGTAATAATGTATTACAGATATGTTGATGACACCTTTGTGTTGTTCAATGGAAATAACCGCCAGTTACAAATCCTTTTAAAATATTTGAATAGCCTGACACCAAAATTAAAATTCACATTAGAAACTGAAGTCGACAATAGTATCAACTTTTTGGATCTCACAATAACAAAGGCCAATAGTTCATTCAAATACAATATTTTTAGAAAACCAACTACCACCAGCCAGACGATTCACGCCTCTTCATACCACCCCTACAGTCACAAGATATCAGCTTATAATAGCATGGTTAATAGGCTAATCAAAGTACCGCTATCCGAAGATGATTACAAAAAGGAATTAAATTAATTCAAGTACATCGCTGTCTCAAATGGATATACCTCGAAAATGGTTGACACAATCGTAAGGAAATTTTCAGCTGCTAATAAAAACCATAAAAATAATGAAGTTTTGCCACCTACCAAATATATACCTGTCGATTATGGCCACAGACTCAATAATTTTTTAAAGAAAGAACTGAAACCGTTTAACATTACCCCAGCCCCAAGGACCTCAAATAAAATTGAACGCCACCTTAAGATGAAACCACAATCCGGAAATTTACTGCATAAAACTGGTGTATATAAGCTAAATTGCAATGATTGTGAGAAATTTTATATAGGCCAGACAGGGCGATCTTTCTTAAAGAGAGCTAATGAACATAAACCGAATCCACGTTTAAACCCCCAAAAATCCAGTTTCGCACAGCATCTTATGGACGAGGACCACAGCGCCGGCAACATGGAAAACAATTTAGAAATCATCGAAATACGAAACAAAGGTTTTATTCTTGACACTTTGGAGGAATTCCACATTTACAAATCCATAAAAAATGACAATAGCCTGGTTCTGAATGATAAATTAAATTACAGCTCCCACCTAATATTTAATAGAATAATTGAAAACCAAGAGAGGACGAGTTCATTACTACATACTCCCCCCACGACCAGGACGAGTCAAAATCCACAGGTACAGAGGTCAACTGATAGCCGCCGTCGCCGTCAGCCCGCGTGTCCTGTGGCCGGCGACCGCGACGTCCGCGACGGAGTTGTGAAGTAGTGAAGCGAGTCCGTTTAACTGTAGGCCTACAAAGTTTTTAATCAGTATTTATTTGTTCGTGTCTGTCAAAATATGTGTGTGCGTGTTTCGTGTGACTTTTTTGTACATTTTATCAATGACGACGTCTTCCCGACCGAAAATGTGACTGCTTTCAACCTTGACGATCTACTTGAAAATGACGCAATGTTAGCGTCGAAACCTGGGTTGTAGCTTAACTCAACCACAAGAACTGGAGACGAATAAGGTAATTTAAAACCATAATAAAACAAGCTTATTAAAAAATGGTTTTTATAAAGAGAAATTTTAGCCAAAATAAAAATGCCACTAAAAACAAAATGGACCACACCAAAAAGCTGTAGATTCTCTTAATTTTTGTGATTTCTTTATTTAGATTTTGTAATGTCATGGAAAGTTAAGTTAAAGAGGATTTAGGCATAAATAATAATGTGGACTCATTCACTATGTCATTGACTACCTCATACAGTAGTACTACAAAAACAGCCGCGGTGAGTGCTGCATAACTCATACAGGACCGGGGAGTAATGAAATGTTGATTTTTATTCTGTTGTCATTTACGTTTTATGTTTGATGAACTATGTGGATCCAATATCTGTGAATTTATTCTAAATTTTATAGGAGGGTTTAAACAAAGGCCCTAAGACATATCGGCAAAAGAACAACTACGTAATCTTAGCTAATTTAGACCCAAAAGAACGAGCATCACATCTCAACACTCACATTGGGAAGTTGGAGAATTGGTAATGAAGATCGATCGATGAAACACCAATAATGTCCCATCTGATTTTCTCTATAGTGAAATTTTTTTCAAAGTATTACCATAGAGCAAAGTTTGATCACCAGGTACCCTAATAAATGCAGCGCATTGCGCTGCACAGGCCCCCTAGTGTAGAATAATGAATTATATGGAATAACATACAACATTTTTGACCGTACATATGTATAACATTATTTTTTTTTATTTTATTGATTATTCCAAAGAGAGGATGTTCTTGTCGAATTTGCATTGCATTTGAAATATTTTCTGGATATTTCTTGCAATTTAAGAGTATATACATTTCTTATTTCACATTAAGCTTTTCTACATTTCTTTTGTATTCCAAGATTGCCAAGTTTTCTTCTAGGATTTTATATTCATGTCTGTATTTAATAGATGCTCCACAAATTTTGATCGCATTCTGGTGTTGTTTTTTATGTAAGGGCTTGTAGATGTTCTTTAACCCTCATTTTATTTTATTTTATTTTATTTTATTTCCAACGGCAACAGACATATTTACACAAGTATACAATATGTGATGATTGTTTGTTACAAAATACAAGTATTGTATTACTCTACTCTACCTTACTCTAAGTTTCGTCGTGTATGGCCAATGTAGTATTTCTTACACTCAGTGCAATAAATTTGGATATGCCAGATTTACTTTATTTATCTTCCAGATTGTTTTTTTTATTACCTTTAAATTTGCACAAATAAGGTTGAAATCAGTATTTTTCCGTGTAACCTAATTTATGTTGGAATTTTTGAAAGTTTTCTAACTGCTTTTTCCATCTTAGAGTTATATGATAGGCGCATATAATCATAATTTATCGGCTCATCATACTTTCTATGGTTTTATTTTTATACCCATTTTTTTATACTAAATATTGTATTGCTTCATTTTCTTTTTTAAAGTTTAGGCTGTCTAATGGTATATTTATTAGTATATGGATTAAAGAGTGAAATATAACCATTTTTATGCCATGGATGGTTTGCGAAGGAATTATAATGTCCGTAGTCGTTGGCTTCCTATATATGTCACTAGATACCAAATTTTACCAAGGTATGTCAATAAATAAGTGAGATACACGGTTTTGTTTATTTCCCTTTAGATTAACATGGGAAGGCTAATTTTGGTTTTTCTCCGTAATCTGTTGAGCAATGTAAAAAATTAAAAAAAACTAAATTGTTAGTTTTTTTAAGTTCTTTTAAATTATTTTAGTTAAAATATCTGAATTTGAAATTAAGATCCAAAAATGCAGGAAAACTCATTTTAACCCTTTGAAATCCTATAAAACCCCGTTTCCATAACCCTATAATGCTGGTTCGCTAACGAAAGAAAATAGACCTGGTCTTACACCTTCATACCAAATTTCAACAATATTGGAGATCTTCTTTAAAAATTATCGCTTTAAAGTTTGGCTTCTGGGGACATCTAAATGAAAAAGTAACTTGTTCCCGGGCTTAAGTCTTACTATGGCTACTACCGTAATAGCATATTCCCTATAGAGAAATTCACTAAAAGGTTGTAATTCAAGAAAAGGTATAAAATGAGGAGTCTTTGGAGGTTCCATCATTCGGTTTTCGACCACTGCGGCGTAAAGATCATCTACGCTATACGGACGGTTACATTGCAGTAATTAAAAAAGCCGTAATATGCATTATTTTGGTTAAAATTGAAAGAAATTTAATCCAGAGAATAAGAAGGTATAAAAGGAGGAGTCATCGGAGACTCCATCATTCAGTTCTCGACCATTGCGGTGTGAAGATCATCTGCGCTATACGGACAGTTACATTGCAGTAAATAAAAAAGGCTGTAATTGTAATATTTTCATTAAAACTAAAAAAGAAATTGAAAATCTAGAGAGCAAGAAGGTATAAAAGGAGGAGTCATCGGAGACTCCATCATTCAGTCTTCAACCACTGTGGTGTGAAGATCATCTGCGCTATACGGACAGTTACACTGCAGTAATCAAAAAGCTATAATTTGCATTATTGTGGTTAAAATTGAAAAAAAACTTAATCCAGAGAAAAAGGAAGTATAAAAGGAGGAGTCATCGGAGACTCCATCATTCAGTCTTCAACCACTGTGGTGTGAAGATCATCTGCGCCATACGGATAGTTACACTGCAGAAATCAAAAAGCTATAATTTGCATTATTGTGGTTAAAATTGGAAAAATTTAATCCAGAGAAAAAGGAATTATAAAAGGAGGAGTCATCGGAGACTCCATCATTCAGTTCTCGACCATTGTGGTGTGAGGATCATCTACGCTATACGGAAGTGTTAATTTTGGATAACCTACAATTACAAAGTGGATTAATTCCAACAGGTTGTAACGAGTTATATACGTGTTTCAGGGCATTGAAGTTTATCTAAAATGAAGAGAAAGATCTGCGACAGATGTAAGAAGACCATATCATCAACAAACCTTTCGCGCCACTTGAAAATATGTTCTAAAGAGAAACCGAACACTATTCAGCCCCAGAGACCTTGTGATAACTGCGGAAAATTGATTACTTTGACAAATATAAGCCGACATCTTAATCACTGCAGAGTGAAGCAGAGAAGTGATTCCTCGCCACCACCAAAGAAGAAATGTCTAGAAAATGGAAAACCTGATTACAACATCAAGCCTATCGCCAGTTCTTCTAAGAATATCGTCAGATCGGAACTACTCTCAATGTCTTCTTCCACATCAAACACTGAAGATCCTAAAGACGAATTACAAATTACTGAGTTAGAAAAGGCATTTAAAAACAGAATGAAAACCTATATTATTAACAACAACCCAGGCATAAAAGATCCATTGAAGTTTCTCCAGTTGTCAGAAGGCCTACTCAATGATAAAGTGAGAGAAAACTTGCAGGATCACAACATAAAAATCAATTTGCTCCTCTTAACTGAGTACAAAAAACCAAGTATCAGTGAAGAAGTTACGCAAGAAATGAACTTTAAAACAGAAAACAAAATCATTTTACCAACCGACAATATCAAGGAACAGCTGGAGAGCATGAAGTTGAAGATTCTTAAAGAGATGGAAGAGTTTCAAACTAAAGGCTCCGGCTGGACCCTAAGTAGAATAAAAAACATTGAACTCCGAATCAATCGTTATGTTCCCCTGCGAGGATCATCCTACATCGATTTACCGATACGTCTAAAACAGAAGAAAGCCGTTATTAACATTGAAAACAACGATGATAAATGTTTTCTCTGGTCAGTTCTCGCAGCAATTCATCCTATACGGTGGGAAAACAGACCTCAAGGAGTACATCATTACATCCAATACGAACACGAATTTGATGATGCTCTGCATGGAATAGGATTTCCAGTGGCCTTAAACAGCATAAAGATATTTGAAAAGCGATCTGGTATATCTATTAATGTATACAGCTTTGATGAAAAAAACGTAGTGTACCCACTTCTGGTAACCGAAGAAGAGAAGGATCGACATGTAGATTTACTTTACCTTAGGAATGAAGACAGTTCACATTATTGTCTAATAACAAATCTAAGTAGACTAGTGCGATCACAGATTACAAAGTACAAAGGAAGAATATGGTTATGTAAAAGATGTCTTTTACATTTTGGAACAGAAGATTTATTGAATTTTCATAAATCATATTGCAAGCAGCACGATCCAGTCAAGATTGTGATGCCTAAGAAGGAAGACACAATTAAGTTTAAGGATCATAATAGAAGTATGAGAGTGCCATTTGCATGTTATGCAGACTTTGAATGCATGCTCACCCCCTTACAAACAACCGGTATTGAAGAGGAATATTCAACTGAATCCAACACAAAAAGTTATCAAAAACATGAAGCCATTGGGTTTTCATATTATATCGTACAAGCAGAAAATTATTACAAAAGTCCAGAAACATACTTCGGTGAAGACGCTGCTCAAGTTTTTGTAAAAATGATTCTTGAAGAGTCTACGAAAATCAAAAGACTTTATTCCAAAGAAGCCGCCCAACCCATGACACTTTCAGAAGAAGATCTTACCAACATTTTAGAAGCAAGACAATGTCATATTTGTGGAAAGGAATTCACAGACGAAGACCCTTTAGTTATGGACCATGACCACATAACTGGAAAATTCCGAGGAGCTGCTCACAACAGCTGCAACTTAAACTTTAAAAAACTTTCATTTCTTCCAATATTCATCCACAATCTTTCTGGTTACGATACTCATTTATTCATAAAAATGTTTGGATCGAATAACGTGACTATTGTAACCAAGTCACAAAAAAGTACAACGCAATAAGCCCACGCCATATTTCCTGTTTGTTCCACATAGCAAAAACCAGCAACCATAGCAATAACTCAACAATTCAATCTAACTGCGCAATGACAAGTCAGCGGGGTCATCGAAGTTTATTGTCTCCATTGCCGGTCGTGGACACTCTAGAAAGTTCCAGAATATTCCCACCAATCATTAGCTTCCAAAATTAAATCACGCTCTCCTATTGGCCAATAATAGTGTGGAAGGGGAAAGAAGACAAAAAGGGAGCCCTGTGGACAAGAGGGAAGTCAGCTCGGGAAATTCGGCGGAAGACGGTCTTCTTTAAGCTCGGGGACGACGCCACTTAAGTAGTGTAAAAGTAGGGCTGCTGGGACGTGACGTCATCACGATGACGTCAGCAGTGATGACGTCATCAATGACGTCACTAATGACGTCACTAATGACGTCATATGACGTCACACGACGTCACATAAATGACGTCATGGTGACGTCATTATCGCTGACGTCATCATGATGACGTCACTGACGTTAATTAGGTCAAGGTCATGCAAGAATACAAAAAAATTTTTTTTGCACTTTTGCGAATCCTCAAATTTTGCTGAGAAATTGAAATTTCTCGAGGAACCACAAAAGTGCAAAAAAATATTTTTTTTATTCCCTAGCGATCAGACTCTCGACCTAATGTATCCGTCAGGGGTCATTGACCCGTCCCAGCAGCCCCACTTGAAAAAAAAATAATTTTTTATATTTTACTTACCCACCGAGAGACTTAGAGCCGAAGAATAATTTCTTCAAACACCCGACATTGCGACAAACGACACGCGATCCGAACAGCACCGCGTCCGAAGACGTACTGACTTGGGTGCAGGCGGTTCCCCAGGTACCCGGCCCAGTGGTGGGGATAAGGAGGTGGTGGGGGTAAAGTGGTCAGAAGGAAGAAAAATTTATTTTTTTACAAACAACTTGTCCCAGCCGGTCTTTTACCGGACCTCCGTAACTCGGATTGGAAATATTTCCTGAGAAATATTTATTTTTTATTCTTTCTCAGGTGATCTTGGAACTTGTGAAATTTCAATCAAACCAAAAGTGAAAAAAAAAAATTTTTGTTATTTGAAACTTTGCCGAAAAATTAAGAAATGTTTGATATTTGGCTAAATATTTCAATTTAAACTCAATATAAGTAAATTTAGTGCAAAAAGTGAGATGTGTACACCACAAGAGTTGAACAGCAACTGAGCAAGTCTCTCCGTGTATCTGAGGTACTCGGCAGGGTGGTGGGGATAAGGAGATGGTGGGGGTAAAGTGGTCGGATGAAATGAAAAAAAAAAATTTTTTTTGCAAACTATACAACTGAGTTTGTTATTCAGCAATAGGCATAAGAAAAAAAAAATTTTTTATCCACAATGCTCAACATGTTCAAACGTGTTCAAGGTCAACCATTTGAAGTTTTAAAAAAAATTATTTTTTTATTTTATTAAAAAATTACAAAAATCCTCCTTCATCCCCATATGTGCTGTCCGGACTTGTGCTTGATGTTGTCGAAGAATTTTCTTCACAGCAACATGTTCCTTGTGTATTTTGGACTACCCCTTCTGCTTCATCCATACTGTCGTCGATGAGTGGACAGTCGTATTCCAAGTTCATTTTTATTATCATCCCTGGATTTTGAAGAAGCCGCATGTGCAATTTTTCATAGATTTCTTTTAGGTATTGAATACTGTCAACAAGTAATTCCCACTTCATTGTGTGTAGTGTAACCTTTAGCGTAGCTGAGTTGGAAATGAAGCCAGACTTGCATGTAGGATTAGTCTTTTGGAATGGTGGTGGTGGGGGTAATTGATACAACTAGACAGGTTGAAACATGTTCAAGGTCAATTATTTGGAGTTTTAAAAAAGAAAAATTTATTTACAGAGTAGTGTTGAAAACCGGCAATTTGGCTGCTTTATCTGTACACTCGATGCATCTTAGACAGTATACAACTGCGTAGACCAAGTAGAAGAAGATTGCAATCAATAAGGCCAAGATTATGAAGAGATCTAATTTTAAAATTTTCTGAATTAGCATATGGTCCTTCCTGATCCGTCTTTCTTCCATCCTTCTTTCCATCATCTCCACTAGATCCACATGCTGGCATCTCCTCCTCCCCAGGCTTTCTGCTTCATCGGCCTCATATATTGGTGGTGGAACATCCATGATTGCAGCTTGAAAGATGAAGATGTAATGAAACACATTGGTGCTGCCGTCTCAGGTATCCAATAGGAAAAGTGGTGGGGGAAAACCTGAACATGTTAGAACATGTTCAAGGTCATCCAATTTGTGTTTTAAAAAAATTCTATCTTGCTACAATACTGTAGCAAGATAGGTTTTTTTATTTTGTTTTTATTTTATCATTCCTTTATTACAATACAAAAATATGCATATTGAAGTACAATGAGGATACAAAATATAAATATTAGTCAGGAGAAATATTCCAAGTTTGGACTGGCTTGAGTCTTCATGGATGATCTGGAGGAGTAGGCTGAAGAAGTTGATGATGGTGACCTAGGCGGCTCGTCATCCCTGGGGACATGAGGGCATTTTGTGTTGCAAGCAAAAATTTGCATGTTCAATCGGTATCCCTGTTCGATTAGTGATTTAAATTCTTGAACAATTTCGTTTAATTCTTGCAGATTTCTTACAAATACTTCTTCATAATTTGCACATTTTACAGTCAGAGCCATCTTGATGTTTTCCGTATGATGTCCAAAGGCGGAATGAATATTAGCATGGTCGTTTTAAGGTAGTATGAAATAGTGGTGGGGGGAAGTTGTTTACACGCTGTCTGATGAGAGGTGGTTAAATTTTTGCCAAGTAAACATATTGATTGAACAAATGGCGCAAAGTTCTTTAGGTGTATGGTAACTTAAAACTGGAGCGACATGACCATATTGTAAACATCCATCATCTTGTAGGAATTGTGCCGGGTTGGATACAGCGGCCCTTCCACAACTTCGACAAAATTTTGTACCATCACCAAACTTGTACCAACCAAAAGTGTTGTAACCTCTGTTGTCTAGCTTGTACTGTTTGATAAAAATTTTAATTTGTTGAGGAGCGTTGGATCGTAAAGTATGGCTAAATAGCTGTTGATCTTCAATAATTTTTCTTACACAAAGCTCAAATAGGGTGCTCATCGTTTGACAGTTGCAATCAAACTGAACTTCTTTACAGTCTGTAGGCTGGTAACCTGAAATGGTGGGGGAAAACACATACACACATACACACACACACACACACACACACACACACACACACACACACACACACATATTGCTGTTTGAAAAAAAGTTTATGTTTAATTTGTGCAAAGGTCAAAGGTCAAGGTCATCCCAGAGCTTTAAAAAAAAGGCAACATATCAATATGTGAAAAATTTTTTTGTTTCACATATTGATATGTTGCCTTTTTTTTTTTTTTTTTTTTTTTTTTGGTTTTTTATCTTTATTTAAAACAGTACAAACAAGATTACATGACAAAAATATATATAGTTAAAAAATACAAACAGATACAAGAAAGAAAAAAATTATTTTTTTTTTTAACACTGCTGCTTGTCTGCGATGTGGATGGTAAGCTCGGTGGAGTTGCTGCCGCTGCATCCGTGGGACACCAAGTAGAGACATCCCGGTTGAATGGAGCGTAGATCTTCATTTTGTAGTAGGTGGACAAATCTCTTCGGAAGGTAAATTTGGAATTTTGCTTCATCCCCCGGAGTATATGGTGCTTCGCTGAGACTGCAGCAGATTGCTTCGCCGACAGTAGTTTCCATTTTCTTCAGTGCATGTATAATATAATGTTTTTCATCCTTGAGTTCAGAACATTTTTTTACCGGCAAAATTGTAGACTTGGAGTGGGCGTTGAATTGTTCCACCAAAGACTGCAGAAACTGGTTGGATGCCATGGTTGTTCTAGAGGTCCTCGCTGTCTTCTTGCTCTGAGATGTTGTCGTCTCGGAATCTCGAGTAATACTCGTGCCAGGTCTCGGTCTGCTCCTCGCTTTTATAATCGCCGTTACCCCCACCACCATCGCCGATTTCTCCATCTTGCAGGTAAGTCGCTAATTTTAAAGCGTTTTTTAACGCACAGTGCCTGTCCCTTTCATGTTCCACACTTTGTGTGCAAATACAAATGTTTTCAGCAATAAATTTAAAATTTTTATCTATTTGCACATCTTTAACTGGAGTAGATGTAAATTGTTCTATCCATCTTTTCTTTTCAAGTCCTTTTGTGTAAATATTAGTAAATCTGTTTGAAAATTGATGCATAATATGATACAAGTCTGAATAACTGGTAAAACCGTCATACAAATCGATGTGATGAAAATATTTCCAAGTCCATCGGTTTGTTGTTGCGGCTTTAATGGTTAGTGAAGAAAAAGAGCATGGTGGTTTAAATAAAAATGTGTAAGGAATATTTTTATCTAAATCGTAAAATACGAGTTCTTTAATTATAAACCGATCATCGTTACCACGAAAAGCTTGAAATTCAATAATACCCGGCTTGGACTTGATTTCTTCTTCCATGTCCATTTGAAAGGTCACCCGTCTATCCATCACGGTGTCAGAAGGTCAACTGTTTTCCACACCACGGTAGGCATTTATTTATGCCAGGCCGTACAGTTGAAGGCGCGTTGGTGTATATTTAACGTGGGCACCATCCCCGGTAGGCCTACACCCACAAAATTTTGAATTTTTTATTGAAAACTTGTCAATTGAAGTGTAAAGTGTTGTGAAAAATTTTAAAATTTTATTTAACTTTCCATCTGGTCATTTTTGTTGTACTCATTCTCATCACTTTGATCCTTTTCATCACTGAAATGTGTTTCTTCATCCGATTTTACAAAATTATTTTTTTCTTGCACATATTGTTCCAATTGTCTCCACATTTGAACTTCATGAGGAATTCTGTTGAATATTGAAGTGTCCACAGGTCCATACAAAATTGGTGCATCCGGTTGTTTGTCCAAAGTGTCTGTTAAATAATCTTTAATAATTGAACTGGAGAATACTAGCTGTCTTAAATATCTTGTTATTGGTTCAGTTGCACATGTTAAAATAAAAAATTCTTCTCTGTTCAGTTGAATTTTTATGTCATGTTTGGTCGTATCTCTGAATCTCATTTGATGTTCACCTCTGTGTTTAATAATATCAATTTCCAAGTCTGAATCCAATAGTCCTACTTTTGTTTTCCTGCCAAACATGTTGCTATTAAAATAACATTCCAACAAATGGAGGTGTTTCATAAAAGATTCCCAAGCGTTGGCTGTAAACAAAATCATTTTTGTTCCGTGGGTTAAAATTACTGTAGGTGAATAGTCGGTTGATTTCATAACTCCAATTAAAACACTTTTATCCAAACTTGAAGAGATTGGATAAAAAATTCTTAAAAATACTTCCATCAAAATATTTGGTGAAATATTTTCTTCCACATTTCTTTTCCTCTTGGACAAATACTTTTTCTTTTTACCTTTTTCTTCTTCTTCTTGATTTGTGACGTGTTGCTGTTCATTCATGTCCAAAAATTCTGAAATTTCTTTTTCTATATCGCATTCTGTTGTACCACTTGTAGAAGCCATATTGAAGATGATGCTACCCATACGACGTCAGGCAACAAACTGATCAGGAGCGGCCTGCACGCCCCGCTTTTATACTCGTGGAATGTAACAAAACCGGTTTTTTACAATACATTTTTAACAATTCCAGTTAGAGGTGTGTATGTTACAATTTTATCATGTAGAATTAAACAGTATGCAGTTGTATTTGCAGGTATAGCTGCATTAAACTCCATTTCAATCTTTATGTCAACACTTGATGATTTTACTGATTCATTTTGTTTAGAACAATCAATTACAACTATTGTGTATCCATCTAAGTATTCTTCTGGTGATAGTAAAGGTGTATTTGTTTTACCGTAATATGAATTTTGGAATCTCGCATACATATCGTATAATATACTGTACTTTTTATTAGCGAATGACACATTTAAATTGTCGTAGGGGAAAAATTGTGAATTCAAATAAACTTTAATATTTTTTAAGTTGCAATGATCAAATTTGCCTGCATGTTTTGTGATACTGTCTCTCCTATCTGTTTGTAAACCAAATATAATATACCTGGCTCGTTCTACGTAATTAGATGTTTTAACAGTCCAAGTGTGACGATCTGTAGTTGGCAAGCTTGGATGTTCATGGAATTCCCAACTTCTAAAAGGAATTACAATATCACGATCAGCCTTTAACTTCCTTAATAGTAGCATTCTATGTTCGTCAGCTAATTTAACATGTGGAACTCTCCATACAATTTTGTCTAATGTTAATTTCCATTCTAGGTTTGCATCCGTTGTACCATCTGGAGCTTTAATAATGTCTTTATCGTTAGAAGATCTCAACAAAACTAATTCTTGTTTAACATTTAATATTATTTTTCTATAATCTTCAGCAAATCCAAGCAACAAACGTAATGGAATATGAAAATCAAAATATCCCTTTGTATTCGGAGTGATTGTGTCATTTTCAGGTAAAACCCATCCGGCCGGTTGAAGTAAATTGGTTTCATTAGGTGATATAGATGTTACCCCCTTTAAAGTTGTTGCAATACCTACTTTTTTAGTGGAATCAACTGTTACACCTGATATTTCATATCTAATTTCATCAAACAGGAAAGCCATAGGGTTATTTATAAATGGAACTGTTGTACCAGTAGTAGTACCGTCCTTTTTTGTTACTTTTCCTTCGATATACAAGTAACTTTCACATGGTAGTGTGTAAATGTCTTGATGTTGTATAGGAATACGAATTTCATCGTTATTGTTCAATTTTGATGAAGTGTAAGGGTTGTGGGTGTGATATTCTTTTTCCCATAGTGTTTCGTCGAATGTCGGACCCTGCGCTATATCCAGTATATCCATAATCGGTTAATTTTAATCCAATCTTTTCTAAAAAACGAATGTTCTCGCGTGTTAACTCCTCCACAGCTGAAGAGCTACTAATGCGGTTTCCCGTAGGCTGTCCACTTTTAAATGATAAACCCATGATTTTTGTATTAAAGTGTCGATTTTAAATGTAATCTAACTGTAATTGGCTCTTCTCGGAAATCTATCAAGTTACCGTCTTGATCCAATACGTTCAACACGATGTCTGAAATGAAAGTAGTGTTCAACGGCAGATATACTAGGTTTTGTGGCTTTTCAACAATTTTAAATCCTGGAGGTACACTCGGGTAAAAAGTATGTATTATATGAGTATTTGCTCCATCTCTGTAAGCTCCCTGTATAATGTTACAAGTTATATCTATACTATTAACTTTTAGTATAGTTACAGTTTGTTTACCGGAATGTGTTTGATTTGGTTCTAAAATTGGGCTATCTTTGGGAAATCCTAACAATTCACCGATTGATTGTTCCTGAGTAAAATCTATATAATATTTGGAGTTAATTTCAGCTTTCATCGTATTGTTATTACCTTTTAATGTTATATTGTCTTTTCCCATTTTATTTTGCAAAAATTCATTAATATGATCAATTTCATAAGAACCTGTGGGTAAACTGCAAACTTCTAAGTCTGTAAACTTCCCACTGGCATCTTTTCCTTTATAGTAATGCAATAAGTTATTTTTATCTTCCGTAACATTGGGAATAGAGTTGTAAGTTGTAAAATCCAACAGTGCCGCTTCCCAAAATCTTCCTTCTTGCAAGCGTAACGCTGGAAAAAGGATACTTCGCAAAGTGGACGATTTTCCTGTTAATGATACCGTATAGGAAGACATCTCAATTGTGACTGATACTTTTAGCTAGGAATTCCAAACATAAATGGCCGCATATTAAAGTGTTATCAGGTTGTTCTCTTTTATAGTTGTAATATATGTTTTTAGCAGATTTAAAGTAATGCTCGAGTTCTTTAGGTGGTGGTAAATTGCCAAAACTATCAAAGTAATAAATATTATCACCTAATTTCTTATAACAAACCCAATGAGTGCCAGGACCTTCAGAATTGTCTAAATTTACAATACCGGTTTCGTTTTTCCACATTTTAACTGGTAAAGCATCTTTCATAAAGACACCGCGAAAAAAAGGTATTTTTAAACATGAAATGTATTTAAATAATTCGATATTTGTTAACGCTTTATGTGGTATTACTAATTGATTTCTTTTATTTAATATGCACGATACGGTCTTAGGTATAGTCCTGCCCCGTTTTTTACCATTGACCATACTGTTGGTTTTTTGCTACCCTTTCTGGTGGAACGTCGTTTTCTTCTAATATTCCCCCCATGTTTTGTCTTTGCCGATCTCCTTTTCACTCTTCTTCTCCTTTTTCCACCTCCTACTGCTGTTTTAGCCTTCATACCTGCTGTTACCGCTAAAGCCGCCGCTTTTTCTGCAATACTAGCGTCACTAGACTTTACTCGTTGCCAAGCTATATCCGCGAGCTTTTTATCAGCTATCGATCTATTTTTTGTATCGCTAAATGTGGAATATGCTATATCGTGTTCTTTACAAGCTTGATCTAACTTATTTATGCCTGGATCACCTCTTTTTAACCGTTTTTTCAATTTCGTTCCTGGTCCGCAATATTGATAACCTCCTGGTATATGAAATTCGTATGGTAAAGCGTCTATTGCTCTATTTACAACAGATCCTACTGGAATTCGATTTAAAGCTTTACTTAATAGAGAAACCGCTGTGGACGTAATCCCACCTCCTTTCCTTACAGTGTCTCGATATGGACTGATGTACTGAAATGTCATTATTGTCTTTTATAATTGAAATGCGCAACTTATGTGTTACCTCTATGACGAGTTGGACATAAATGAAGTCATTTATTAAGTTATATAATTAAATATCCAAATCACCCCAATCTGAGGATCTAAACTTCTGGGTGGGAGGGTTAAAGAAATATTTTTTAAAAATCTCATTTTTAATCCAAGTACCTCTGTTACTTTCACTTAAAACATTAGGTTTTGATATATAATTGTGTAAATCAAACAATGCATTACCTAAAACTTTAATAAGAAAGTTTACAGTGACGGCATCATCCACATGTTGAGGGTCTTTAAGTTCTGTGATACGTTTATTATTACAAATATATACTTTATTGTTGTGTGTCATACAATAATCTTTGATGTATTTTAAATTTACAGCATCATTTTCATCTTTTGGATAACCTATATCGTTAATAACAAATTTATAAAAAGAAAATCCGTCTTTTGTCTTTTCAGGTATTATAGAATGTAAATAACGTCTATTTATGCTGTCGTTTTCATCAATAGGATCTGCTATGTTGGATATACGACGATTTTCAGCATTATATGCTTTTCCATTAAATGTTAAAGTATTTGTTAATTCTGATGATAAATAACCTCTGTTTATTGCATCAGTGCTTTGATTTGGCATACCAACATTAGTAATTCTGTGATTACCAGCGTTATATGTATTTTTTTCTAGTTTTAATGTCGATGATATTTCTTTCTTTAAAACTTTTAAATTTATTGCATCGTTTTCATCTGTAGGATCATTAATGTTTTTTAACCGTTTATTACTAATATCGTAATCTCCATCAGGTGTTTGTGGTAAACCAGCAGCTCTTTTTAAATTATTTGTATAATATAATCCATCCGAGGAATACCGTCCGAACTTGTCGACACTCATGGTGCAACTGAACAGCATTCTATAAAGTAGTGCATTTTTATGATGTTCATCCATTTGTTTTTTTTATACAAATTAATCGTCTTTATCAGTTACATTTTCATCACTCCCAGGACATTTAAAATATTTTAAATCTGCACTAATTAATGCTTTATCTGATTCATTTCTAAATACATGATTTTTATGAATAAATTCTTCACCAGACAATTTTTTAAATCCACTAAATGAATTTGGATCTGCAATTAATATATTTTGATAATCATTTACATCCATTAATTTAAATCTTTGCTTATTATGAATAAACTCTTTATTTGCACTGTCATATTGTAATGTTTGTCCTACAGTTGCAGCATCATTTGGATCTCTTCCATTATGCAAGTTTTTTATTACTTTATTATTACATGTAAAAAATCTAAAAGAATGATCTGGATCTAGATGTACAGTTTGTGATAAAGCAGCTGCATCTCGAGCAGTATAACCCAATCTCATATTTGATAACCCTTTACCCATGCAATCCCAAGCATTATTTTTGTATGTTAATAAATTAAATTTTTCATTACCTTGAACAAATGCATCCCCTTGCTTCGTTACTACTTGATCTTGTTTTACAAAAGAGGTTGTTTCTTGTTTTGAGGTTTCCATCATTTGACCCACTGTTGCACCATCTGATGGCGCCGAACCATCTTTAACATTTGCTAAACAATTACCAAAACAATCTATAACTCCAACATCGCGTGTAATACAATGGTCTTTGATATATTTCAAATTTACAGCATCATTTTCATTTTTTGGATAACCTATATCGTTAATAACAAATTTATAAAAAGAAAATCCATCTTTTGTCTTTTCAGGTATTAAAGAATGTAAATAGCGTCTATTCACGCTGTCTTTTTCATCTTTAGGGTCATCTATGTTGGATATACGTTTATTGTTGGCACTATACGTTTTTCCATTGAATTTTAACGTATTTTTTAATTCAGATGACAAATAACCTTTGTTTATTGCATCACCGTTTTGATTTGGTTTACCAACGTTGATAATTCTATGATTTTCTGCATCATATGTGTTATTGTGTAGTCTTAATGTTGGTGATATCTTTTCCTTTACTATTTTTAAATTTACTGCATCGTTTTCGTCTGTGGGATCTTTTATGTTTTTTAACCTTTTATTACCAATATCATAATCTCCTTCAGGTGTTTGTGGTAAACCAGCACCTCTTTTTAAGTTATTTGCGTAATATAATCCATCCGAGGAATACCGTCCGAACTTGTCGACACTCATGGTGCAACTGAGTAGTGTCAAATTGTTGGTGCTGGCCCAGTTCAAGGTCACCTGAGGGATGACGTCATCGAGGTCAATGACCTCACCGATGACGTCATCGATGACGTCATCGATTGCGTCATCGATGACGTCATCACTAATGACGTCATTTCTATGACGTCACACCCATGACGTCACAGAAATGACGTGCTGATGACGTCATCACCCCTTACGTCACCAAAATGACGCCACCGACGCCACTGAGGTCAAGGTCACGCCGAAACTTAAAATTTTTTGGCACTTTTGCCGTTTCTCGCACTACGCTCCGAGTTTCAGTCAGAGTCCCCGTGACCTTGACCACTTGGAGCGAATTTTCGACGAGAAACGGCAAAAGTGCCAAGTTAAACTCGAGTTTCTGACATGACCCTGCCTAAATGGGCAATCGGTTATCCCTCAGGTGACCTTGAACCAGAACAACACCAACAATTTGATATTACTGTGACCTTGAAAACCTAACAACGGAGCGCCGACACCGATGCGCACCCCACGACAGCCACCGAGTGACTGACTGTCAGGCTCTGTGTACTCTAGGTATATTGGCTTGAGAGACTAAGACTCTAAACTGTCAGGAATGGGAGTAACTAACTGAATTTTGCAAGGAAAAGTCATTTCATCCAATATATTAAACAAATCTTCATCAGTAAAACTGACATTAGTCTGTTTGGTATAAAACTTAGGGTGTCCGCGCAACAGTTTGCGCCACTTAGCTAAAGTTGAAACTCTCTTAACTTTGAGTGGTGGACAGTGAGCAACTAATAAAGTCTTAACACGGCTAAGTTTCTTACCTAAAGTGTCCTGCGACATGGCTTCACCTCACAAAAGTCCGCACAATACTGAGAGACTGCTTGTAGCGCATGAGTCAAGGGAAAAGAGGTGGGGGAAACAGCAGGAGTGGGGGAAGGTCACAGTGGTGGGGGAAGGTGAGGTGGTACGCTGGAGTATCGCATCACTTCACCATGAGCTGTCCTACAGTCAACACACTGTTCTCTTGGCCCGAGTTGGCACTAGAAGAAACATTTCTGTACAGCTTAGGCTGTGAGAGCCGAGGAAGCAAAGTCAAAGTGGAAATTGTGTTAAACTCCAAGATGAAGAGTCTCCTAAATAAACTAATTGTATCCCTGCAATCTCCTATAACTTTAGAGAAATACCACTTTATTAAGCGACACCTTATACTTTGGCAAAACGAAGCGGAAATGGAAAAGATTACAGTAAAATTAATCTAACTTAAAACTTGGACTGGACACTCATGGCGATACCACGTGGCGTGCAAACGCCACCCTAAACATTACAAGTTAGGTTATCGAGCACCTCTGGTACGATAACCGATGTGTTAGAGTTAAAGTGTGATGACCTTGAGTCAAAACACTGAAATACTACAAGTCGATATCGTCCCAGAGTTAAAGTGTAGTGACCTACATTCAGAACTTGTAAAATTACTTACATATAGAGAGCTAGAGAACAGCGAGACGCACCGCATGGAAGCCGGAGACATACTGGCGAAGCGGTGTTGTGCAGCCTAGGGACCCAGTTGTGGTGGGGGTATAGCCAACACTTAGAGTACAAGTGTTGTGGGTGACCTTGACCCACTTAACATACCTGACCCCCCCCCCCCCCCGACAAAAATGCGAACCCCCCCCCCCCCCCCCGACAAAAATGCGAACCCCCCCCCCCCCCGACAAAAATGCGAACCCCCCCCCCCCGACAAAAATGCGAACCCCCCCCCCCCCCGACAAAAAGTGCGAGCCCCCCCCCCCCCCCCCCCCGACAAAAAGTGCGAGCCCCCCCCCCCCCCCCGACAAAAAGTGCGAGCCCCCCCCCCCCACCCCCACCCCCACCCCCACCCCTGATATCCTGGGCGTGGCAGCCCCGGTGGGGATATAAGGGGGCCCAGCCAGAGCCGGCTCGCAGTCCGCTCCCGCGCGTTGAACGTGAACGATCGGGACGGACCGCCATAGGCATCACTAAACATTGAATGGCGCCTTCAGTGTTTAGCGAAGTCTACTCTAACTTTAAGACTTGTATTAGTTGTAAGATATTGCGCTTGCGTTTGGGTATTGCGAATTGTTTTATATGAGAGTGTTTTACTTGTACCTTATGTCTCCTGTGTGTCTTTTATCCTTTGTGTCTTGTTTGTTATATGTGTTTAACATGTATGTGCTTGTTCCAGCATTGACTACGTTGAGCTCAATTGTGTGTTGTAAGTGTGTTATATTTTTCTAAAGTGTATACGCTTGTTTTAGCAATCCCCCCTTGAGCTTTTGCAATGCTCAAAGTAAATTGTAAAGTCAGGGAACGGGAGTAGGCCCCCGTGTAAAAGCACTTTATACCAACGTTAGCATGAGTCCTCTCAGGCATGCAATATTGCGGCTGGGTTTGGGACTCGGTCCGTTTGTATGCTGACATGCAGACCACAGCTGTGGCCAATTTGCGGTGGCCTCTGCACTCGGACCGAGGGCGTAAGCCACTAGGGCTGTCCTCAACCTCTTGTTTCCCTTCTGGAAACTCAAAATTATGTAAATGAATCTTTGTTAGCTAGTTGTGTTTTTAGTCCCCAAGGCCCCCGAACATTCGTGGTTCGCCATGGATGTACGGGGGCCGAAATTTTTTTAATGTCCGTGTGGCCTTGACCCACAAAGATTTATAAAAATTTACTGCATTGATAAAGTTAAATAGTAAAGGTAGGGTACGGGAGTAGACCCCCGTGTAAAACAATTTTAAACCAATTTTAGCATGGGTCCTCTCAGGCATGCAATATTGCGGCTGGGTTTGGGACTCGGTCCGTTTGTATGCTGACATGCAGACCACAGCTGTGGCCAATTTGCGGTGGCCCCTGCACTCGGACCGAGGGCGTAAGCCACTAGGGCTGTCCTCAACCTCTCTCAAAATTAAGTAAATGTTTTGTTAGCTATTGAAAAGACAATGCAGTAAATGTTTACAAGTCTTGCGTGGCGAAGGGAACACGACATTGGATGTTGCCTTGTTGTCATAGTTGGGTCTCTTTGGAGGCTACAGCGATGACAACCCAAGTGCCCCACACCCCCATCGGGGGTGTGGGGCTTAATTTTTTAAAGTTTTACCGTGACCTTGACCTAAATATATATAAAAGTTTTCAAAATTCTTTAACAGTCAGGTCTTATTAACAAGGTAAATATATTAAGCTCTTTTAAAAAAAAAATGTACAAGTCAAGTAACACACAAGGTTTGACTCGTCTATAAGTGTGTCTTTTTTGGAGGCTTCAGCGATGTTAACATAAACGCCTTAAGTGAGGCTTATTGTTTTAAATTTACCCCCCCCCCCCCCCCGACAAAAAGTGCGAACCCCCCCCCCCCCCGACAAAAAGTGCGAACCCCCCCCCCCCCCCGACAAAAAGTGCGAACCCCCCCCCCCCACCCCCACCCCCACCCCCACCCCTGATATCCTGGGCGTGGCAGCCCCGGCGGGGATATAAGGCGGCCGGGTGGCATGCACTTCTCATTCCTGTCCAGGTTCCCGTACCGGACGGTCCTCTCTCGCTCCTGAGATTTTATTTACTTATTTCAATCTTCTTTTCATATTTACTCTTTTCATATTTACTCTTCATTTATTCGCTTCATCAAGATGGGTCTTAAGCTCAAGAATTACCCACCAGCTTCTTCAACCTCGGCCAACACGCCTCAGCCCTCATCGTCGTCCGCTCCGATCCTAGAATACCTCATGACAGCGCAGATTCTGAGCTGCCTGACGATGCCGCCACCGCCGCCGCCACCGCAGCCTGCCTCGATGCCCAGCCTTTCACCATTGCCACCAACATTGGAAGAGGTTGGCGCACCTTCGGCTTCGGAAGAGGCTGGCGCACCTGCGGCATCTTCAAAGAACCCCAGCGGACGAGTCCTGATAGCCTCTCCAGCACTCTCTCTGCTATCGGACTCGGGATCGGAGTCTGCGGTGTTCGAAGAGGCGCCAAGGTCGAGGATAACCCCCTACAGTCGAACTAAGAAAATCCTATCCTACACCAAATCCCAATGTCCCTCACCCATATCCCCCATGCCACCTACACCAACCAAACCACCCCGTAAATCAATCTTCTCCCCCGAACTTCCCTCAATCGACCTAACCCGTTCACCTACCCCACCCAAAATTGTCTGCAGCCTACCTTTTGACCTACTTAAACCTTCACCTCCCACCCCCATTCCTTCTAGCCAGCCTAAACCTGACAAGCTCCAAAACACTCCAGTAAAGCGTCCAACACAAAAACGTAAGCGTGTTAAACTCCCTGCTGGCAAGGGTAATAAATGCGATTACGTGTGGATGTCAAAAGACTTTGGGATTCTTTGCTGTCAGAAGTTTGCTGTTTTAGATAAAGACCGTTGCCAAACGCACTTGAACAAAAACATCAATCTTCCGAGAGTAAGACCCTACAGTCTTAACAACATTAGGTCTAAAACATCCCAACCCAGACATCCCCACAGTCCGCAACCGCTTGATATTAGAAGACTTAAAATGGATGAAAAATATTATTTTATTGCTCAAATTTATGGAGCTTTTGATGCCAAAGTAGAAATCATTGTAAAAGGTGATGGCAGCCTTCATACAATGAAAGTACCCGTTCGGATGGTACAAAGACAATTTTTCATCCATAAAAAAGGCTATCTAATACGAAGGGAAGGATGCCAATCTGTGTGGGAAATGGATTAGGATGTAGGCCTACCAAAAGAAATTCTAAATTGTTAGGTTGTGTTGGACGATATTTAAAAAACAAAAATTCTTCTTCCAAATTATTTTTTCCAAATTTAGTCCTAACCCTCTTAAAGTAAGGGAGAGGAGTATTACACAAGTCAAATAATAAAAAAAAAAAATACTTGACTTGTATAATACTTTAACCTGGCGGTGATGTAAAGTCACTGGGACAATCTCAAACCGTGTCCTTGAGGGTGAAGACTAAGTTACGAAAATCTTTAACAAATAAAAACTTACCTCCAAACACTTGTAGCTTGCTACAAGTGTTTGGAGGTAAAAATTTTTCAAAGTTTGAATGACCTTGACCCATATAAATTACTGTTTAAAGTAAAGTGCTAACCTTACAACTAATGTCGTGTATCACGTGATACCCCCCACTCTAATGCTCTTACTAAGCTTGTATGAGCCGTTCATTTGCTTCAGTCCGTTTCTGTACTCCGTGTAAACATGTCACGGTACAATTACAAAGGTGGTGACTTCTTGATAGATCCACACAATGTTTGGGAAGTGCTAAATTGGCATAGAATGGAAGTTGAGTGTTGTATAAGACGAGATGGGTCTACATTTTATCTATGTATTATAAACAAACAAACCCACAAGTATGAACACTGGACAAAAATTAATTACAACAACATAGATGAGCTGTTTGCTTGGGTTTTTGAGGTGTGTAAAGTTATTGAAGAAACCAAAATGATGGGTGTGCTAAAGGTATGTAAAACCGATGACCGCGAGGACTAAGGGAAAGTTAGTGGAAGTCCTTAAGCTATCCCCCCCCCCCCCCTCACCCCGGGGTTACCCCCACCACTAAAAATGGGTATATATAGGAGTGGTGATCAACCGTCTTCTCATTCTGCTTTACACTGTTTAGCTGAATACTACCATGTCAGCCATGAACATTCCAGCCTCTACCTCTGGCCCGACCGCATCCAACTCTGGCTCAAGCTCTGGACCGATCCGGCGGGGCCGCCTGTCAAAGAGTCGCGTTCGGTTCTTCGGATTCACTCCGAGCAAGACGGAGTTGTGCAGCAGTGGAGCCTCCAGAAGAGAGTCTAGCTTGTATGAAGAACTCCAGCAGGTAGTGCCGGGTGTAGTGGTTGGTGCATCTTCACAGGAAGACACTGTTAGAGCTGCTATAAGATATATTAAAGGTTGTAACGTATTGATAGAGGAAAAGAACAGGTTGTTAGAGGAAAAGAAGAGGTTGTTGGAGAGTGCACACAGTGAAATACTTTTGATCCGGAAAGAATGGGAAAAACTAATTATGAAGTGTGACAGATTGTTAGATGATAGTGATGATAGTGAGGATGAGAGTGGATAGGTGTGGGTAAAGACTCGGACTGGGACTTGCGTGTTTGTATGAATGTGTGTGTGAATGCGGAATACAGAGCGGGGGATAGATCACTCTGTGGCAATGGACTAACATGCCACTTAGTGATCTATCCCCCGTTCTGGTAATGTTTTTGGATGGCCTTGACCCACTTTACCAAGGCTAGCTAGTACCCCTACCACTGATAAGTGTATATATACGGGTATTAACGTGCAGTTTGGTTATTCTGCTTTGTACCGCTTAGCTGAATACAGCACTGTAACATGGCTTTCAACTCCAAAACTTCTCAGGCTTCCTCTTCTTCTTCAAGAAGGCGTGCTGCCAACGTTCTGCCTGCTACTCGTGGACCTGCTCGACCATTCCACAGCATAACTGTTGCTCGGGCAAACGCCTGCAAAGCTCCGATGCTACGGACCTTGCTGGAGGTAAGCCAAGACGGACAAGGCTTGCTCAGTCCTGGTCAACGGCAGGAGCAAGAAAGGCGTATGGCGTACTTCAGGCTGCAGGGTGTAGTTCCCAGCTTGAAGTTAGGCGATCCGAGAGTAGCAAGCATCAACGAGGCAGCGGACTACATATCACATCTTCACAGTGTTTTAGAAGTAAAGGACCAACAAATTGAAAACTTAAAAGAACAATTGAAACAATTTAACTTTAATCCTGTGGAGTTTGTGGAAGCAGTGATGAGTGATAGTGATGATGAAGGAACTGAATATATATTGGGTATGTAATGAAAGACTTGGACATGGACATGTGTGTGTGTGTGTGTAGAATACAGAGCGGGGGATAGACTACTTTGCGGCAATGGACTAGCATGCTGCTTAGTGGTCTATCCCCCGCTCAAAGGGTAGCATTGGATGACCTTGACCCACTTTACAGCAAGGACAACCGGTTAACTGGTATAAAAGAGGGGGTCTATACATCTCGACTTCATTCTGCTTTGAACCTTCCAGTGGAACGCTAGAAACAATGAGTGGATCGCTGCTTGGTGCTAACTTGGACAGGTATTCTGTGATGGTACACTATGAAGATTGTAGAGACATGTTGACGGCTGTGTATGATTGTTTGGTGAGAAAAATCTTTCAAGAAAACTGCCAATTTATGTTAGCGTGGAAAAGAAACTTGTTTGTTGATGGTCATGCTACAATGCAAAGCATGAACCACCTTCATGTGTTAAAAGTAGGACATCATAATTTGGACGAACTGGACGATATGTTTAGGGAGCTGGAGTGTTTGATACATCAGGAATGTAAACCATGTGAAATTGAAATTTTTAAATTGGATATGGAATTAGAATAAAATGTGTTAAACAGGACTTGGACTTGGACTTGATTGAGGTTTTGTAGAACAGAGCGGGGGATAGATCACTTTGCGGCAATGGACTAGCATGCTGCTTAGTGGTCTATCCCCCGCTCAAAGGGTATCTTTACGTGACCTTGACCCACATAAATTGTATAGTTGGTGGGGGTATAAAAAGGGTAAGCAAATTGGATGGATACAACACTTCCATACCATGGCTCCACTTGACAACACCGTGTTCCATCGCAACAGAATTGTCTCTATTCTGGAGGTAATACCTCTAGAAATTATAGAAGTAGAGGACCAACTACCTGCGGTTGATCAAGAAGAGGAGGAGGAAGAGATAATGGATATTGAAATGGACTCTGACGAAGCTGGTTCAACGGACAATGAGGTGGACTTGCACGCCTACGAAACATTAGAGTCGTCATCTGAGTCGGAAATGGAATTCCAATTGGAAATCGAAGAAGAAGAACAAGAACAAGACACTCCCCATCGTCCAATGGATAGGATGTTAGTTGCCAGAAGAATTATGTATTGTCATCGCTGCCTATTCCGTGATGAGGATGATTCCGACTCTGATGGTGATGTTTCACCCTTGTAAAAAAGTTTAAACAAAAAGTTAAAAAAGAATGTGAGCGGGGGATAGAGCACTTTGTAGTAAATGATGCTGCTTAGTGCTCTATCCCCCGCTCAAAATAATAATTCCAAATGACCTTGACCTATATAAACTTGCTCAAACAGACATCTTTGAAAAAACTTGTACAAATTATTGAATCTAGACCAAATATCATCAATTTATCAAGCCTACTGATAAATGTATTACAAACGGTTGTGTAAAGGCTAAATTTAGCACATGAGTGATAACCTGTTTCCATATGACGTCACTTTCCCCACCTATCTGCCTCGGATATAAAGGGTCCCGGTGGAGTGCGCTGCTCATTATTGCGTGGACATTCACAGAGTGTGCATTCAAAGCCAAACTGTTTGAAATGGCTCTTTGCGACATTTGTGGGGAAATCTTTCAAGACGAAGATCTTTTCATCATACACAGAGAATTACATGAAGACGAAGATAGAAAAGAAGATATTACCATGGATGAAATAGACTTAGACTCAATTGACCTGTTTTTGGAAGAGCATCAGAAGCAGATGGACTACTACGACAGCTATCTACAGCAAATGCAAAGAAGAAGACCTAGTGTGATCCAATTTGCTGGTGCTGGACCATCTACTGCTACAAGACCTATTGAAGAAGAGGACACCGAAGAAGAGGACACCGAAGAAGAGGATATGGAAGAAGAAGAACTGGAAGATGTAAGACAACTGCGCACCACAGCTTTGCCAGGACGAGTTGTAACACATTTCAAAATTAATAACGTTCAATTGGAATTGGAAACATTCATAACCCAGGCTAAGGAACTTGTTGGTCAAACGTTGAGGGAAGAATTACAAAGGCTAAATTTTATTAAATTTGGAATGGTGTTAGAGGCTATGTTTAACAATACTGATGGTGAAACAGCATTGAGAGCATTCATTACCAAAAACCGAACCCTTACCTTCACCTCCGACATTGATGATATTATTGAAGAATGCTTGGAGGAACTTATAACCAAACTCCAAGAACATGAAGGAAGAGGATCTGGATGGACTTTGTCATCAATCGAAGGTATGGATGTTAGGGTTCATAAACATGGATATGGTTTAAGAGGTAGTAGTTTTATCCCTCTACCAAAGAAAATCCAAAACACTAACTCGTGTAGAAATGTTCAAAATGAGGGTAATGAATGTTTCAAGTATGCAATGTTAACCAAGTATGTTAAAGATCATCCTGAAAGAGTTGGTAGAGAATATTACGAAAATGAACACCGCTACAACTTTCAAGGTCTTACTTACCCAGTTACTTTAAAAGATATTGACAAATTTGAAAAGAAAAATCCTGGCGTTTCAGTCAATGTTTTTGGTCTGGATGATTCCAACAACGTTTATCCTTTGCGGGTAGTAAAGGTTGAGCAAAGAAACCATACGGATTTGCTATTGATAACCAAGGGTGAAATTTCCCATTATGTATGGATAAAAGACTTTGAAGCGTTAGTTGTAAAACAATTGACCAAAAGAGTAAATAGGATTACAGTTTGCAAGAGATGTTTCTGCTTTTCTTGGAAAGATTCAAGACGTGGAGGATTGGACTGGTTATTGGAACATAAAAGACTTTGCAACGAGAACTATGAAGTAAAGATAAGTCTTCCACCGCCTACCCGAGCTTCAATACAATTTAACAAGACAGTTCACCAATACCGAATTCCAATAGTGGTCTATGCAGATTTTGAATCAACGTTAGTACCACAGGAGCTGCCGGACGGCGAAGTGACTAGAAGAACAAAATATCAGTTGCATCAGCCCAACAGTTTTTGTTTACTAGTTAAATCAACCTTGTCTGAAAACCAATTGCAAGACTATGGTTTAACATCCACTCCAATACTCTACCGTGGTGAAGAAGCCGCTAAGTATTTTGTAGACCAACTGTACGATATTGCTGGAAAGGTTCAACGCTTGTTCGGTAATATTGTACCTATGGAACCTTTAAACCAAAATCAACAAGAAGAATACAACTTAGCGACAAGATGCTATTTATGCAAGAAGATGTTCAGTGAAGAAAACCCAAAAGTAAGAGATCACGATCACCTGACAGGGTTATACAGAGGAGCTGCTTGTAATTCATGCAATATAAATTACAAACTGCCAAACTTTATTCCTGTCGTTTTACACAATCTTAGCGGCTACGACTCCCACTTTATTATCCCGGAGTTAGGAAGAGATGATGGTAAAATTGATGTTCTTGCTACAACATTGGAAAAGTACATCAGCTTTTCAAAAACAGTAGGTAAAATTAAACTTCGCTTCGTAGACTCTTACAGATTTATGGCATCTAGTTTAGCCAAATTGTCAGAAAACCTAAGAAGAGAAGACCTAAAAGAAACCAGAAAAATTGTACCTGAAGATAAATTAGACCTAGTATTACGGAAAGGAGTGTTCCCCTACGATTACATAACTTCTACAGAAAAATTTGAAGAAACCAGTCTACCGCCGATTGAAGCCTTCAACAGCAAATTAAACGAAAGTGAAATCTCCGTTGAAGACTACAATCATGCATGTAATGTTTGGAACCAACTGAACATTCAAACCTTAGGGGAATATTCTGACTTTTATATAAAATTGGACGTAACTCTGCTGTGCGATGTGATGGAAGAATTCAGAAACACCTGCTTCTCCGCCTATGGACTGGACCCTCTACACTCGTACACATCTCCAGGATTAGCATGGCAAGCTATGCTAAAGTCAACCAACTGTCGACTGGAACTTCTAACGGATATTGATATGGTGCTCATGATGGAATCTGGTGTACGGGGCGGTTTGACACAAGCTGTAACACGTCATGTCAAAGCCAACAACAAGTACATCCCCGGCTTCGACGAGCAACAACCATCGGTCTACCTAGGCTATTTTGATGTAAACAACCTTTATGGTTGGGCAATGTCAAATCCGCTTCCCTACGCTGACTTCAAGTGGATCGACCCGGCCACCATCGGAGACATCTCACAGATTCCAAAGGATGGTCCAAAAGGCTATATTTTGGACTGTGATTTTGAATACCCGGAGCACCTTCATGACCATCACTACGACTTGCCTCTCCTAGCCAAGACTGAAGTTTCACCGACAGGAAGATGGCCAAAATTGATGATGACCTTGGAGAATAAGGATCGCTATGTGGCTCACTACTGGGTAGTTCAACAGGCTCTTGAATTGGGTCTACGTATAGTGAGAATTCATAGAGCAATTGAATTCACCCAGTCTTGTTGGTTGAAACCATATATTGATTCCAACACTGCAAGAAGAGCTGCAGCGACAACAGCATTTGAAAAGGACTTCTATAAATTAATGAACAATGCCATCTTTGGGAAGACCTTGGAGAACAAAAGGAAACACAAAAATGTAAAATTAGTGAGTGATCCTAGGAAATTGGAAAAATTAGTTCAAAAACCAAATTTCGGAACATCCATGATTATAAACGAAAATCTAGTCGCTGTCAGTATGAAGAAAACAACAATAGTCATGGACCGTCCGTTATACATAGGTATGTCGATTTTGGATATAAGTAAAACCCTGATGTATGATTTCCATTATAACAAAATGGTTAAACATTACGGAAGGGAAAACATTGGAGTCGCATACATGGATACGGACGCGTTTATCTACTGGATAAAGACTTTGGACATGTATGAAGACCTAAGGACATTTCCATACAAAGAAGATTTCGATTTTTCTGACTATCCGAAAAACCATCCAAATTTCAATGAAAAATATAAAAAAGTAATTGGAAAATTCAAAGATGAAGCAAATGGAATGCCTTTAGAAGAAATAGTGGCGCTGATGGCGAAATTGTATTCATTTAAGATGTACCACGAGAACAACACACCGACAGTGAAGAAAGCAAAAGGAGTGAAGACATCTTATTTGAAAAAACACGTGACATTTGACCACTACAAGACTTGTTTGTTTGAAGATACTACGATATCAGCAACATTCAACAATATCCGAAGCTTCAAGCATCAAGTCTACAGTGTCACCGAAATTAAAAAAGCACTGTCAGCTCGGGATGATAAAAGATACATTATGCCCGACAAAATCCACACTCTTCCTTTTGGCCACTACTCTCTAAACCCTATCAACTTGTAACCTATTCTTCGTCCTTCTACAACTACGACCTTATTCCTTTCTCCTTCCGTAAAAAAATGGGGAACACGGCAAGTCCAACGCCGTGTTCCCCATTTTTTTACACAAGTTTGGATGACCTTGACCCATATAAATGATGTGAATATTTAAAACAACATTCATTGTGATTATACATGTGATACAACAAACATTGAAACCTGCAATATGAAGGACTTAAAGCAACAAATTGTCAACGAACTTCATAAACCTGCAAGAAGAAAGTTTCCACGAAGAAATACGGTGATAAAAGGAATTAATGATTTATATCAAGCGGATTTAATCGAAATGATTCCTTATAGCAAACAAAATAAAGGATATAAATACATATTGACTGTTATTAACTGTTTTTCAAAAATGGCAGATGCTTTACCACTAAAAGATAAAAGTGGCAAAAGTGTTACAAAAGCAATGGAAACAGCTATACAAAGAGACAAACATACTATTAAACATTTACAAACAGATGATGGAAAAGAATATTTTAATAAGGAATTTGCAAATTTAATGAAAAAACACAATATAAACCATTATTCAACCAATTCAGAAGTAAAAGCCTCAATAATCGAAAGATTCAACAGAACTTTAAAAAGTGCAATGTATAAAATGTTTTCCAACAGAGGATCGCACATATGGATTGATATGTTACCAAAACTTATAAACGATTACAATAACAAATTTCATAGGACTATCGGGATGAAACCAAACCAAGTAACTAGTAAAAATGAAAACCTTGTATTAAAACGTATAAAAACGAATACTAAACCAAAAGTTGAAAAACTAAAGCCTAAAAAATTTAATGTGGGTGATAAAGTGCGAATAAGTAAATATAAAGGTGTATTCAGTAAAAGATACCTGCCAAATTGGACCAATGAGGTTTTTACTGTATTCAAAGTACAACCTACAGTACCTGAGACATATATTTTAAAAGATAATAAAGGACAATTGCTTGAAGGAGGGTTTTATGGACATGAAATGTTAAAATCAACAGTAGGCGATGTATATTTAGTTGAAAAGGTGTTGCAACGGAAAAAAGATAAGGTCAAAGTACGATGGTTAGGATTTAATAAGACGGAAGATTCTTGGATACCTAAAAAGGATTTGATATAACGATAGAGAATCATTTTAGGTTGAACCATTACAAAGGATGGAGATAGTACCACAAAAAGAGAGTTTTACTATTAATAATATAGATGAACTCACAGTGGATAATTCAGAATTCAATAGTGGGAAGCATGGCAATTTGTTACCAAACACCGTTCGTTGTCTGGTTACCGGACCTTCCAACTGTGGAAAAACTAATGTAGTATTCAATTTGATTACAAACCCTAAAGGATTACGATTTAACAATCTATATGTATTTTCAAAATCACTACAACAACCAAAGTATCAATTATTGGAAAAAATACTGACTAATGTGCCTGAAGTTAAATATTTAAAGTTTAATGCAAGCGAGAGTGTCATGCAGCCACAAGAAGCTAAACCATTCTCCGTGTTTATATTCGACGATGTATCTTGTGAAAACCAAAACACAATAAGGAATTACTTCGCTATGGGTCGACATAACAACATAGATAGCATTTATATTGGCCAAACTTACAGCAAAATACCTAAACAACTCATTAGAGACAATGCAAACATGTTAATTGTATTTAAACAGGACGAAACCAACCTAAAACATATATATTTTGATCATGTAAATGCGGATATGACATTTGAACGATTTAAAGAGTTGTGTGGAAAGGCTTGGGCTGAAAAGTATGGGTTCCTAACAATTATGAAGGAACAACCGCTAAACAATGGTCGATACAGGATAGGATTTGATAAATTTATATTAATACATTAAACGTGGTATAACACATTCATTGTTGTACAACACGTCTTGCTACAAACATGGTTAACCAAGAAAAATTAGTAAAAGAAATAAAATCACTTAGTGATTCTATTCGGGCTAAAAACAGAGCATTGAAACTAGGTATTAGCGAGAGGGAGAAATTCCTTGAATCTACTTTTAAACCTATTACTGAACCCTTGAAACAATTAAACAAAAAATTTGCTAAACCTGTATTGGAAGGAGATGCGATTGCACCTATTACAAAGTTTGAAAGAGAAAATGTAAAATCAGAAGATTTTAGCGATGAAGACCCGGAATCCTCTACATATAGTGGTTTTACCGGTGGAGAACCCGAAAGAGAGCTAGAATCACCAGACTATAGTGGAATAAGAGAATTATATGAAGTAAAAGCCAAAAGAGGACATGAAGTTGTATCAACTGCTAGTGAAGAGGAAAAAGAAGAAGCAAGGGAAGGTCCGTCAAACATAAGCTTGTTGGGTGAAAACATTCATAACAAAGGACCTTTAGGAAGGAAATACATGATAAAAATGTTAGCTGGAACAAACCCTAATAAAAACTACCATAGTTATGGAGTAAGATTAACAGAAGAGGGTTTAATGGTTGGTAATAGCCCGGTAAACATTGATGAACATGATAATATTATTGTTGGTGATCAAAGATATAAGGGCACAAGAGGATTATTTGAATTATTATTTGAAAATAAGCCTTTAGAATTGTTAGTTAAAGAAAAAGACATGGAAGCATATAAAAAGATTTTGGAACAAACTAATGCATACAGGAGGAAGTATTCAGCTGACCAACCTGTTTTTAGATCAAAGTCTTTAAAATATAGAGAATTTGTATCCAAGTTAATACCAACAACGAGAAGACAACCAATGCCAATAATACCAAGAAAACCTGTAAAACGAAGGTTTGTGTCATCCACTTTGGATATAAGTGCTACAGAACCAAGAAAAAGAAACAAGTCTGTTACAGGTACAGGTTTAATGAAGAAACTGTATAACACAAATGTGATTTATTACAATAATATCAATAAATTGGTTGATAGAATGAAACTAATACATGAAGCTAAAGAAGCGGGTCATACTGGATTGGAAAACGAATGGGTGGCTTTAGTGGATGAACTCCGAAACCGTGGGGTAATCTCATAAAAATGCGTTACTCCCTAGAATACTATTCAGTTGCACTATGAGTGTCGACAAGTTCGGACGTTACTCCTCGGATGGGTTATATTATGCCAATAGTTTAAAAAGAAGTGCTGGTTTACCACAAACACCTGATGGAGATTATGATATGAGTAATAAAAGGTTAAAAAACATAAAAGATCCTTCGGATGAAAACGATGCAATAAATCTAAAAATATTAAAGGAAAAGATATCGCCAACATTAAAACTACAAAATAACACATATGACGCGGAAAATCATAGAATTATCAACGTTGGTAAACCAAATGAAAATGGTGATGCGATAAACAAAGGTTATTTGTCATCTGAATTAAAAAATACGTTAAAATTCAATGGGAAAACGTATAGTGCCAACAATAAACGTATATCCAACGTAGATGACCCTAAAGATGCAAAAGACAGCGTAAATAGACGCTATTTACATTCTTTGATACCTGAAAAGACAAAAGATGGATTTTCTTTTTATAAATTTGTTATTAACGATATAGGTTATCCAAAAAATGAAAATGATGCTGTAAATCTCAAATATATAAAAGATCATTGTGTCATACGTGATGTGGGAGTTATCGATTGTCTTGGCAATTGTTTGGCGAATGTAAAAGATGGTTCAGCACCATCTGATGGTGCAACAGTGGGTCAAATGAAAGAGACTTTAAAACAAGAAACAACTGGATTTGCAAAACGAGATGAAGTATTATCAAAGCAAGGGGATGACTTTATTCAAGGTAATGAAAAATTTCGTTTATTGACATACAAAAACGCTTATTGGGATTGCAGGCATGGAAGGTTATCAAATGTGTCATGGGGTCATGCTGATAGAGACGCGGCTGCCTTAGGACAAACAGTACATCTAGATCCAAATAATTACTATGCGTTTTTTATATGTAGTAATAAAAAACTAAAAAACATGGCGCAAGGAAGAGAAGCAAATGATGCTGCAACTGTAGGACAGACTATCACATTATCACAAATGGATAGCAAAGTGTATACTTGTAATAATAAACGTATAACAGACCTTAAAGACCCTGAACATGTGGATAATGCTGTCACTGTTAATTTTCTTGTAAAAGTTTTAGGAAATGCATTATTTGATGTATACAACCATATTGGTATTGGTTCAGGTCGTACTCCTTTGTTGGAATCTGAGAGAGGTACTTGGATTAAACGGGAAATTGTTCAAAACTATTTTATCAACCCTCGTACAAAAAAGTTTAGATCATCGGATTGGGGTGATTTTGATATTTAATAAAAGAACACAATAAACGACTTCATTTATGTCCAACTTGTCATAGAGGTAACACATAAGTTGTACATTGCGATTATAAAAGGACAATAATGACGTTCCAGTACATCAGTCCATATAGAGACACTGTAAGGAGAGGAGGTGGGATCACGTCCACAGCGGTTTCTCTGTTAAGTAAAGCTTTAAAACGAATTCCAGTAGGATCCATAGTAAATAGAGCAATAGACGCATTACCATACGAATTTCATATACCGGGAGGTTATCAGTATTGCGGACCAGGAACTAAATTGAAAAAACGACTGGAAAGAGGCGATCCTGGCATAAATAAGTTAGATCAGGCTTGTAAAGAACACGATATCGCATATTCCACGTTTGCCGATTCAAAAAATAGATCAATAGCTGACAAAAAGCTTGCGGACATAGCTTGGCAACGAGTAAAATCAAGTGACGCTAGCATAGCAGAAAAAGCAGCAGCTTTAGCAGTAACAGCAGGTATGAAGGCTAAAACAGCAGTAGGAGGTGGAAGAAGGAGGAGAAGGAGAGTAAAAAGGAGGTCAACCACAAGAAAACATGGAGGAAATATAAAAAGAAGACGACGATCTACAAGAAAAGGCAGGAAGAAGCCCACCGTGTGGTCAATGGTAAAAAACGGGGCAGGTCTTTACCTAAGACCTTATCGTGCATATTAAATGAAAAAAATCAATTGGTCATACCACATAAAGCATTAACCAATATTGAATTATTTAAATATATTTCCTGTTTAAAAATACCATTTTTCCGCGGTGTGTTTATGAAAGACAGTTTACCAAAGAAAATGTGGCAAAATGAGACTGGAATTGTAAATTTGGATAATACTGAAGGGCCTGGCACCCATTGGGTTTGTTATAAGAAACTAAATAACAATGTATATTATTTTGATAGTTTCGGTAATTTGCCACCACCAAAAGAACTTCAAAATTACTTTAAATCTGCTAAAAACATATATTATAACTATAAAAGAGAACAACCTGATAATACTTCAATATGCGGCCATTTATGTTTGGAATTTCTAGCTAAAAGTATCAGTCACTATTGAGATGTCTTCCTATACGGTATCATTAACAGGAAAATCGTCCACTTTACGAAGTATCCTTTTTCCAGCGTTACGCTTGCAAAAAGGAAGGTTTTGGGAGGCGGCACTATTGGATTTTACAACTTACAACTCTATCCCCAATGTTACGGAAGGTAAAAATAACGTATTGCATTATTATAAGGGAAAGGATGCCAGTGGAAAATTTACAGACTTACAAGAGTGCAGGTTACCCACAGGTTCTTATGAAATTGATCATATAAATGAATTTTTGCAAACTAAAATGGGAAAAGACAATATAACATTAAAAGGTAATAATAATACGATGAAAGCTGAAATTACTTCCAAATATTATATAGATTTCACTCAACCAAACTCAATTGGTGATTTATTAGGATTTTCCAACGATGAGCCTGTTTTAGAACCAGATGTAACACATTCCGGTAAGAAAACAGTAACAATATTAAAAGTCAATAGTATAGACATAACTTGTAACATTATACAAGGTGCTTACAGGGATGGGGCTAACACCCACATCATACATACTTTTTACCCAAGTGTACCACCTGGATTTAAAATTGTTGAAAAGCCACAAAACCTGGTATATCTACCGTTGAACACCACTTTCATTTCAGACATCGTGTTGAGCGTATTGGATCAAGACGGTAACTTGGTAGACTTCAGAGAAGAGCCTATTACGATTAGATTACATTTAAAATCGACACTTTAATACAAAACCATGGGTTTAACATTTAAAAGCGAACAACCTGCGGGAAACCGCATTAGTAGCTCTTCAGCTGTGGAGGAGTTAACACGCGAGAACATTCGTTTCTTAGAGAGAATTGGATTAAAATTAACCGAGTATGGATATACTGGATATAGCGCAGGGTCCAACATTCGACGAAACCCTATGGGAAAAAGAATATCACACCCACAACCCTTACACTTCATCGAAATTAAACAATAACGATGAAATTCGTATTCCCATACAAAATCAAGACATTTACACACTACCATGTGAAAGTTACTTATATATTGAAGGACAAGTTACTAAAAAGGACGGTACTACTGTTGGTACAACAGTTCCATTTATAAATAATCCTATGGCTTTCCTATTTGATGAAATTAGATATGAAATATCAGGTGTAACAGTTGATTCCACTAAAAAAGTAGGTATTACGACAACTTTAAAAGGATTAACATCTATAACACCCAATGAAACCAATTTACTTAAACCTGCCGGATGGGTATTACCTACAATTGACACGATCACTCCAAATCCAAATGGATATTTTGATTTTCATATTCCATTACGTTTGCTGCTTGGTTTTGCTGAAGATTATAGGAAAATAATATTAAACGTTAAACAAGAATTAGTTTTGTTGAGATCTTCTAACGATAAAGACATTATTAAAGCTGCAGATGCTACTACAGATGCGACTTTAGAATGGAAATTAAAATTAGACAAAATTGTATGGAGAGTTCCACATGTTAAATTGGCTGACGAGCATAGAATGCTACTTTTAAGAAAATTAAAAGCCGATCGTGATATTGTTATTCCATTTAGAAGTTGGGAATTTCATGAGCATCCCAGTTTACCTACTACGGATCGACACACTTGGACTGTTAAAACATCGAATTATGTAGAACGAGCCAGATATATTATATTTGGTTTACAAACAGGTAGAAGAGACGACATTACTAAACATGCAGGACAATTTGATCATTGTGACTTGAAAAATATTAAAGTTTATTTAAATTCACAATTCTTTCCATACGACAATTTAAATGTGTCATTCACTAAGAAAAAATACAGTATATTGTACGATATGTACGCGAGATTCCAAAGTTCATATTACGGTAAAACAAATACACCTTTATTACCACCTGACAAATATTTCGATGCCTACCCAATAGTTGTAATCGATTGTTCTAAACAAAATGAATCAGTAAAGTCTTCAAGTGTGGATATAAAAATAGAAATGGAATTCAACGATGCTATACCGGCTAATACAACTGCATACTGTTTAATTCTACATGATAAAATCGTAACATACACACCTTTAACTGGAATTGTTAAAAATGTATTGTAAGAACCGGTTTTGTTTCATTCCGCGAGTATAAAAGCAGAGCGTACAGACCGCTCCTCATCAGTTTGTTGCCTACTGTTGTATGGGTAGCATCGTATTCAATATGGCTTCTCCTAGTGGTACACCTGAAAATGTGGTAGATATTGAGAAGGAGATATCTGAGTTTTTAGATCCTCAAGGTCACCAGGAAGGAGGTGAACAAAACGTTTGCGGACAACTTCACGCCAGTAATAATGTTGAAGAAAAAGGTAAAAGAAGAAAGACTATACAAAAGAGAAAAAGGGATATTGAAGATAATATTTCTCCAAACATATTGAGTGAGGTATTTTTGCGAATATTTTACCCAATCTCTTCCAGTTTGGATAAAAGTGTTTTAATCGGTGTTATGAAATCTACAGATTATTCCCCTACTGTAATTTTAACTCATGGACCCAAAATGATTTTGTTTACGGACAGTGCTTGGGAATCGTTTATGAAACATTTGCATCTACTAGAATGCTATTTAAGTAGTAACATGTTTGGAAGAAAGACAAGAGTAGGACTTTTGGATTCAAATGTGGAAATTGATATCATTAAACAACGTGGTGATCATCAGCTACGGTTTAGAGACACAACAAGACATGATAACAAAATTCAACTTAATCGAGAGGAGTTTTTCATTTTAACTTGTGCTACTGAACCTATAACAAGATACTTGAGACAACTGGTGTTTTCAAGTTCGATTATTAAAGATTATCTGGAAGACACATTGGACAAACAACCGGACGCACCTATATTATACGGACCTGTGGATACTTCTATATTTAATAGAGTTCCTCATGAAGTACAAATGTGGAGACAATTGGAAAAGTACGCTCAACTACATAAGAAATCAGTAAAACAGGAAGAAGAGGAAGATGGAGGAGAAGAATCAAGTGTTAGTGATGAAAATGAAAATAAGGAAAATATAAAGATGGAAACTTAAATGACAATGGTTAGTTTTTAAAACAATAACCAACATTTTGTGGGGTTAGGCCTATTGGGGACGGTGCCCACGTTAAATATACACCAACGCGCCAACAACTGTACGGCCTGGTATAAAAGTAGTACCTACCGTGGTGTGGAAATCAGTTGACCTCCTGACTTCGTAATGAGCAGACGTGTGACCTTCAAAATGGACAAGGGAGAAGAACAACAAGTAAAGTCCAAGCCTGGTATTATTGAGTTTCAAGCGTTTCGTGGTAATGATGATAGATTCATTATAAAAGAACTTGTGTTTTTGGACATGAATACAAGTGTTCCTTATTCGTTTTTATTTAAACCACCATGTTCTTATTCGTCTTTAACTAGTAAAGCCGCTACTACCAACAGATGGATTTCAAAACACTTCCATCATATCGATTGGTATGATGGTTTTACAAGTTACACGGACTTGTATCACATTATGCATCACTTTTCAGACAAGTTTACCAATATTTACACAAAGGGGCTGGAAAAGAAAAGATGGATCGAAGGATTTACTCATGTTCCGGTTAATGATGTGGAATTAGATAAGAATTATCAATACATGCTGGAAACCATATGTATTTGTACAAAAAGCCCAGAACATGATAAAGATAGACATTGCGCTTTAAAAAATGCCTATAAACTCGCCTCTTACCTTCAAAGTGGGGAATTGGGGAGTGGTGGGGGTAACGGAGAGTATATAAGTGGGGAGCAGACAGGGACCTGGCATGAGTATTACTCGAGATTCCGAGACGACAACATCTCCGAGCAAGAAGACGATCTGTAACCTGACCATGGCATCTCACCAGTTCCTTCAGACTTTGGTCGAGCAGTTCAATGCTCACTCCAAGTCAACAATATTACCTGTAAAGAAGTGCTCGGAACTAAAAGACGAGAAGCACTACATAATCCATGCTATGAAGAAGATGGAGACTACAGTTGGGGAGGCCATCTGCTGCAGTCTCAGCGAGGCACCGTTTACTCCGGGGGATGAACCAAAGTTCCAGGTGTACCTGCCCAAGAGATTCGTCCATCTTCTACAAAACGAGGATCTTCGCTCTATTCAACCCGGGTGTCTATACCTGGTGTCCCACGGCTGCACGGGTAGCAATTCTACAGAGTTGACCATCCACATCGCTGACAAGCAGCAGTGTTAGATTTAAGTTTTAATGTTGTACATATGTTGTTGTTGTAATGTTTTATAAATAAACGAATCATAAAAGACAAAAAAATAAAAAAAAAACAAAAAAATGCAACATATCAATATGTGACAGACTTCACGTATTGATATGTTGCATTTTTTTTAAACTTCGCGGGTGACCTTGACCTTTGACCTTTGCATTTCACAACTACCCCCACTACCGTAATTACCCCCACTACCGCACTAGGATTCAAACCTGCTTGGATGCAAAGAACGGTCAGTCTGTTGCCAACTAGCAAACGATGAGCACCTTGTACGAGCTTTGCTTACAACGAGTTATAACTGACGCATCTTTATTCCAGACGGCTTTACGAGATAATATCCCTATAACAGTAAAGCAGGATATCGAGGAGTACAAGAAAGATAATAGAGGGTATTCGGGATACTCCTGGTATAGGTTCCAAGACGGGGAAAAGTTTTGTAGGCCTTGTGGCAATGCTGCCGTCAGAGACCTTCGACGGTTCGTACAGGAAGGTGGTAGAAAACAGTTTGGATTTCTAGCACCAATGTTTAGATTTGAAAACTACAAGGACACCTGTGCTATTTGTTCCATCCCTTTGTATCAATGGAAAAAGTTTAGAAGTGTTTAATTGCATCTTCCATACCCCCACCACCATCACCCCCACCACTTTTCCATGTACCTCCAAACGCTGTGCCTCGGCTTCATTTCTACTCCAGCAGCCAACCTAGCAACATCAGGATGTCCCTCAACGTTAGTTGCGCAAGTTACGAGGAGGTGAGCATCAAGACTCAGCAGGAGCTAAACGACTTATACAAGGAGTTGCAGCTGATGGTGGCACGAGGCTACCGTATAAATGTGCAAGTTTACGCTTGCAATATACGGAACACCCGGCAGTCAAAGGAAGAGCCTGGACACTCCTCAACGGCTTCCTCACCAGCATCCATGAAGACCGAGCCAGACAACTTGGACTACTTCAGCTGACTAGCAGTTGTATTTCTTATCCTAACCATTGTAGAATATGTATATTTTTTCATTATATTAAAGAAGTAAAAGAGCAGAAACACCTATCTTGTTACTGACATATAAGCTCAGTAACAAGATGGGTTTTTTTAAAACACAATTTGGATGACCTTGAAACTTCCCCCTCCACTGCTTTGTTACCCCCACCACTTGACTATTGGTGTACATGGCACATCGCGATTGGAAACCTCATTCCATCTTCAACAGCCACACCGACAACATCAACAATGGCAAACCTACCAACAGATGAAAGATGTCCTCACGCATGTTGTGACTTCGTCCACGAGTTGGAGAAGAGGATGCAGGAGAGGGCGATAAGAAGAAAACAGATCCACTCAGAAAATATCATGATAGTCAACGGCTATCTTTTATTGTTCGGCCTTATTATGGTTGTACTTTTCATACTGTACGGCATAGTCACATGTGTCGGCAAGGTTGCAGAAGAAAACGCTCGCCACCATCAATTGGAAAGTTTCAATGTTACTTTGTAAGTTTTCCTTTTTTTTAAAACTCCGTTTGGATGACCTTGAGAATTCCCCCACTACTCCACCACACCCCCCACCACTTCACCATGTTCCTGCATGAGCATCACATCAACCGTCATTCCTTGTCCGACAAGCAACCATGGCAGACAACAACACCATCAGCCAAGCTGACTCCACTACTGATGTCGGTACAAGTACGGGTTGGACACTGTCGATCGATAGTGTACACTATTTGGAGTCAATATGCGAACGTATGAAGGAAATACTGCGGGACAACCCTGGGATCATAATACAAATGAATTTAAATTATGATTGGTCCCAAGTTAGAATGCAAGGGGACGACAACAACGGTCAACAATCTCCACAATATTCGCCCATGTCCCCGATCTATCCTTACGGCGAGTCTGACGTCGATGAAGATGAGGCTGATGAAGATGCAGGGGACAACGAGGCTGAAGAGGAGTAAGCTTCATTCCTTTTTTTTAAAACCTAAATTAGATGACCTTGAGAATTCCCCCTCCACTATTTCCTTTTTTTTAAAACCTAAATTAAATGACCTTGAAAATACCCCCTCCACGTACTTTTGGTTTACCCCCTCTACTTTTCAATACTGTTACCACAGTCTGTAGCTCACATCATTCCTTGTTTAGCTATCATGGCGGACAGCACTCTTTCTCGAGTTGACTCCACTACGGATGAAGAATGGCCATTTTCCTGGAATGTTCATCTGCAAGACTCGGCAGAAGTGGATATGTTGCATGAGAAATTGGTGTATGTATTAAACGAAAACCCCAACATTGAATGTAGAATGACTATGGATTTCGATGCGACAGGGGTCCACACTCAACCTTCCACTTCCAGCCAGCCTGAACCTCAGCTACAGCCAAAGAACTTTACACATCTTTACACTCCAATACGGCCGGAGGATGTGGTTATCAGCGAGGCAGACTCTACTACAAGTTATATTGAACCAACGAATTGGAAGCTTGTTGTTGACACCTTACACAAGGTCGACTTAGTATGTGACAAATTAAAGGAATTGATGATACAAGATCCTGGTCTTCGTTTTAAAATTGATTTGTTTTTCATCTGGGGAGCACCTGCACGGGGCTCTTCGTCTGACAGCTCTCTAAGTACAACGGATGAGGAGGAGGAGGAGGAGGACGACTAGTTATCTTTTTTAAAACTCCGTTTGGATGGCCTTGACCTTTCCCCCTCCACCGAGTTTATTTAAGGTGCACTCTCAATGACTGCAGCATCATTTCATCGCGCACCTTCACCACAGCAACATGGAGAGTCAACTCAACTACTGTTGCGAACGGAAATGTTTTTCATGGCCGAATGACATTGATGTTGCGGATGGCCTGGCGTGTAGAAAATGTGAAGCTTTTGGTCAATGCATGTGTAAGTGCAAGTCTTGGAAGAAGCCGAAACCGGAGTTGAAGACATTCCATGTGTACCAGATGAGAGGGCATAAGTACACTTGTTGCCCTGAACGTTGCATTGAATTCACATTAAAACAGCTAACTGGCTGCAAATTGTGCAACAATCATTTTGCAGGTTTTTGCAAACATTATTTAGGAGCCTGTCAGTACAGATCAACTTGGCATACAGAAGCACTCACTATCAATGAAATCGCTATAGATACACAAGAGTAGTCTTTCTACTCTTTTCTTTTTTTAAAACTCCATTTGGATGACCTTGACCTTTCCCCCTCCACTCACCTTAGTTTATATAAGCTCCATTCCCGCTGACCACGGCATCACTTCATCTTGCTCCCTCGCCGAAGCAACATCAAGTATGGAAACTAAGCGTGTCTCATGTTGCGAGCATAAGTGTTTAGAGATACAAGGCGTCATCCATTGTGCAAAGAAGCTTTGGGAGGAAGAGACAGGGACAACCTATTGCTGCGAGGGCAAGTGTTTCCTACTACCAAGATGGCAAGTGGACGGGTTGGCCTGCCGGCAATGTGAATGCTTCGGATGTTGCAGGTGTAGATGCAAAAACCAACAGCTGCCACCACCGGTACTACAAACTTTCAAAATCTACAAATCCAACTACTTTTACACTTGTTGTCCGCAGCGGTGTATTAAATTTCACTTCTCCAATCTTACCAATTGTCGGAAATGCTACGGACAACCTGATGGGTGGTGCACCTGTTTTCTGGACTCCTGCCGCTACAGATCGGATTGGTTTACAGATCCGTTGGAAATTGATGAGGTCGCCCAGGAAGCACAAGAGTAGTCTTTCTACTCTTCAACTTTTTTAAAACTCCATTTGGATGACCTTGAGATTTCCCCCTCCACTTCCCCATATACCTAGAGTACACAGAGCCTGACAGTCAGTCACTCGGTGGCTGTCGTGGGGTGCGCATCGGTGTCGGCGCTCCGTTGTTAGGTTTTCAAGGTCACAGTAATATCAAATTGTTGGTGTTGTGCTGGTTCAAGGTCACCTGAGGGATAACCGATTGCCCATTTAGGCAGGGTCATGTCAGAAACTCGAGTTTAACTTGGCACTTTTGCCGTTTCTCGTCGAAAATTCGCTCCAAGTGGTCAAGGTCACGGGGACTCTGACTGAAACTCGGAGCGTAGTGCGAGAAACGGCAAAAGTGCCAAAAAATTTTAAGTTTCGGCGTGACCTTGACCTCAGTGGCGTCGGTGACGTCATTTTGATGACGTAAGGGGTGATGACGTCATCAGCACGTCATTTCTGTGACGTCATGGGTGTGACGTCATAGAAATGACGTCATTAGTGATGACGTCATCGATGACGCAATCGATGACGTCATCGATGACGTCATCGGTGAGGTCATTGACCTCGATGACGTCATCCCTCAGGTGACCTTGAACTGGGCCAGCACCAACAATTTGACACTACTCAACTGAATAGCATTTTAGGGAGTAACGCATATTTATGAGATTACCCCGCGGTTTCTAAGTTCATCCACTAAAGCCACCCATTCGTTTTCCAATCCAGTATGACCCGCTTCTTTGGCTTCATGTATTAGTTTCATTCTATCCACCAATTTATTGATATTATTGTAATAAATTACGTTTGTATTGTATAGTTTCTTCATCAATCCTTTACCGGTGACTGATTTGCTTCTCTTTCTCGGTTCTGGGGAACTTAAATCTAAAGTGGATGCTACTAATCTTCTTTTTACAGGTTTTCTTCTTATAATCGGTATTAATTTGGAAACAAAATCTTTATATTTTACAGATTTATTTCTATATATGGGTGCTTCAGGTAAATAATTTCTTTTATATGCATTAGTTTGTTCCAAAATTTTGCTATACACTTCCAAATCATCATTCTTTACCAATGCTTTTAAAGGTTTATTTTGAAATAATAATTCAAATAGTCCCCTTGTTCCCTTATATATTTGATCACCTACGTGAATATTATCATGTTCATCGACATCTAATTTGCTATTACCAATCATTACACCTTCTTTGGACATTCTTGCTCCATAACTGTGGTATTTTTTAGTAGAATCAGTTCCAATTAACAGTTTTAACAAGTATTTTCTTCCTAAAGGTCCTTTTGTATGAATATTTTCACCCAATAAGCTTATGTTTGATGGTTCTCCTTCTGTTTTTTCTTCTTCACTCGCTATAGATACCACTTCTTCTTCACTACCAGCATATACATCTTCTCTTTCTGCCGTTGTATCACTAAATATGGAGGCTTCCGGGTCCTCATCGCTAATATCTTCTAATATTACACTTTCCCTTTCATATTCTGTTATTGGAGCAATAATATCACCTTGAAAAGAAGGTTTAGTCAATTTTTTGTTCAATTGTTTCAAAGGCTCTGTAATAGGTTTAAAAGTAGATTCGAGAAATTTTTCCCTTTCGCTGATACCTAACTTTAATGCTCTGTTTTTAGCCCGAATAGAATCACTAAGTGATTAAATTTCCTTTACTAACTTTTCTTGGTTAACCATGTTTGTAGCAAGACGTGCTGTACAAGAATGATTGTGTGATATAATGGTTAGTGAATTAATATAAATTTATCAAAACCTATCCTGTATCGGCCGTTATTTAGTGGTTGTTCCTTCATAATTGTCAAAAATCCATAATTTTCAGCCCAAGCCTTACCACATATATCTTTAAACCGTTCATATGACATATCCGCATTGACATGATCGTAATATATGTGTTTTAAGTTAGTTTCATCCTGTTTGAATACAATTAACACATTTGCGTTGTCTCTTATCAGTTGTTTTGGTATTTTACTATAAGTCTGGCCTATGTAAATGCTATCTATATTGTTATGTCGCCCCATAGCGAAATAACTCCTGATAGTGTTTTGGTTTTCACAGGATACATCATCAAATATAAAAACTGAAAATGGTTTAGCTTCATGCGGTTGCATTACGCTTTCACTTGCATCAAACTTGTAATATTTCACTTCTGGCACATTATTAAATATTTTTTCTAATAATTGGTATTTGGGTTGTTGTAATGATTTGGAAAAGACATACAAGTTATTGAAACGCAATCCTTTTGGGTTTGTAATCAAATTGAATACTACATTTGTTTTACCACAATTTGATGGACCGGTTACAAGACAACGCATCGTGTTTGGTAATAAAACACCATGTTTGCCACTGTTTAATTCTGAATTGTCCACCGTGAGTTCATCAATATTATTAATAGGAAAACTATCCTTTTGCGGTATTATCTCCATCCTTTGTAAAGGTTAAACCTAAAATGATGCTCCATCATTATATGAGATCCTTTTTAGGTATCCAAGAATCTTCACTCTTATTAAATCCTAACCATCTCACTTTAACTTTATCTTTTTTCCGTTGCAACACCTTTTCAACGAGATATACATCACCTACTGTGGATTTTAACATTTCATGTCCATAAAACCCTCCTTCGAGCAATTGTCCTTTATTATCTTTTAAAATGTAAGTTTCTGGTACTGTAGGTTGCACCTTAAATACGGTAAAAACCTCATTTGTCCAATTTGGCAGATATCTTTTACTGAATACACCTTTGTATTTGCTTATTCGCACTTTATCACCAACGTTAAACGTTTTAGGCTTTAGTTTTTCAACTTTTGGTTTAGTATTCATTTTTATACGTTTTAATACAAGTTTTTCATTTTTACTAGTCACTTGGTTCGGTTTCATACCAATTGTTCTATGGAAGTTGTTATTGTAATCTTTTATTAGTTTTGGTAACATATCAATCCATACGTGCGATCCTCTGTTTGAAAACATCTTGTACATCGCACCTTTTAAAGTTCGATTGAATCTTTCTATGATTGATGCTTTTACCTCTGAATTAGTCGAATAATGGTTTATATTGTGTTTCTTCATTAAATTTGAAAATTCTTTATTGAAATATTCTTTACCATCATCGGTTTGTAAATGTTTTATGGTATTTTTGTCTCTCTGTATCGCAGTTTCCATGGCTTTTGTTACACTCTTGCCGGTTTTATCTTTTAGCGGTAAAGCATCTGCCATTTTTGTAAAACAATTGATAATAGTCAATATATATTTAAATCCTTTATTTTGTTTACTATAAGGAATCATTTCTATTAAGTCCGCTTGATATAAGTCGTTCATTCCTTTTATAACGGTATTTCTACGGGGAAATTTTCTTCTAGCAGGTTTATGAAGTTCATTAACAATTTTTTGTTTTAAATCCATTTTTTAATCCTTCCGTTATTACGGTTGAAATAGATATGAACTTTATGTATGTATTAAACCCTATTTAAGTCTGTTAAGGTATTCTAAATTGGTAAGAAATACTATTTAAATATATTTTCTTAACCCTCAAGGACATGGTTTGGGAAATGTCCGAGTAATGGTTTTTTATTACATTACCCCCAGGTTAAGGTATTATATAAATGAATGATATTTAAAAAATATAGTTCATTTATATGATACCCCCCTCCCTTATTTTAAGAGGGTTAAGAAAATAATTTTATAAACAATTTATTAATTATGTTTAGGTTGTTATATTACCAATAAAGTGGAAATAAAAATTTGTTTTTAATTAAAAACTGATTTTAAATGTGTCAAGGTCATTTAAATTAATGTAAAAAAATGGGGAACAAGGCGTTGGACTTGCCGTGTTCCCCATTTTTTTACGGAAGGAAAAGGAATTTAGGTCGAAGAAGGACGAAGAGGGAAGAAGAATAGGTTAATTGTTGATAGGGTTGAGAGAGTAGTGGCCGAAAAAGGAATTTAGGTCGAAGAAGGACGAAGAAGGACGAAGAATAGGTTAGTTGTTGATAGGGTTGAGAGAGTAGTGGCCAAAAGGAAGAGTATCAATTTGGTTTTCCATAATGTGACGTTTGTCATCTTTGTTTGACAATGCTTTTTTCACTTCTGTAACACTGTACACTTTGTGTTTTTCACTCCTTATGGTGTTGAATTTAGCAGTCAAGGTGGTGTCGTTAAATAAACAGTTTTTGTATTGTTCAAAGTTTACATTTTTCTTCAAATAACTTGTCTTCACACCTTTTGCTTTTTTCGTGGTAGATGTTTCTTCTTGATGTCCTTTATATACTTTAAAAGAATATAATTTAGACATTAGTGCAACGATTTCTTCCATGCTTGCTCCATTGCATTCATCTTTGAATTTGCCTAAAACTTTCTTATTATTTTCATTAAAGTTCGGGTGATTTCTTGGGTAGTCGGAAAAATCAAAATCATTTTTGTGTATGAACGTCCGAAGATCTTCATACATGTCTTGTGTCTTAATCCAATAAATTAGTGCATCCGTGTCCATGTAGGCTACTCCAATATTTTCTCTTCCATAATGTTGAACCATTTTGTTGTAATGAAAGTCATACATGTGCGTTTTACTTATATCCAATATAGACATTCCTATGTACAACGGTCTATCCATTACTATCTTGGTTTTCTTCATGCTGACTGCTACCAAGTTTTCATTAATTATCATACTTGTTCCAAAATTTGGTTTCTGTACAAGTTTCTGCATCTGTCTGGGGTTTGTTACTAATTTTACAATTTTGTGTTTCCTTTTGTTTTCTAAAGTTTTTCCAAATATTGCATTGTTCATGAGCTTGTAAAAATCTTTTTCAAAGGCTGATGTTGCTGCTGCTCTCCTCGCAGTGTTGGAATCTATGTAAGGTTTCAAGTAACACGACTGAGAAAATTGTAGTGCTCGGTGAATTTTTGTTATTTTAGTCCTAACTCCAACGCTTGCTGTACAACCCAATAGTGTGCCACATAACGATTTTTGTTGTTTAATGTCATCATTAATTTGGGCCATTTTCCTGTCGGTGATACTTCAGTTTTAGCCAACAGTGGCAAGTCATAATGATGATCGTGTAGGTGTTCTGGATATTCGAAGTCGCAGTCGAAAATGTAGCCGGTCGGTCCATCTTGTGGGATCTGCATGATGTCCCCGATGCTGTCCGGGTCTACCCACTGGAAGTCGCCATATGGAAGGGGTTTGGACATCGCCCAACCGTATAAATTATTGGCATCAAAATATCCAAGAAAAATCGAATCTTTAGTCTTATCATAATTTGGTAGAAATTTATTGTTAGCTTTCACATGTCTTGTAACAGCCTGGGTCAATCCACCTCGTACACCCGATTCAGTCATTAAAACCATATCGATGTCGGTTAGCAATTCCAACTTGCACTCGGTAGATTTTAGCATGGCCTGCCAGGCCAAACCGGGAGAAGTAAAAGAATGTAGCGGGTCCAGTCCGTAAGCGGTGAAACAGGTGTTCCTAAATTGTTCCATAACATCACACAATAATGTTACATCTAGTTTTACATAAAATTCAGAATAATCACCCAAGGTATTCATTCCTAATTCATTCCAGACTTTCTGAGCATGATTATAATCTTCAATTGAAATTTCGGTTTCAGTTAATTTACTTTTAAACGCTTCGATAGGTGGTAGTCTTGTTTCTTCAAATTTTTCCATTCCTGTAATATAATCATAAGGAAAAACTCCTTTCCTTAGCACCAAGTCCATTTTATCTTCTGGCACAATTTTTCTGGTTTCTTTTAAATCCTGTCGTCTTAAATTTTTAGTTAGGTTGGCAAGGCTAGAAGACATGAATCGAAAAGAGTCCACGAATCGAAGCTTTATCTTGCCAACAGTCTTGGAAAAACTAATATAATTCTCTAAAGTGTTGGCCAAAACATCAATTTTCCCATCATCCCTGCCCAATTCCGGAATAATAAAATGTGAATCATAACCACTAAGGTTATGCAAAACGACTGGAATGAATTTCGGAAGTTTATAATTAATATTACATGAATTGCAAGCAGCCCCTCTGTAATAACCAGTAAGATGATCATGGTCATGAACTTTATGGTTCTCAACAGTAAATTCTTTTTTACACAAGTATCAATTAGTGGCATTGATATATTGAATTTCCTCCTCTTCATCTAGAGGAATCATAGGGACAATATTACTGAACACTTCTTCAACCTTATCAGCTATATAATACAAGTTATCTACAAAATGTTTAGCAGTATCCTCACCTCTGTACAAAATTGGTGTTGGACTTAAACCAAAATTTTTCAAATGTTCTTCTGACAGTGTGGATTTAACAAGCAAACAAAAACTGTTAGGTTTATGCAGCTGGTATTTTGTCCTACTGGTAATTTCCCCTTCTGGATGTCCTTGGGGCACCAGTGTAGACTCAAAGTCTGCATAAATTACAAATGGTACCCTATATTGATGGCTAATCTTTTCAAATTTTACAATAGAGCGAGTAGGTGCAGGCAAACTAATTTTGCATTCAAAATTTTCATTACAGAGTCTTTGGTGTTCTTGTAGCCACTGAGCACCTCCTCTTCTTAACTCCTTATTTACAAAGCAAAAGCACCTTTTACAAATTGTTTTTTTACATTTCATTTTGGATAACTGTTTACCTACTAAAGCTTCAAAATCTTTTATGTACACATAGTGTGAAATTTCACCTTTTGTTATTAATAACAAATCAGTATGGTTCCTAAGTTCAGTTTTAGTCACCCTTAAGGGGTACACATTATTTGCATCATCCAAACCAAAAATATTTACACTAACACCGGGATTCTTCTTTTCAAATTTACAAATGTCTTTAACACTTACAGGGTAAGACAGTCCTTGGAAGTTATATCTATTATTTATATTTACATAGTGTCTACTTACTCTAGAAGGGCGCTGCTCTGGCAAAATATATTTACATAACATAGCATACTTAAAACACTCATTATCTTCATTCTGTACATTTATACATGCTTTAGTTTGTTCAATTTTCTTTGGTAGCTTGATGTAACTGCTACCCCTCATACCGTAACCGTGCTTATGTACTCTTAAATCTAAACCCTCTACGGATGTAAACATCCAACCTGACCCTCTCCCCTCATGCTCCTGCATTTTTGTTAAGAGTTCTTCCAAACATTCCTCAACAATTTTATTCACATCAGAAGCATACATCAAAGTACGGTTTTTCGTTATAAACCCCCTCACTGTTGTTTCACCATCCGTATTAGTAAATAACGCATCTAAAACTAAACCAAATTTAATAATATTTAATGTTGCCAATTCTTTAGTTAAAGTTTCACAGATCAATGATTTTGCCTCGGTTACAAAATTTTCTAAATCTAGTTGCACATTATTTATTTTGTTATGTATTACCGTGCGTCCGGGAAAAGCAGTTGTGCGTAAGTGTCTGGTTCCTCCTTGTTCTGTTTCTATATCCAAATCCATCTCCGTGTCTAAATCTGTATCAGTGTCCGTTTCTTCTTCTCCTGGTTCCGCAACAGTTCCTCTTCTAAGTCCTGACGGTCCAGCACCTCCAAATTGGATCACGCTGGGTCGTCCCTGCTGCATTTGTTGCAAATAACTCTCCCAGTTGTCGAGCCGTTGATTAAATTCATCCAAAATGTCATCAATCCAGTCCATGTCCATTTCGTTAGCCGTTTCACTCGCCGGGTCTTCCATATGTAGTTCTTGATGGATTTGAAGAATCACTTCATCTGGGAAAAATTCCCCACAAATATGGCAAAGAAGCATTTTAACACTTTTTACCACTAGCGTCTTTAGATGTTAACTCCACAAAAGTTTACCAAAGAATGAAAGACGCTCTTGACCGACCTCCTTTTATAGCGGGTGGTGGGGGGTGATCTTTGGGAAAGACCCGTTCTGCGCATGCGCAGAACAAATCTGCACATGCGCAGAACAAAATGTATTATATTTATTTAAAATTTGCTATTTAGGACAAATATATAGGTCAAGGCCACCTTAAATCTGGTAAAAAAGAGGGAACACTGGATAAGAGATGGTAGTAAGATCAACTTTCTAACAAATACTTTCAATAATATGTCAACTGGATCAAAAGTTAAATATTTTTATTATTTACTGCCCAACTTGTTCAAAATTAAAACTTTTAAATATATTTGTTTGAGCAAATGCTTTTGACACACTTACCACACGCCAAAACTCAAAAAATGTACAGAATTAAGACTGATCTCGCGGGGAAATACTAATGTGCTACCTAACATTGGTTATCTGACTCGAATAAGAATTGGTGATATATAACATATTGAAAAAAAATTTTATGTTGTATAAATCACCAATACTATGCGATTCAGATAACCAGTGTGAGGTGGCTACATAGTATTTCCCCGAGAGATCAGCTTAAATCCTGTACTTTATATGAGTCTTAGCGTGTAGAATGTGTGGCAAAAGCATTTGACCAAAATAAAATATATTTAAAATTTTAACCTTAAACAAACTAGGTAGTATAAAAATAAAAGATATTTCCTAACCATTGACAACCTGTTAACATATTGCAGTATTAAAGTATTTGCTATTGAGTCAATCTTACCATCACCTCCGATCCAGCGTTCCCTCTTTCTTACCAAATGAGACTGAGGCTTGACTACCCGTATATATGACGTTTCCCCCTCCACTAATGCTTTCCCCCACCACAATCAATTCTCAAAAGTGGGTCAAGGCCATCGGAAATTATTATTTTGAGCGGGGGATAGAGCATCTGCTGCTCTATCCCCCACTCATATTTTTTTTCTTTTTTTTACAGTTTTATAATTTTTTTGATTTTTGTAAAATGCTAAACATAAAAAATATTTACAAAGGTGAAAATTCATCACTGCTATCCTCGTCATCACTGGTGTCCAAAAATAATCTTCTACTACAAAATATAAGTCTTTTACACAGCAACATTCTGTCCAATATTGCTCCAACTTGAGGGGTGTTCTGATCTTTATTTCAAGAGGGTGAAGGAATAATTTTTTCCCCTCTCTGTTCTGCAAAACCTCAATCAAGTCAAAGTTCAAGTCCTACTTTAACACTTGGTTGGGAGAATTACATTAGTTTAATACTTATTTCTACCGTTACACTTGCTCCATTCTCAAAAAGATATAAATAATATAATCCTGGATACTGTTTTTTTTTCATGTCCTGCATGTTCCTTAATAAAGTCAAAAGCCAATCTTTTTGAATATTCATTATGAAACACTTCTCTCACACAAACAAGAATTTTTTCTTCCAGAAACTTCAATTGAATTGATGATAGTTTGCTTACATCATCCTTGTCTATCAGGGGTAGCTTGTAGGTGAAGGTATTTGGCGGTAGTTTTTGCTTTCTATCAAGTAAACAACAAAATTTTTTATACAATTTCCGCTCATTGTCTGTAATACTATTAATACCAAGCAGATTATAGTACAAAGGATCATAAGGTATACGACAAGACATTTTTTAGAACCAGTCGGCACGAGAGCTGGAGCTAAAATGAGAAGTGCATGCAACCCGGCCGCCTTATATCCCCACCGGGTGACCACGCCCAAGGTGCCCTAAAATATATATGTATATTTAAGGTAGCACTAAAACGGTGCTACCTATATTTTAAATAGTTAATTACAAATATTTTTTCCATCCTTAAAATTTCACAGTTTAAAACTTGTCAGAGACCAACAAACTGAAACAAATTTAATACTTTTAAATATATTTGTTTCATCACATGCTTTTTGACACACTTACTACATGGTAACACTCAAAAAATGTACAGAATTAAGACTATTTCCACGGAAAAAATACTAAAGTGTTACCTGCATATTCAATTTAGCTTAAAAACAATATAGAATTAATACCAGCATAAAAAATTTCAAAATTCAGATCTTTAAAAATTTTATATTTAAGGTAGCACTAAAACGGTGCTACCTATATTATAAATAATTACAAATATTTTTTTTTCAATCCTTACAATTTCACAGTTTAAAACTTGTCAGAGACCAACAAACTGAAAAACAAAATTTTATTTTGTAGCCTAATTATTACTAAAATACATACATGATACCACTGTGCTAAATATTACCTTTATACTTATGCTACATCTGAAGCGGTGGAACATCCATGTCAACCCATTGGCAGCCCAAGAGAGAATGAGATGAGTCAAACATGCTTCAGCGACACCTCAATGGTAGACTGGTGGGGGGAACAGTATGCCACTACTATTTTAACTTGTCATAGGAGTAACAATTTCACACTACTAGCCCCCCCCCCGGGGGCAGTTTTCGTCCGGAGCAAAAAATTTTTGGTCAAGGTCAAAATCCCAAAAAAAAAAATTTCGGGGGGGGGGCGCAGTTTTCGTCCGGAGCAAAAAATTTTTGGTCAAGGTCAAAATCCAAAAAAAAAAAATTTCGGGGGGGGGGCAGTTTTCGTCCGGAGCAAAAAATTTTTGGTCAAGGTCAAAATCCAAAAAAAAAAAAATTTCGGGGGGGGGGGCGCAGTTTTCGTCCGGAGCAAAAAATTTTTGGTCAAGGTCAAAATCCAAAAAAAAAATTTTTCGGGGGGGGGGGCTCACTTGCCGTCCGGGGCTCGGGGGGGGGGGGTCACCTACCCCTAGGACTTTAACTCTTGGATACCTGCTACCCTTACTCATGTGTCAACATCAAATAATATTTTGTTCCACCACAGTGTGGACAGCCAACACTTAGTCGCATCTCGCTCTAAGTCCTGAGGAGTCCTCAGAACTCAGGCAAAAATCCGCCTAAGTCATGGCTGACCTACATATCGTGTGGAACAAAATATTATTTTATTCACACACTAATATGGGTCAAGGTCATCCAAAAGTTAAAAAAGAAATCCCCCCGATGCCTAAGACCGCCGGCGGTCAGAGGCATCGGGGGGATCTCAACATTTAGGGGGAGGTGATTTTATAAAAAATTATTTATTTAATTTTGAGTTTCCTTAAGGGAAACATGCTACAATAATTTGGAAGAGGCCATGCTAACCATGACCGAGGATCCCGTCTTAACCCGTAGGTACTGACTTTTGCCTAGCACACCGGTCAGTGTCAGGATCCGACGCCTCGTGCTAAAGGATGCCAACCACCCATCTAGAGTGATGAGGTCCAGTAGCGCCCCTGACCGAAAGAGGCCTAAGGGTGGATCCCCAGGGGCCTACCCCCGGGCTCGTTAGGCGCCATGCTATTGTTGGTAACAAATAATTCTTGAGGTTCTGAACCTCGAAAACTTTTTATTTTACAGAGACTGTTAAGTCTCAAAAGCCTAACACTTAAGCTGCCAATTTACGGAGGAGTACCTCCAAGATGCGAATTTAGAAAAATTTCTACTTGGGGACAACCTGTGAAGATTAGTACAAAGAAATATTTTTCAACACACAACACTTAGACTAAATAAATCCAACACCAAGACCTAGCAGAAGCAGCAAGCGCAAAATAAAATATTTCTTAACACTACACATGCCATGCCTTAGACTAAAAGAATTCCCAATATAATGCGGCGCCAACATTACATTGCGAATCCTGTAGGGCAGAGCTTCAACCACTCAGCTGAAGTGTTTGAAACCAACTGCGAGGAAGCAAAGCCTCAGAGAACCGAAGCTGAGCCGGTCAGGAGTGGGGGAACCGGATCTGGTTACGTAAACAGCCAGACCTCGACACGTACTTGTTTGCGGCATTGGACAATCTCCAAGAGCCACACCTGAATACATTACTAACCGGATCTCATTATACAACACATGTCAAGGTATGGCAACGCCTCGGGCTATGCCACCTCCTCCTCCTCCCCGGGGGGGGGGGGCTCACTTCTCGTCCGGAGCCGAGGGGGGGGGGAGGGGGAGGGGTCTTGGGACTTAGAATATTTTCAGTCCAAGTCAGGTGTACTATAGAATAATATTTTAGCTTGCCGGATTCAGCACAGCCGGCAGAGACGGTTACATAATGCTTATATAACAGACTGGTTTATTTGTCAGCTGGCCAACTGTAGCTCAACAGAAGGTAAGTCAGTTTATTGAAAGCCAACAAACACGCCACACCTCGCCACCGCTCGACTTTTCTGTGAGTAAATTTTTATTTTTCCTTCTTATTAAACTTAGCAAAACAGAACCTAGCCTGTTTTGCACAAAATTAATTTTTGTTACACTGCTACAATTACGTTTACTTAACAAATTATTTTCCACTCATTATTTAATATTTTATTCCTTACTTGTTAAGACTTAGAAACTGAAATGTTGGAAGACTGTTTGATACAAAATTAATTTTTATTTAGCTATACAGGTCTCCTAATATTTTCATACACTTGTATTTTGCAGGTGTGGCTAAATATTTTTCGCTCACAATTTAATTTTATTCCACACAAGTGGATTTTGAACTTTACTACAAAACTGATCCATACCCGTCTCCTACAAAATTATTTTTCATTTGGCTCTACCTCTTTTAGTCTTACATTAAATATTTCTTGGAGTTAAATTTTACACAAGTCTCTCGGTTAATTTTTCTGCACAGTACGTGTTACTCCTTGGACAGTTCCCAGCAAACTGTTTCTACACTTGTCAACAACAGTCTGCATTACCCCCTCCACTACTCATTCCCCCACTATAGCCCTGTTCCCCCACTACTTCCAGCTAAGGTACAACACTGGACTAAGTGTTTCAGTTTTATCCAAACCTTACTGTGAGACACATCTATGGCTGAAACTTTGCGAGAAAAATTATTAAGAGTAAAATTTTTGCTGGCCAAGCAAAATAATTCTGTTAAGGTGTCCAAGACTTCCACTTTAACAAAAATGAAACGTTGCTTCAAAAATAATCCAAAATTTTACTCAAGGGACACAAATATCACTATGGATGATAAAATGTTTCAGAAACTTTTAGACGAGCTAACTTTTGCCAGTAAGGTTACGTTGGTGACTCCAATTCCCGACCAAGTTCCAACATCACCTGAGAAAGAATAAAAAATAAATATTTCTCAGGAAATATTTCCAATCCGAGTTACGGAGGTCCGGTAAAAGACCGGCTGGGACAAGTTGTTTGTAAAAAAATAAATTTTTCTTCCTTCTGACCACTTTACCCCCACCACCTCCTTATCCCCACCACTGGGCCGGGTACCTGGGGAACCGCCTGCACCCAAGTCAGTACGTCTTCGGACGCGGTGCTGTTCGGATCGCGTGTCGTTTGTCGCAATGTCGGGTGTTTGAAGAAATTATTCTTCGGCTCTAAGTCTCTCGGTGGGTAAGTAAAATATAAAAAATTATTTTTTTTTTCAAGTGGGGCTGCTGGGACGGGTCAATGACCCCTGACGGATACATTAGGTCGAGAGTCTGATCGCTAGGGAATAAAAAAAATATTTTTTTGCACTTTTGTGGTTCCTCGAGAAATTTCAATTTCTCAGCAAAATTTGAGGATTCGCAAAAGTGCAAAAAAAATTTTTTTGTATTCTTGCATGACCTTAACCTAATTAACGTCAGTGACGTCATCATGATGACGTCAGCGATAATGACGTCACCATGACGTCATTTATGTGACGTCGTGTGACGTCATATGACGTCATTAGTGACGTCATTGATGACGTCATCACTGCTGACGTCATCGTGATGACGTCACGTCCCAGCAGCCCTACTTTTACACTACTCACATACGCGAGTGTAGTGAAGTGTTGTGTTTCCATGGCCTGTGGCCTTAAGCCTCTTTTTTATTGTGTCATGTGAATAAGGAGTGATCCAGCGTGATTAGAGTAAGATATTCTTTCTAATTTTTGTAATGATAGGGCCTGTCTGGCGGTGTTAAATTCCTCAATCTTTATTTTCAAAATTAATTCATTTATTATGTACCATCCCTTCAGGATGGTTGTACAAAACCCTTCAAGATTACATCTAACTAACGATGTTAAGAATTTTGCAATCTATCTCTCTCTCCAACTGCTATTCATTATATTAAATCAAGAATCCAAATTTTATTAAACTTATAAATTAATTGCTTGAAATTCAATTTAATTGATTCTCTCGTGCTGGTGTAAATATCAAATTTTGGTCATGTAAATATAGATTAATATAACGGTTATTGCTGCAACTTATATTTGATTGTTAAAAATTGTTATTGAACTTACTTAAATACATTTGGTTAAAGTTTATTTAGGCTTTGATTCCAGTACCCTCTCATTTAGCGAGTTTACAGTAGCTTTCCCTTCTTAGGAACGCCCCTAAGCTTATATGGTGGAGGACGCTAAATTCCGTTTTAGGGACGATTATAGCCTTTGGAGAGAGATGATTCTAAATTCTAAGCTAGACAGGCACAATTCAGTCCCTCAAAGGTAGCATAATTTAGGTTTAGGTTACTGTTTTTTATCAGGCACCTTTATTTTGTTAAAAAAAGAGACAAAAGAACATAATGATACACTACACTATATCACATTAAATTACTACGAGATTTAAATAAACTTATTAACTAACTATATATGTTTCAATGAAGTTCGGTGAATAATGATTTAAAATTATTATAAAATTTAAAGGTATAGGGTGATTAATTTAGACAATATTAAAAAAATTTTAATACTTAAATAAAATTCTAATGTATTTATGGATCAATCAATAATTGACGTTGACATTTATAATCTCAAAAAGGAGGGTTTATTACAATTAACCAGTGACTACAATGTCAGAATCCCTTCTGATCCCTTGTCCATTACTGTCCATGAGTTAAGGCAAAAATTATCACTTGTTAAGGAGGTTGCTCGTAAAGCTCAAAGAGATAGTATATTTAGGGCTATATTAGAGAAATCCATTGAGGAAAACCAAGTTTCAGAGGTTAATGCAAGGGAGTATCCAGAGCTTAAATCATATTTTGAACTTCTTGATCCAATGTACGATTCAGTTTATGAATCAAAAGATAACGGTGGTAATGAGAAACCATGCCACAATTATGCTAATGAACCGATACAGCATCTAGGGGCTGCTTCAAATTTTCCAACTCACAAAGAAACGGAACCTAAGAATACTTTAACCACTACTGCACTGACTGACTTTATATCTGTAAACACCCAATCACCAATTACAACACAGCAATCTTCACAAACGCAAATTGAAGTACCCAAATTCAACAACACTACGACGATACAAGTTAAGTCACCGGAAATTATCACCCCTAACTTGAATACCGCAATGGCTGATTCGAAGTCAGAAAATTTACCTTTGGTGAAACCAACTATTTTTGGTGGCCAACCGCATGAAAACGCTTTAGAGTTTTTAAAGAAATTTGAACTTGCTGCTAGGTGCAATCGTTGGTCGGACAGAACTAAATTAGACTTGTTTGGAACGTATATGACGGGCATTGCATACAAATGGTATTCGGATCTTATGGACCTAAATCCAAGCACATCATGGGAAGATTTACAGAATAATTTCAAAAAATCGTTCGGGAAATCAGGATTCTTGTTTGACATTCAGAATACATTAGATAGCCGAATCCAAAATGAGTCTGAGACCCCTCTAAACTTCTTTTTCGAGATCCATAATCTATGTAGACAGCTTAAGCCAAACATGCCGGACGAAGAAATTATTAACTATACAATTAAAGGACTGAGGCCGAATTATTTCGATGAAATCGTCCGTATGGAACACTCTAACCTTAAGGAGTTTCAAGACAACTTATCGAAATTGCAGACAAGACTCCAATTAAAACAACAAAACTCCACGAAGTATAATTTGCATTATGGTTACGACTATGTTCAAACGATTGACCAAAACAACAGACCAACAACGTTTTCTCATAACACTAGAATAGTAAGTTTCCGCCATTCATCTCCCAAAACTGATGATAAAACACACCATCTATTGAATGCAATCTCGGATTTAACTAAAGCGGTTCAAGACATAAAGACAAGTCAATCTACGGCGAAGGGTTATAACGATAGGCGTCATGTTTCACGGAGGGATGACTCCAGAACTCGCAGAGACAGGAGCCAATCCAGAGACAGGAGCCAGTCCAGAGATAGGAGCCAATCCCCAGTGCAATATCACAATAAATCTAAATCACCAAATAGATACTTAAATAGGAGAAACTATCAGTCATATGGGAATGTAAACTCAACTCCAAGGAACTACTATTCACCAGGTAGGAACATGTACCAGCACCAGAATGATCACCGAAATTATACGACTAGACGTCACAATTGTGACATCTGCCAAATGGACAATCACATGACAAGGGAATGTTATTTTAACATGAGAAACCCTCGTGCTCGGAACCAAAACAGACAGGAACCTTCTAAAGAATTAAAATCTAAATTTTCCCCAAACAAAGCGAACCAATCAACACCTGATGATACTAAGTATCATAATCAACGACAATCTAATGCAAATTACTCTTACAGAAAAAAACTAGTTTATGGGTGGGTACCCAGAGTCAAAATTAACAGAGGTTCTCACCCTAATTACAGTGTTAAAACTCAAAATCATCATCCGACTCAACTTACATAATCAACACACAAGATAATCCCAATTGTAATTTACACTCTTCAAACCTATGTCTAATACCGAGATACTCTTCTTACACATCCATTGCTTCAACATGTGCGAAATATCTTCTAAATGGAAATAACTTATCAGAACTAAAACTACACTGTCAATTTCACTGCATCAAAGCACCAAAACATCCTATTGTGACACAACTTCAAGTAAACAAATTTCTTATTACAAATTTTGGGAAAAGACTGCAATTAAACTGTGACAATAACATGCTTCAGGACAGCATCCCGGAAGTCAATCTTGGAACTCTAGAAATAGAATTACCATGTAATTGCAAACTCATGGATGCTTCAAAAACAATTATCAATACAATAGTCCCATGTGACTCTAGAGACTTCTCTTCACCTTCCATATACCACCTAGTACCGCTACCTTACACCAACTTAGATCATTTGAAATTGGACCCCTTCAATGAAGACAAGACTGAATTCTATAACATCACAAATTACCTACTTCCAAAATGGAATCTTACTGTACCGACCTTCATCTCTACAACATTAGACGAAGTAAAATTATTCAAACATATTCATCAAGAAACAACCTGGACAGATATAGTAGACGACAAAAGAATTATGCTGTATTTTCTTCTTTTATGGTGTAGCATGCTGACAATATTATTGGCAATAGCAATCTACAAAATTCACATCTTAAACATCAAGCTAAAATTGAAACCACCCTCATTACCACCAAGAAACTTTAACCATTCAGATACTTCTCTCTAAATTTCTGCAACGGTACAAAACCAGTTTGCACCGACTTAAACCGGGGGATGTAACCAAGTCACAAAAAAGTACAACGCAATAAGCCCACGCCATATTTCCTGTTTGTTCCACATAGCAAAAACCAGCAACCATAGCAATAACTCAACAATTCAATCTAACTGCGCAATGACAAGTCAGCGGGGTCATCGAAGTTTATTGTCTCCATTGCCGGTCGTGGACACTCTAGAAAGTTCCAGAATATTCCCACCAATCATTATCTTCCAAAATTAAATCACGCTCTCCTATTGGCCAATAATAGTGTGGAAGGGGAAAGAAGACAAAAAGGGAGCCCTGTGGACAAGAGGGAAGTCAGCTCGGGAAATTCGGCGGAAGACGGTCTTCTTTAAGCTCGGGGACGACGCCACTTACGCGAGTGTAGTGAAGTGTTGTGTTTCCATGGCCTGTGGCCTTAAGCCTCTTTTTTATTGTGTCATGTGAATAAGGAGTGATCCAGCGTGATTAGAGTAAGATATTCTTTCTAATTTTTGTAATGATAGGGCCTGTCTGGCGGTGTTAAATTCCTCAATCTTTATTTTCAAAATTAATTCATTTATTATGTACCATCCCTTCAGGATGGTTGTACAAAACCCTTCATGATTACATCTAACTAACGATGTTAAGAATTTTGCAATCTATCTCTCTCTCCAACTGCTATTCATTATATTAAATCAAGAATCCAAATTTTATTAAACTTATAAATTAATTGCTTGAAATTCAATTTAATTGATTCTCTCGTGCTGGTGTAAATATCTTAAAGTTTATTTAGGCTTTGATTCCAGTACCCTCTCATTTAGCGAGTTTACAGTAGCTTTCCCTTCTTAGGAACGCCCCTAAGCTTATACTATTGATGTCATCCCAAACAGCGAAGAAAGGTATATATCATACACTGTTCATGTACCTGGAGGTATTGATCTAAGATTTGTCGACTCAATGAAATTCATGTCTAGCAGCTTGGACTTGCTAGTTAAAAACTTGCCGCCTTCTCATTTCAAGCATACATCAAAGTACTATTCTGGTGAACAACTTCAACTCTTTTTGAGAAAAGGCGTGTACCCGTATGATGCTATGGACTCATTGGAGAAATATGAACAAACATCTCTACCACCAAAGGCGGACTTTTACAACAAATTAACCATGTCTGATATTGAGGAAGAAGATTATCAGCATGCCTGTAAGATTTGGAACGCTTTTGAAATACAAAATATGAAGGAGTATACAATGTTGTATAATAAGTCAGATGTACTGCAATTGGCTGATGTAAAGGAAAATTTTCGAGACGTGTGTATGCAAATTTATAGCCTAGATCCTGCCTGGTACTACACGGCACCTGGACTTGCATGGAGTGCAATGCTCAAGACAACCGAGATTGAACTGGAACTAATAACAGACTATGACATGATTTTGATGATTGGAAATGGCATACGAGGAGGTTCATCGCAAGTTTCGAACCGCTATGCAGCCGCCAATAATAAATACATGGAAGATTACGACAAAGATATATCCTCATCATACCTAACATATCTTGACGCAAACAACTTATATGCATGGGCGATGTCCCAGAGCATGCCATATGCAGAGTTTAAATGGGTAGAAGACGCACACCTTATTGATGTCACAGTAATTCCTGATGATTCCGAAATAGGATATATCTTAGAGGTTGACTTGGAGTATCCAGAAGAATTGCACGATCAGCACTCTGATCTCCCACTAGCTCCTGAACACAGAGTTCCTCCAGGATCGAAGGAAGAAAAATTACTTGCAACGCTGTATGATAAGGAAAAATATGTCATACATCATAGAAATCTTAAACAGTACCTGTCTCTAGGATTAAAATTAAAGAAAATCCACAGAGCAATCAGTTTTAAGCAAAAAGATTGGCTTAAACCCTATATAGATTTAAATACTAATATGAGAACGAAAGCCACAAGCAATTTTGAAAAGGATTTTTTCAAACTAATGAATAATGCTGTCTTTGGAAAGACTATGGAAAATATTCGAAATCGTGTTGACATCAGATTGGCAACTCATGAGAAACAGGTCGACAAGTGGCTAGCACAACCCAACTTTAAAAGAAGAACTATTTTTACTGAAAATTTGGCTGCAGTACACATGAGGAAGACTAAATTATTCTTCAATAAAGCAACATACGTAGGAATGAGTATTTTGGATGTGTCTAAGACCCTAATGTATGACTTTCACTATAATGTGATGCAAGCTCGGTATAAAAATAAAGCTCAATTACAATATACCGACACAGATAGCCTAACCTACCATCTACAGACAGAGGATTTCTACGAAGACATGAAGGAGATGATTGCCTACTTTGACACGAGCGACTACCCCTCTAACCACCCCTGCTTTAGCACCACAAACAAGAAGGTTATTGGGAAATTTAAGGATGAACTCTATGGAAGAATCATGTATGAACACATAGGTTTAAGATCAAAAATGTACGCAAGCAGATCTGAGAATAATCGTGTTATAAAAAAATCAAAAGGTGTTAAGAAGCCTGTTGTGGAAATGGAATTAACCTTCGAAGACTATAAAGAGTGCTTGAAAACACATGTTGACAAATACTGCTCTATGAACATGATTAGAAGCTACAAACATGATCTCTTTAGCGTCAATATGAACAAGATCGCTTTGTCAGCACATGATGATAAAAGGTATATTCTAAACAATGGGATAAACACCTTACCATGGGGGCATTACAAAATCCCCAAGAAAAATTAATGTATGTGAAGAGCAAGACCAAAGCCTTGAAAAGAGACATGTAAGGAAGAAGAAAACTAAAAAGAAGCGGAGTGACGAAAAAAGAAGATTCAAGAAGTGGGATAAAAGAAGAAGGAAGAAAATGGAACTACAACTTCCCTGGAGAACATTTCAAAATCACTCTCAAGTAATATATATAAAGAAGATCAGACAGGTTGCTCAAGATATCTGATTACATAACTGTAAATATATCCTCAATGTTGCACTATAATATAATATCTAGATAATATAAATATGAGGAAAAGTATTTGTTTATTGAGATATACAGCTATAGTGGAATATTTTGCCTAAAAACCACTTTAAAAAAAGGTGTGGCTAGGCCCGATCTTTAGGGGAACCACGTCATGGTATGGATCCATGATAAAAGCTAACGCCATGGGGAATTACCACCTCGAAAGAGCTCTGGTCATGGGAGGAAACATTCCATGCTGTATTATTCTCAGTAAAAAATACTTAATAAGACAGGCTCACGACATATGTTTTTAACATAATTAATTTATATTTTAAGAACAGATACTGCGATACCAAGAATCTCCTAATATCCTAGTGATTTTACTGACTCATTTCCTAATAAAGTTTAACTCGAAATAAATTTGCTCACACAATTACTTTAACTACACTTAGACTGTGATTTGTTTATGGTTACAGTTAATAGCTGTTTGTACATTTCAGTTTAAATCAGTACAGTCATGGATAATATAGTAAAGCTGTGAAACTTTTCATTTAGTAAAACCATTGATCATGTGTATAAATTCATTGATATATTTTGTAAGGCATAGTGGCGAATGCATTTCATATAGTATAACCATTTATCGTGTTTATTTAGATGCATATTAGCATATAAGTATAGCAGTGGGTATATTTAATATTATAGTATAACTAGATTAGAATATTTAACATTATAGACATAGCTGCATATCATATAATATAGCCATGGGTACATTTTATATAGTGTAACCGTTGATTATGTACATTTTTACATTATAGTCATTGATGTTGAACCGCACCCCTGCGGAAGCGCACCCGACCTTTGGAAACGTGCTTGCCCAAGGCGCTCCACGGGAGGGGCTCACCAACGCTCTCCGGAGTTCAGAACAAAAAACAAAACAAACTTGTGGAACCAGCAATTTAATTTAACCCAAAGTAAACAGCAAAATTAACAACAGCAAAACAGAGCAAAATCGGGAACATCAAAGGTCCACAGTGATAAATTTGATAACAAAAGATTTTTTCCAGAAGTCAATGTCACCAAGGTTGGCCAACCAGAATATCGATATTCAAAATTCAAGAACAACAGTATTTAAAAAAATTCCCCCTTCTGAAACTTTAACCTTAAAATTGGCATTGATAAATTAAATAAATAAATAAATAACAACAAATAAATTTCAATAAATAAACATAACAATTTACAAACACAAAATACACAAAAGAATTGGCGTGCCGAATTTTGAGGTTGACAAAAATATAATTCCACCCGGAGACCTGTGGCGCAGGGCGGGCTCCTAATAGGATACTAACCTAACATAGAGACTACAAATAAATAAATACTGTCACACATAAATAACAAAATATCACAGTTCATTGGTGGAGTGGCATATCACCGTAGTTCATATATGGCGTCATGGCACTGGAAAGAAGAGCGTCGGCCTGCAGCTCCGGCAAGTGGGGACCAAGGCCATGTATGTCCCCTAGGTGGGCAGGCGGACGGACCAGGCCGGAACCATCATCTGCATGGCATTGTCGGTGGGACCAAGTCCCCAGCTGGACCCTGGTAAACCCCAAAATTTGCCAATATTTTTCCATTTAAGACACATTCAGTAGGCAATTAGTGTCAACAGTGCAAAAGGTAGAATTGCCACAAAAAATATCCACTGTTCCAGTTTGGACAATTTGCCACTACTAACCACAAAATGCTAACTTTTCAGTTTTAATCCATTTTACAAATTTTCATGAAAATTGTGACAGAAAAACATTTTAAATGTGACAGACAGTTTTACTTTGACTAGAGAAATTACAGCAAAAAGAAATGAGATAGGCAATAGGCCTACTCAGAAAATTACTAAACAGGGGGGTGTGAGTAAAGCAAAATACTTGAGACATGGAAAACAGTTAAACTACATCTTAATATTAATTCTACAGCTAAATTGAACAGGTTGAAAACATTTGACTAGGTTTAAAGCATAAAATAAATCCATTTTTAACATCACAACAAAATTTCAGTTTTGGCGGACATTGCCCTTCTATTTGGCTCATATCTCAAAAAGTTACTGACCGAATTTAAAAATTTTACCTTTAAAAGTTGGGCCAAAAGTGAGGCTTCAAAATAAAATATAAACCAGAGCTTAACTCCAAGGCTACTTTATTGTGGACCTAAGATTACCTGACACTTTACCCCCAAACTGGTGTGCTACCAACAGTAAAAACTAGGCCTAATCCATTAATTATGAACCAAAATTGATAAAACTTTACATAGGCCTAGCTCAGGGCCTTAGGCCACTTTGAGAACCCACAAACCCTAGTAAACTAAACAGGAAAATGAGTTATAAAAGAAAAACCTTGGCAGCATCACCATTTAGGCTATGAGCCTATTTTGACTCTACAACTTACAACATCCCCATCAGACCACTGGGTGGCCAATATAAGGTTGCACTGAGCAATAACAAACAATATTTAATGCAAAACAAACACTGAAACATCTTAATTATTACAGGAACTTGAAAAACATGTGTTCAGCTCACTAACAAAAATGAACTCTAAGAGCAAAAGCGTGGATGACCCAAAATGCAGTCTCAAAAGGAGAACAAAATTGATTGCTTTGCTTGAAACAATGAAACAAAATTTACAGAACACTGGTTCTGGCCTAAAACAATATTTTTCAGAAGACTGGTCATTTTTGCAACGTGGTCGTTCGACCGAATCCAAATGCATCGAACATATTTCTGAATTAAAATGGAAAATTCTCGCGACTCACCCGAAAGGCTGCGTTGGGCAGATTAAATTACCGCATTATAGCACAAAAATCACTGGTAGAAAAATATCTGAATTGGTGTCGTTTCTTTTGAAACGCCGAGAAAATTTTTACGTCTTGCGGTGACAGTTCACCACGGCACCTATGATCTTTTTCAGGACGTTGCGTCACAGCTGGTGAAAAGAAGAAAAACAACACCGAATATTCCAGAATACTGCACACAGAAAACACTGGCCAGAAAAAAAAACAACACTATAACAAATGAGACGTGACATCACACATGGTGGGCAAAACGTCACGGCTCAACCTCCCCCTCCAAAAGGGAACCACCCGGCAAAACAAAAGGCAAACAACCTCTCCCCAAAACAAGAAGAACACTCACACCAGGAACGCTCAGGACAGTCCGAAAGCGGGGGCGTCAAGTTTTCCCAAAACCAGGGGACTACTCACCCAAAGTTATTTGTGCAGGCCTGCAAAAAGAGAAACAGGGAAAAACCAGAACAGAGTGAAGGGGACAGAAAGGTGATCAGGCTTCCTGGCCCTGCACACTTCCCGCACAGACTTCCGAGCAACTTAAGGATTTCCGCGGTAAGGCTTAAGATGACTAATGTGCACCTTCCGCAAAACCTTTCCGGTCTGGGGATCTCCCAGCCGGGCCGTCACAGGAGTGAGGAACTCCAAGATGCGGTGGGGACCTGTCCACCTGTAACACAGCTTGGCGGCTCTCTTGTCAACAGCCGAACTGGCTGGATGAGCCTTGCAGAAAACCAGATCCCCCACCTGGAAGGGGTTGTCAACTCTACCTCGGTTGTATTTCCTCCTCACAAGTTCTCTAGCCCTAATGAGATTACGCCTGGCCGCTTGCCAAGTTTCCTTGACATCGGGCGTACCAGGCGGTGGCAGAAGGTCGCCAATCCTCCAAACATTTGCCAAGGGGTTGTTTGGTTTGAAGCCAAACATCAACTCGAAAGGAACCGCCTTGTGACTCTCATGGGTAGCAGTGTTGAAAGCGAATTGGATCCAAGGGAGCTCTTGATCCCAGGTTGTCTGTCTTTCAGCATGGAAAGCGATGAGAGCGGAACGAAGATTTCGGTTGAACCTCTCAGCATGAGAAGGCTGTGGGTAGTAAGGGGATGTGGTCACATGGCGGATACCGTGCCCAAAGCACATTCTTTTGAAAAGATGCGAAACAAATTGGGTTCCGTTATCGGAAACTATGGTGGCGGGAATCCCAAAGTGTTGGAACAGTTGGGTTCGAAGTACCTGAACGGTGAGCTGTGCAGTGGCATTCCTTAAGGGAAAAAGCCAGCAGAACTTGGAGAAGGCATCCACACAAACAAGCAGGAAATTGTTTCCCGACTTGCTACGTGGGAGAGGCCCAACATAGTCGATGAAAACCTTCTCCAGAGGTCTCTCCGCCACCTCAGATGACAACAACCCTAACTTGGCATTCTGAGCGGGCTTACTGAGCGAGCACGTTTGGCAAGAACGCACCCGCCCCGCAATGTCCCGGTCCATACCCTTCCAGATGAACAGTTCCCTAATCTTGGAGATGGTCTTGTGGATCCCTAAATGCCCACCCACAGGGGAAGAATGAAAATACTCAAAGACCATCGGAATAAGAAGACTTGGCAGCACAATTTTAGGTTTACCCTGTTGCCGAGCTCGACAGCAGAGGGCACCCTGGGACAGAAAATAAGGGGGGTGGGCTCCCCCATTCTGGAGCTCACCAATGATTTTAGCCAGCTCAGGATCGTTTAACTGGTGGGGAATGATATCCGAAAAGGCCAGAGGAAATTCCAGAAGCACGGCACATTCAGTCTGCTCCGGATCAGAAAGATGGTCGTCGGGGGAATGATACATCCTAGAAAGGGTGTCTGCAATGACATTCTGAGTGCCTCGTACGTGTTGGACGGTAAACTTAAGGGACGAAATTTGCACCACCCAACGACCAATTTTCCCGAGCTGGCGAGGGTGCGCGAGAAGCCATGAGAGTGCCTGGTTGTCGGTCTCCAGCAAAAATTCCTTATGTTCAAGGAACCTTCGGAACTTGTTTACACCAAAGACAACAGCCAGACACTCCAGCTCGTATACAGAAGAACTTTTCTTCTCGCAAGATGTCAAAGTTCGAGAGGCGAAAGCGATAGGCTGCCTAACACCATCTACTTCTTGGGATAACACGGCCGCAATGGCTTGTGAGGAGGCATCCGTCTGCAAAATGAACCTACGACTGAAATCCGGCATCGCCAACACAGGAGGTTGCATCACCGCCTCCTTCAAGAGCTCAAAGGACGTCCGCTGCGCTTCACCCCACTCAAACTTGGCGCCTTTCTTCCTGAGCGCATTCAAAGGTGCGGCCAACTCCGCAACATTGGGGATGAAGCGTCGATAGAAATTCACCATGCCAACAAACCTAGCAATGCCTTTGGCGTCCTTGGGTGGAGGAAACTCCCGGATGGCCTGAGTCCTAGCGGGATCTATGCGGACGCCCTTGGAGGAGACCAGATGGCCCAAGAAAGAAATTTCGGCTTGAGCGAAACTAACTTTGTCCGGATTCACGGTAAGGCCAGCCCTACGCAAACGAGTCATAACTTCCTCCAGATGAACAAGGTGGTCCTCAAAACTCTCACTGTAAACAAGAAGGTCGTCCAAGTAATTGAACACAAACTTGAACTTCACATCGTGAAAAATGGAATCAAGAAGTCGGGTGAGGGTTTGAGCTCCCACAGCTAAGCCCATGGGGACTCGTGTGAACTGATACAAGTTCCACGGAACACAGAAGGCAGTGAGAGGTCGGGACTCCACTTTCAATGGAATTTGGTGATAAGCCTGATTGAGATCAAAAACAGAGAAATACTTGGCCTTACCGAACCAGTCGAAAGCAGAATGCAGGTCGGGGAGAGGGACGGAGTCGATTTCAATCTTGGCGTTGAGCTTGCGATAATCAATGACCATACGAGACTTTCCATTTGGTTTCGGGACAAGAAACGCTGGACTGGCATAGCTGGAATTGGAAGGTTCGATGACCCCATTTTTGAGCAGGTCATCAATGATGCCTCTGAGAGATTCCATTTTGGGTGGAGCTAACTTGTACGGATGAGAACGTACAGGACGAGTGTCCGTGAGACGAATTTCATATTCCAGCAGATTGGTAGCCCCCAACCTTGGCGTAAGCACCTCAGGGAAAAGTTTGCAAAGATCCCTGATAGCCTCAGCCTCCGTCGGAGCTAGATGCCCTAGAGGATCGGTCTTGGTACCATTCTCTGTCTCAGGCTCTACAGCAGCAGCGGCACTCAAGACCTCATCAGCAAAAGGAATGGACACTCGTCTGGAAAACCGAAAGTAACACTGACCTCAACCTAAATCCAAAATTAGGCCAGTGTGTTTGATGAAGTCCGCTCCCAGGATGATTGGAAAGCAAAGGTCCTTAGCCACAAGAAAGCTCCACACCCAGGAAAAATGCTCAATCTTTATTTTGATTTGAGCTTCGCAATTGATGACAAGAGGTGATTTAGAAGCAGTCCAGCATATAGAAGAGTTTGGCTCAGTCTGCCTGATGAAACCTCCAGAAAATAATTCTTCATAAAACGCAAGGGAGATTAGACAACGGGCGGCTCCAGAATCCACAAGGGCCTTCTGCACCGTGTCTCCAGCTAAGATGTTCAGGCGAGGGCAGACTGAGCGTGCCGCTTTGACCCCCATCGAGGCAACCCCACGCATCCCCCGCAACAGAGGCTCCTTCTCAGCAAAATCAGATCTAACTACCTCATTGAACCCCTTTTGCAGCATTCCACTAGAAGTCTTAGAAAAAATTTTAACATCATCTTTTACTTTATTCCCCGAGGACTCCCGTGACAAGAACCCCCGGGTCCTCACAAGTTTTTTGGAAGGTTAGCATTCCTTCTTCCTTTTTGACAGTCACGTCTGACGTGACCAATACCACCGCATCCCCAACAGGTAGGAACACGCCTCTGCTGCTCATTGGTGGGAGACACGTGGGATACCCCGACAGAAGCCGCCGCGACACCGGGTCCTCTCCGGGGAAGATGCCCCAGGGACTGGGCCCTTTGAGAATCAGCGGCCTGGACAGTGCGTGAGAGGATAGACAATCTATCCAGGTCCGCGAAGGAAGATGGTCTTGGAGCGAAAAGCAGCCGGGATCTCTCCCCAGGATTGAGACCCACGAGAATGATGTCCACCAGCTGAGTCTCGGTAAGGTCCAACCGCAACACTCGCCCCACCATGCGGATGTCATTGGCAAACTGGCTGAGGGACTCGTTGGGTGCCTGCGGGCGGAAAACTTTCTCAACCTTCAGTCTTTCCATGACTTGGAAAGGGACAAAGAAACTCAACACATCAGCATGAAAGAAATCAAAGCTCGTTTGGCGCTTGAGGCAGTCTACCAATCTGTCACTCAACGGCTTCCTGCAAAGCGGAGCAAGAAGCTCCAACAGCATGATATCGGAGATGCCAGGATGTTCCTTAATTCTCAAAACCTTTTCCAGGAACTTGATCAGTGCCTCCACATCCAGTCCGTCAACTGGTCGAAGGTCCTGCAAGGCGGAGGAGAGAGGATGAGGCAATTTCGCAAAGGCACCGCAAAAACCCTTTTGCGGCGCATCCGCAACGGAAGCCACCGGGGTGGCGACAGACGCCGCGGGAGCGAGGAACAGGGCAGGCACCCGCAACACCCCATCCATCCCGCGGACCACCTCCTGGGCAGCCGCAGGAGGAACGGAGGTCACGGACCCCCCGACCGGTCCAGCCCCCACAACACCAGTCTCCCCCCCAGCAGACCCCGCCGCAGCGCGCTCGAGAGCTTCCACGGCACTCTTCACAACGCCAGCAGACCGCAGGCGGTCAATGACTTGTTCAAACTCCGCACACCTACCCTCCACCCAGGTCTTATCCGTCGGCTCAAGATCCGGGACCCCGGCCAACAGACTCAACCTGGTTTGCCAGTGGAGCAGCTGAGTGAGGAGCGAGACTTTTGACCTGCCCGAGGGCAACTCACTCCAGCCCTCAAGCTCACCACTCAACTCCTCCACCCGCTCCCTACACACTTCCAACTCATCCTCCGACTTGAGGCCAACAGGCCAACTTTGAGCCTGTCCCAGAATGCCTCGGACCTGACTTCGCAGACTTCTCACATCTGGAGCAGGGGCCTCCCCACGTGACAGAACCTCAAAAATCAGCTCACCCTTCCGCAGGTGCTCCGGGACAATTCCCGACATCGTGTCCTCAGCCAGCTGCCACACAAAAAACACAGCAACACAACACAATTGCACAAAATCCTTAACCTCCTAAGGTGTCTGGGCGAAAATTCCTACGCAACCATTCCGGGGTCCAACAGAAGACGCTATCCCACTCGCCACACACACACTCCACCAAACTGAAGAACCACGCACACACACATACATACACTCACACACACCAAACTAACACAACTCCTCCGAGACTACACTTCAGAACCAACCACGCTCTGCTACCATCTGAACCGCACCCCTGCGGAAGCGCACCCGACCTTTGGAAACGTGCTTGCCCAAGGCGCTCCACGGGAGGGGCTCACCAACGCTCTCCGGAGTTCAGAACAAAAAACAAAACAAACTTGTGGAACCAGCAATTTAATTTAACCCAAAGTAAACAGCAAAATTAACAACAGCAAAACAGAGCAAAATCGGGAACATCAAAGGTCCACAGTGATAAATTTGATAACAAAAGATTTTTACCAGAAGTCAATGTCACCAAGGTTGGCCAACCAGAATATCGATATTCAAAATTCAAGAACAACAGTATTTAAAAAAATTCCCCCTTCTGAAACTTTAACCTTAAAATTGGCATTGATAAATTAAATAAATAAATAAATAACAACAAATAAATTTCAATAAATAAACATAACAATTTACAAACACAAAATACACAAAAGAATTGGCGTGCCGAATTTTGAGGTTGACAAAAATATAATTCCACCCGGAGACCTGTGGCGCAGGGCGGGCTCCTAATAGGATACTAACCTAACATAGAGACTACAAATAAATAAATACTGTCACACATAAATAACAAAATATCACAGTTCATTGGTGGAGTGGCATATCACCGTAGTTCATTTATGGCGTCATGGCACTGGAAAGAAGAGCGTCGGCCTGCAGCTCCGGCAAGTGGGGACCAAGGCCATGTATGTCCCCTAGGTGGGCAGGCGGACGGACCAGGCCGGAACCATCATCTGCATGGCATTGTCGGTGGGACCAAGTCCCCAGCTGGACCCTGGTAAACCCCAAAATTTGCCAATATTTTTCCATTTAAGACACATTCAGTAGGCAATTAGTGTCAACAGTGCAAAAGGTAGAATTGCCACAAAAAATATCCACTGTTCCAGTTTGGACAATTTGCCACTACTAACCACAAAATGCTAACTTTTCAGTTTTAATCCATTTTACAAATTTTCATGAAAATTGTGACAGAAAAACATTTTAAATGTGACAGACAGTTTTACTTTGACTAGAGAAATTACAGCAAAAAGAAATGAGATAGGCAATAGGCCTACTCAGAAAATTACTAAACAGGGGGGTGTGAGTAAAGCAAAATACTTGAGACATGGAAAACAGTTAAACTACATCTTAATATTAATTCTACAGCTAAATTGAACAGGTTGAAAACATTTGACTAGGTTTAAAGCATAAAATAAATCCATTTTTAACATCACAACAAAATTTCAGTTTTGGCGGACATTGCCCTTCTATTTGGCTCATATCTCAAAAAGTTACTGACCGAATTTAAAAATTTTACCTTTAAAAGTTGGGCCAAAAGTGAGGCTTCAAAATAAAATATAAACCAGAGCTTAACTCCAAGGCTACTTTATTGTGGACCTAAGATTACCTGACACTTTACCCCCAAAGTGGTGTGCTACCAACAGTAAAAACTAGGCCTAATCCATTAATTATGAACCAAAATTGATAAAACTTTACATAGGCCTAGGTCAGGGCCTTAGGCCACTTTGAGAACCCACAAACCCTAGTAAACTAAACAGGAAAATGAGTTATAAAAGAAAAACCTTGGCAGCATCACCATTTAGGCTATGAGCCTATTTTGACTCTACAACTTACAACATCCCCATCAGACCACTGGGTGGCCAATATAAGGTTGCACTGAGCAATAACAAACAATATTTAATGCAAAACAAACACTGAAACATCTTAATTATTACAGGAACTTGAAAAACATGTGTTCAGCTCACTAACAAAAATGAACTCTAAGAGCAAAAGCGTGGATGACCCAAAATGCAGTCTCAAAAGGAGAACAAAATTGATTGCTTTGCTTGAAACAATGAAACAAAATTTACAGAACACTGGTTCTGGCCTAAAACAATATTTTTCAGAAGACTGGTCATTTTTGCAACGTGGTCGTTCGACCGAATCCAAATGCATCGAACATATTTCTGAATTAAAATGGAAAATTCTCGCGACTCACCCGAAAGGCTGCGTTGGGCAGATTAAATTACCGCATTATAGCACAAAAATCACTGGTAGAAAAATATCTGAATTGGTGTCGTTTCTTTTGAAACGCCGAGAAAATTTTTACGTCTTGCGGTGACAGTTCACCACGGCACCTATGATCTTTTTCAGGACGTTGCGTCACAGCTGGTGAAAAGAAGAAAAACAACACCGAATATTCCAGAATACTGCACACAGAAAACACTGGCCAGAAAAAAAAACAACACTATAACAAATGAGACGTGACATCACACATGGTGGGCAAAACGTCACGGCTCAATGTAGAGAAATAGCCACATGTACATTTCAAATAGTATAACCGTTGATCATTTATATTTATCATTATATTCATTGTCTGCTACATTCCATATAGTATGACTGTGGATCATGTATATTTAACATTATAGTCATTGATGCAGAGAAAAGCCACAGGTACATTTCATACAGTATAAGCGTTAATCATGTTTATTTAACATTATATTCATTGATATATTTTATATAGTATAGCGGCGAATGCATTTAATATAGTATAAGCATTGATCATGGACATTTAACGTAAAGTCATTGATATTTTATAGCCTTGGGCACATTTCATATAGTATAACTAGATTAGGAATATTTAACATCATAGTCATTGATGTATATTATATAGTAGAGTAGCATTTTCATTTTATACAGTTTAACCGTTGATTATGTACATTTTACATTATGGCTATTGATGTAGAGAAGTAGCCACAGGTACATTTCATATAGGATAACCGTTGATAATGTTTATTTAACATTATATTCATTGATATTTTGTATAGTATAGCGGAGAATGCATTTCATATAGTTTAAGCATTGATTGCGTATATTTAACACTATAGTCAATGATTAATAATATATATTATAGCAATGGGCACATTTCATATAATATAACTGGATTAAAAATATTTAACATTATAATCATTGAAGTATATTATATAGTATAGCAGCAGATTCATGTTATATAGTGTAACCGTTGATTATGTACATTTTACATTATAGTCATTGATGTAGAGAAATAGCTACAGGTACATTTCATATAGTATAACCGTTGATCGTGTATATTTATCATTATATTCATTGTCTCCTACATTTCATATAGTATGACTGTGGATCATGTATATTTAACATTATAGTCATTGATGCAGAGAAAAGCCACAGGTACATTTTATACAGTATAAGCGTTGATCATGTTTATTTAACATTATATTCATTGATGTATTTTGTATAGTATAACGGCGAATGCATTTTATATAGTATAAGCATTGATCGTGTTTATTTAACACTATTGTCATTGATATATATTATATCCTTGAGCACATTTCATATAGTATAACTAGATTAGAAATATTTAACAATATAGTCATAGATGTATATTATATAGTATAGCAGCATTTCATTTTATATCATGTTTCCGCTGATTATGTACATTTTACATTATGTCCATTGATACATGTTATATAGTATAGCCACAGGTACATTTCATATAGTATAAACATTGGTAATATAGATTTGACATTATTGTCATTGACATATTATATTCATTGATACATTTTATATAGTACAGCCGTTGGTAGCATATAAACATCATATTTCTTCCCCTTATAATGGACTAGCCCACCTACTCTTCCTTCGGAAGACAACAACAGCCATTTTAACAAATGGGCGTGGCCTAAGTCAGCTGTCGACCAATCAGAGAAGAGGGGGGCGTGGTCTATACCAGCTGTCGACCAATCAGAGAAGAGGGGCGGGGCTTATGCCAGCTCTCGACCAATCAGAGCACGCTTCCTTAAGAAGTCGGTGAACCCCTATTACACATCTACTTTTGTTGTATCCCATAAATTAGTTAATCGCATAATTCCGTACGACAGCAATTCATTCCACATCAACATGCCTATCTTTTGGTAGACTATAATTTATAACTTCAACAAGTAAACATCAGTGTTGATCTATTTAATTTAACAAACAGGTCTGTCAAAATATCAATTAAATTTTATTTAAAAACGTAACATAACGGCGAGCAAATATAATAATAATAATAATAATAATAATACTTTATTGCACAACAATAAATTGCATTGCAAATATACATAATTTATAATTATATTAACTTATAATAAATAATCTATTTTATTTAATCTTCATCATAATATTTGCTTTTTCTATCTTTATACATAGACAATTTGTTTTTTCTTCATAAAGTCTTCAATTCTATAAAGTGCTTCTTCCAATAAAATCAATTTAATTTGTTTCTTAAAAATCCTTATATCTTTTTGATTTTTCAAGGTTTCTGGCAATTTATTATAAAATTTAATTCCTTGGTATTGTAAATGACTTTGGAATAATTTTGTATTGTGTTGAGGAATTTCAAGATGAGTTTTATTGCGTAATTTTGTATTTTTATTTACTTCAAAATATTTCAAATTATTTTTTACAAACATTAATGATTCATATATGTATAATGAGGGAAAAGTCATAATTTTATTTATCTTGAATAGATCTTTGCATGGATAGAATTTTGATTTTTTAAAGATGGTCCTAATTGCTAATTTTTGTAAAATAAATACTTGGTTAATTCTTGATGTTGCATATCCCCATATATTTATTCCATATTTCATTTGTGAGTAAAAGAGTCCGTAATATGCAGACAACATTAGTTGGGTATCACAAAATTTTGATAATCGTCTTAGAAGAAAAATTGAGGTGCTTAGCTTTTTGCAGAGGTTGTTAATATGTGTATTAAAATTAAGATTTGCGTCAATTGTTAAACCTAAAAATTTTACGTGTTTTTCACCTTCAATTATGTTTCCGTCCATTTCTAATGTAATACTGTGATCTTTTCGATTTCTTATATGTTTAAAATCTATAAATTGCGTTTTTTTCGAATTTATCTTCAACCCATTCATACTGCACCATTGTATAAGAGAGTTAGCTCCAATGAATGTATCAACTTCTAAATTTTCTTTTTTTAAATTTGACATAAATAAAGTAGTGTCGTCAGCGAAGAGAATAATATCTGAATTTCTTACACATTCATTAATGTTATTTATATACAGTAAAAAAAGAATTGGGCCTAAAACCGATCCTTGTGGCACTCCTGTCATACATTCTAACTCCTCTGAGCTTTCATACCACAAACATTTGTTGACATCAATATATGGAATCTGTACAGCTTGAGTTCGTTTTTCTAAATAAGATTTAAACCATTTATGACTAATACCACGTATCCCAATAGCTTGTAATTTATCTAATAGCAATTTATGAGATACCATATCAAATGCTTTTTGTAAATCTATAAATATGGCTAAAGCATTTTCATTTTTATCAATGGCTTTTATTGCAGACGATACTAATTTATAGATTGCATTAATTGTATTTATGTTTTTTCGGAATCCAAATTGATTATCAGATAGTAAATTGTATTTTTCCAAAAAAGAATATAAACGATCTAAAATGATTTTTTCAAAGATTTTGCTGAAGGTGGAAAGGATAGATATTGGTCGGTAATTACTACATTCAAGTGGACTTTCTTTTTTATATATAGGTTTTACAAGAGATTTTTTCAGGTTAGAAGGGAATTCACCAGTTTGCATAGATTCATTTATAATATAAGTAAGTGGTGTGCATATCTCCTCAAAGCATTCCTTGACAATGATTGAAGAAACTCCATCTATTCCAGCAGAATTAGATGATTTTAATGATCTTATTATTTCTTTAATTTCTTCCCTTGAAGTTGGGTATAAGTACATTGAATTATTACAACTTTGTTTACAATTATTATTAAATTTGTTACACGTATAAGTTTGATCCCTATCTGTATTTCCCACATTTATGAAATAATCATTAAATAAATTTGCTATTTTGGTTTTGTTACTAATAATATTTCCAAGATTATCTTTCAGAGAGAATTCAGGTATGGGTTTATTATTTTTTGTCAATTTATTTTCATTGATAATCTGCCAGCAAGCTTTTGATTTATTATTTGAATTTTCTATTCTTTTTCTAATATTTAAAGCCTTTTCACTTTTGATTTGATTCCTGAATTGTAGTTTCATTCTTTGATAGTTAATTTTTTTGGGATCAGAAGAAGCCATGTCTTTGGTTAAAATATATTGTTCTTTTACTTGTCTTCGTAATGCATTTGTTTCTTCTGTAAGTTTGATTTTGTAAGAGGTTTCCCGGTTTAATTTAACTTTTTTCATTGGTAGACATTCCTCAAAATATTTTGTGAAAATTGATATAAATATATCATATTTTTCACTCACAGACAGAGAGGTGTTATACATTGACGTCCATGATTCATTTTTTAGCAAATATCTTAATTTAGAAATTTGGCTTGTAGATAGCTTTCTGACAAACTTGAATTTTGGTACATTAAAATCTGTATCCATTGATTTTAATTCTGCTACTTGAGCGTGGTGATCGGATAGAGAAGTTATTAAAACATATGCAGTCATGTCTTCAAGTCGTAAATTTGAAAATATATTGTCTACTCTTGTTTTTGAATTTTTAAATTCTCTAGTAAAAGTAAATATAGATTGATTAAGATTGAAACTTTTCATCATATAGATCAATTTTCTTGTAATAGTTTTATCTTTTGCACAGTCAATATTAAAATCTCCTGTCACTATAGTATCATACTTATGTTTGCTAAATTGTTCTAAACAAGTTGACAGTCTATCAAGAAAGATATCATAATTTCCAGAAGGTGGTCTGTATATACCTAATATTAATAATTCACCTTTAAATTGTTTTATTTTAACTCCTGCAATTTCAGAATGTCCTTCTATACAAAATTTAGCAACGTCAATCACTTCAAAGTTTAAATTTTTGTTAATAAATATTCCAACGCCACCTTTTCTCATATTTTTCCGACAGTAGTAAGAACCAATAATTAAATTATTCATTTGAATGGTATTCAACTGATTTTCTTTTAAATGGTGCTCTGATAAACATAAAACCATTGGTGCCTCGTTTTGAATTAAGTCTTCAAGCATTTCAAATTTATTAGACATCCCGTCAATATTTTGATGAATTATTTTAAATTTTGATTCAATATCATTTTTTGGATTTGGTGTCGCCTCTTTAGTTAGGCCTACATTTTTAGATGTCAAAATTGTTTGTATTTTTTGTATCCCATGCCTAAAAAATGTTGATCTGATAAATAAGTACTATTCCTCTTATTGTTAATTTTATGATATATTTTTTCGCTTCGTTCACTTACTATCACAGGAATATAATTTTTCATGCCATTCAATCGCGTACTTATAACGTTCATTATTACTTTAGATAGTTTTCGTTTTCCTAGAAAGTTAAGATGGAGCCCATGAATTGTATAATCATTTCTTTTAAGAAAGTTAAGAGGCAAAAAAGTCATATGCATGTATTTGTTAGTCATATTTTTCAATTGTTGGTTTACTTTCCTTACTATAATATTCATATAGGGTTGGTCATGTCGAAATGGAATAGATAGTATGATTATGTTAGTATGTGACAAGCTTTTTAATTTGGTTTCTATTTTGGCTACAATTTTATCAATCTCAACTGTAGACTGATTATCAATATCATTCGTACCACCGATTATTATAGTGTAGTCATTTTCATCTAAATTTTTCATCTCAGATTCTACAGTTGCCAAGATATTATCAATTTTACCATTAGGGTAAATAGTACCAGAAACATTTAAATTATTTCTAAGAGAGTTATTGAGTAACGTAACCAGATTTCGTCCGTGACTATCACTAAAAATTTTAATTTTAGATTTATTATTTGGCATTTTCTCATTTCTCTCTTTAGGGCTGTCTTGAGTATGGTTTTTGCTAAAACTATTTTTTATTTTAGACATTCCTCTGCCTTGACCTTGACTATCATTATAAAGTAAAATAAAAGGTGCCACTGTCTTATTTGATTTACCTTCATTATTATTTATTTTATTCCCAAGCCTTTCTCGTCTAGTTTTTTTACATTCTAAGTCTTTCATTATTATTGGAGTTTGGTTTTGCTGAGAGCTTTGTTTAGATCCATTGTGACTTTCCACTTGATAGTCGACATTTAACGTTTCAAATATATTTAATGAAGAGAATGAAATATTCTGCTGCAATGGTGTTTTTGCCTTATTATGTCTAATTGTTTTGCTTTTTACAGTCACCCAGGGAACTTCTTCTGTTCTTCTTACTTTATCATTTTCGTTTCGTCCAATGTCATCTATTCTTTTCTTTATGGCATCAAATCTTTCTGATAATTCATCAAAAAAATTTTCATTTCTCATGATAGATACAATGTCTGAATGATCTGTTGGTACATATTTTGGAATGTCCCCTACTTCAAAAGTATTAAGTTCATTGCTGTTATTTGTAAAGTGACTTTTATAATATTCATTTTCTTTCATTGTTTTTCTAATTCGATCTCTAAACTAAATACTTTATTCATCAAGCTCTCATTTTTATAGAGTAATAGTTCAATGTCATTTGGGAAATGTTTTTCTGATTGATAATTGTCCTCAGTTTGAGTGCTCATATTAACGAAAACATATTTATTTTTTTCACTCAGGTCATTGGTGTTCATGATTCTAACATTCTTTGAAGATTCCATTACTATACATTTTTGAGATAATTTATTTTTAGAATCTTTTGGAAGTGTCTTGGAAATTTCTGTCCTTGTAGAACATATTTCTTCTTCCTTCTTCTTTTGCGACCGAGTTTTTATAATTGGTGAAAAAGGTTTGATCATAACTTGTTCGTTTATTTACATCCAATGTATTAAGTTCTACTTTAAGGTTAAAATTAATATATTAAATTTTTTGTTGTTAAGTGCAGTATAAAATAGTTTTAGATTTAATATTTCATGAGTCTACTGATATTTGTTAAAGAGGATAGTAAAACATTTACTTACTTATGAATAAATTTCTTAAATTTAGAAATATTTTACTAGAAATTGTTCTATGAGTCAACAGTTTGTAAGATCAGCTAACAAGAAAAGGTTATGTTATGTTGTTTTCAGCATACAGCGACAACTCAGCTGCGATGGGGGAAAATAAACTGATCATAGCAACTACATTAGTCAAACCATGTAGCCTAAACAACTAAAGTTCTGTCAAAAATTCCGGAAAATAAGCTTTTTTAATACTTGAAAATAATTGCTCGATTATAGTTTATTACCTAGTTTAAAATACTTAAAATCTAACCTGAGAATTTCATTGAAATCAAATAAGTAATAAAAAAAGCCTTTTGGGGGTCAAAAATTTGCCTAAGAGAAATTTTAAGTCGATCTAAAAGAATTTTATACTCTATGTTCCATATAGTAAAAAATTCAAATATGGTAACGTAACGACACCACATTACTCTATTTTACATTTATTTGGATTATTAGTTAATAACAAATCATTAGGTAATGACCAAATTAACAATTATCAATCAATGTACATCTAAAACCATAAATTCTACCCTAGTTTATGGTTTTAGATTTACCATGTTTTTCCTTCATGAAAAACAGTTACGGAAGCTATAGGAGTAAAGGAGTTGTCCGAGGCCGAGCTTATTCATCATCCTCTAGTGACTTCAGAAAACCATCTGTCAACAATAAAGTAAACTTAGGCCTAGGCCCAAATAATGCCTCAGCTCATGGCACCGAGAAATACAATCTATTTATTTATTTACCAACGGCAAGCAGCCAATTTACAAAGATACAATAATACAAAATTACATGTGAATATGAAGACAATTGTGCAAATTTGCGTACAAACAAAATGGACAAGTTATACCGAAAAAATATGTGAAAAACATGCAAGAAAATTGACTAGAATATAATACCCAGTGCAAAGCCAAAATACATTAGACTTACATGCAAAATAGGACGAACTAGAGTATAAATTAAATAGTACAGAGAGATTACAGCGGTATGTACAACAGTATATGTATATATATAAATATATATATATATATATATATATATATATATATATATATATATATATATATATATATATATATATGTACAAGCACAGCTTAAATAATAAATATAACATGCAGACTTAAAGCTAGATACAACAATGTGGTGGTGACTAGAACAAGAAACAAAGTGAACAAGAAATAAGAAATGAACACTACAACAATACAACAATAGGAAGGAAAGTGCAGGTTGAATTAAACTGCGAGTCTCAACTGGAGAGAATGTCCAGCGCCCGCCTTCGAATGACCAGCATCTTGTCGAAGAAGATGTCACATTCGGATGCCACTCGGTTTCCCAGTCTGACGAATCTTGCTATGGGGCTGTTGTAGTCGTAGTTGGTGTGGTAGTGTCCTCGACTCAGAAGCTCCTGGGATCTTGTGTTTGATGTAACTCTGATGTTGAATTCAGCCAAGAGGTCAGGACACTGCACAAGGCCGTTGAGGATCTTTATCAAGAAGACAACATCAGCTACGTCACGCCTCAGGGCCAAAGGTGGGAGACTTAAATTCCTGGAGAGATCGTCCACCGGCGCCTCCAAGTAGCCAAAGCCCAGACGCACGCCCACCAAGCGCAAGAAGCGCCGCTGCAAAGCTTCCAGTCTGTCTATCGCAGAAGCTGTGTAGGGAGACCACACAGGGCTAGCGTATTCGACGAAGCGACTTGTCTGACAAAGGAGCAGTACAGAGAACGAAGTGCAGCTGGGTTATTAATGCCTTTAGTGAATCTAGAGATGAAACCGAGCATCTTGCTGGCATGATTACAGATATAATCCTGGTGGACCGAAAACCCCATGTCTCCATCAAAATGAACACCCAGGTCTTTTATGCTGTGAGACCTAGGAATCTGTATGCCGGAGATGTAATAAGGACTTTCCTTCGGAGATTTGGTCCTGTGGAAAATGACGAGGGAACATTTCGTAGGGTTGACAGACATTCTATTGAGGGCACACCAATCTTCAATTGCCGACAGGCTCTGCTGTATCTTCCACGAATCCTCATCAGAAGAGATAGAGGTGAATATTTTCAGATCGTCGGCAAATTGCAGAGCGTTCTCCGAGATCACATCTAGAAGATCATTTATAAAAATGTTAAAGAGGCAAGGACCCAGTAGGGAGCCTTGGGGAACTCCAAAGATGTCGGCGAGAACACGGTTGGTTCTGAGGGGCCAATCTTGACTGTGAGTGGACGGTCACGGAGGTAGTCAGCCAACCATGATAGAAGGGGATCAGCAACACCACACCCCTCCAGTTTTGATATGAGTACAGAATGGTCGACCTTATCGAAAGCCTTGGCCATGTCTATATAAACAGAATCAACTTGTTTGCGCAGGCGAAAGGCAGCCAAGACGTACTCTTGAAAAAGCAAAAGGTTGGAGACCGTCGATTTACCATGGACAAAGCCATGTTGAGAGGGGTGGATGATTGGGGAGATATGCACATTGAGTCTGTCCACAACAACACTCTCAAAAACCTTCCCAATAACAGGAAGGATGGTTATCGGCCGATAATTACTGATGTTGGAGAGGTCACCAGATTTATGAAGTGGTATGACGTATCCACGCTTCAGTGCCTTGGGAAAGATTCACTTTTCAAGAGACTCGTTAAACAGGATTTGAAGGGGTTTTGTAAGAAGGTCACGGCAGTAGTGAAGAGCTGAAGGTGGTATGTTGTCAATCCCTGCTCCCTTTTTGACGTCTATATTCTCCAATTTCGACTTGAGTTCCTCCTCGCCAACCATAATGGAGTGGAGACAGTCGGAGGTTGTGTAATGAGTAGTAGAAGTAAGTGATGAAGCAGGGATAGGCGTGCCCACGGGTGGTGCCACTGGTGCCGCGGCACCACCACTAGATTGAGATTCGGTTTGTGTAAATTGCGATTTTCACATAGTATAACAACAGAAAATAATTAGGCCTATATACTAGCTACTCTATTTCAAAACAAATTCATATATGGTAATTAAAATTTAGCTTTTATTTACTAATTAATCAAATATAATGTATTAAACTAACTTTCAACTAAACAAAAAATGCAACAAGTGCGTAGGCTAAATGAACCATCAGTTCACCACTACTAGCAGGGTGTAGGGCGTGAACCAGCGGCCGGATTGCCAGTTAGTGTCAAAAGTAGACTCAGTCTCGCTTTGGTGTTCAGTGTGTAAAGAAGTAGGTTTATTAATTCAATCTTGGGAAGAGCTTTACTATGAATAAATGGTTGCTAAAGAAAGCAAAGCCTGTCGAGAATTTTGAAAACTTCCCAAATGTTCGGAAAATGAAAGTATCAGTTATATTAGAAGATGCTAGTTGCTCTTCTTTTTTATGCACAAACAATAAAGAAGAACTGAAATTGTTTACTTATTATCCTGTTTTGGACCACCTTGTAGAAAGTTTAAATACTATATTCCATCAAGGAACAAAAAGAGGGATTTCAGCTGTAGGAAATTGATAGGATTGAATTTTAATGAGTGTTACACGTGTGGGAATAAAGACTTTGATATTCTACCAAAACAATTAAAATATAAATTCTTCAGAGCTAGCGGCAGAAAATCAAAAACGCTTGTGAAAACGGACACAAAATTTCCTTCTAAAAGTGTCTTGGAATGGATTGACTGGTTTTCAAAGGTTCAAATAAATTTCATTAGACCTTTGACAATTTTAGTACGGTTGTTAACAAATTTGTAAGATGCCTGTGACCAGCTGCACAAGTGAAAGTCTTTTCCAAACTCAGTATTTTAAAATCCAAACTTAGATCCACAATGAGTCAAGATCGTCTAGAAAATATAATGATTCCGTTCATGGAGCAAGATCTGGCTGCAAATGCAACAAGTGATATCATAGACATGTTCAAAAACAAAGTTGCGTTTGACCGGTGGATTACGCTATAAAAAATTTGAAACGTGTGTTAGACTCTTTTTTATGTTTTAGCTCGTTTAGGCAGTTATCAATTTATTTATGCCTATATTAAACTATAATTTGTCTTAATTTTAGAGATAATGTTTCTTATTTATTATAGTTTTATCTCATTTAACGATCATTTTTGTCTCATTTTGCTACAGACCTAGTTTTTATCTCATTTTGTAATATTTTCAGTTTGCAATATTTTTTTAAGTCATCAGACTCTATTTTTTGAATGTAGCAAAAATCGATTATTACTAGTGATAGCTCGGCCACCAAGTTTAACCAAAGTTATTTTTAATTTATAAATACCAAAACAACTCAAACCTTTTTAACTTGATTTTTTTCATAAAACAACTTGCTTTGTTTGTCTATTATTTAAGTTCTGTGTGCTTAGATTTAAATAAAAGTTACCAGTGGCGGATTTACGAAGGTTGGGGCCCTAGGCCAACTTTTCTGTGGGGCCCTCCTCCCCCCTCCTCTTAACCGACTGAAGTATGAGTGTATCTAAAGTCATCAAATTAAGCTAAAATCGTCTTTATTTTTTATCCTATGCTCTGGTACCAGTAAAGTGTAATTGTTTGTGTACACTCTGATCTCTGAGAACGAGCTCGTCTTGAAAAGATAATGGATTATCCAGCTGTTAAATAGGGGTGGGGCATATGGTCCATTATGCTTTATCATTGACTATCTATAGTCAATGGATCTATGCTATAACTGGAGTCATTACTCTCTGTTCATACGTTTGTGAAAAGCGTGCCGCTGTATTTTAGGGATGTTATGTCCGTTACAGCAAAAATTGCTGTTGGTGGGAGGCTATCAAAATAGTCAAGATCCGTACTCAATTTTACCAAACTGTAGTTATGCAATGGGGTTATTATTGATCTGAATTACTTTGTTAATATTACTATATCTATACTTATTTAATACGCTAAGGGTTTTTTTGTCTTGAGAACTCCTCCTACAATTTCCAACCGATTTTCAAGTTTTTGGTGTTGTTGGATAGGGCTTGGTCTGTAGTTGTTTCCGCCAAAACTTATGAAAATCTGACGGAAAATAAAGGCGTTATCCACCATTGAAATCTCAAAATTTCCCACTTAAATAACATGGGGATTGAATAAACCATTTTAAACATCTGTTAATCATCAGCTGTAAATACGTGTAGTTTTGGTGGTTGCAGATATTCACAATATTGGATTTGTTGGACGTCAATGATTTAGAGATAAAAGTAACATTTGTATTGTATTAAAAGAAATTGCTCGATTTCGAGCAACACGTTTACTAGTTGGTATAAATGTGTTGATTTCTGAATTTTGATACTTATGATACACAAAATTTTTATATACAATTTTGATACACAAAATGGTAATGGTTTAAGAAAATCTTTAAATTAAAATAACATTAGCTTTAATGTCACACAGATTTTGCATTTCGACAGCGTCTCACCAATAGCAAACTGGCCCCCAAAAAATATCAATTGGAAAGTGGCGCACTTTTTAGACACAGAGAGGTAACTTCAGTTAGTTATAATAAAAAAACCCAAATGGGCCGCCGCGTCGTCGCCCAGAGTTGCCCCCAATATGAATGTGACTTAACCTACAGGTAGCTGATGATCACCCGAAATTGGCATGGAAAACGGCAGACGCCACAATGACTTCACCAAAGTCTCTCTGTTGTATTGTGAATTTACGGGTTTTCAACTAAATTAGTCTGCTAAAAAATCAGGGCTCAAAGCTGATGTTCATCTTTACCATGCAAGTATACATCCTTAAAAATATATACTCTGTATATTTGGGACTCCGTGCGGCCCCCCTGCAGCCCGCGGCCCTAGGCCAGGGCCTAGTCGGCCTAGTGGTAAATCCGTTACTGAAAGTTACTAAAATAAGGTTATATACTTTATTGATTTACTATTCAAAACAACCAATCCATTGATTTAATATCAATTCAATATCATACCATACATACATACAGCTATAGCATTATAAGTAAACTCACCGTCTATACAGCAATCCTTTTAGTTCAAATGCGAACAATTGTTTCGCCCCTCTGTCCTAGGGGCATCATCAGCGCATACTGCCACGAGGTTAAAACATTGCAAACGTTAAGTTCTTGTCAAAGATAAAATTACAATCACATTTAACACGCACACGACATTTAACACAACACGAAAGTTTACATATACAAATACACATCCTGCGCGTATCAACTGGCCCCTAACCTCACTTTCCACGAACGCGTGCCGGCCGGTACGCGTTCGTGGAAAGTGAGGTTAGGGGCCAGTTGATACGCGCAGGATGTGTATTTGTATATGTAAACTTTCGTGTTGTGTTAAATGTCGTGTGCGTGTTAAATGTGATTGTAATTTTATCTTTGACAAGAACTTAACGTTTGCAATGTTTTAACCTCGTGGCAGTATGCGCTGATGATGCCCCTAGGACAGAGGGGCGAAACAATTGTTCGCATTTGAACTAAAAGGATTGCTGTATAGACGGTGAGTTTACTTATTTTATTAGCAATTCCTGGTTGCCAATCACCACAATATGCTATAGCATTAGTAAAGATTCAATTCTTCCCAGTTGGCACTACCACTACTGAAGTCCTGGGCACGCCGATGGCGGGAGAACCAGTCTGATAGGCCTAGTTCTAAATGGTGAAGCTGAAGAAATTCCACCATCCACTGATAAACCGCAGCAAGAAGATGATGAAGAACCATGGACCGAGGACGAGAGGTATCCCACAAGAAAGGCCGCAATAAACAACAGAAAGTCGTCATCGGGACCAAAAGTGGGCAGACTGACTCGAAGGTTAAAACAGAAAGGATAGTTAATTTTGGTTTGTTATTTTTTGGTTCTAAATAATCATTTACTAAATTTATCCTCTAGTTGGTTTGCTTGTTTGGTTTTGATGCATTATTCAGATTCTGTCCACGTTTAGTTGTGATTGGGCTAGTAATCTCCTCAGTATCAATGGATGCTGTAACGACTGTCACATGACCTTTTAAAACAATAAGTGCAAAAAGTAAATCCTCGCAAAACTTAGCCTCTCCTCCCCATGAATACTCTAATCAATGTAATCTGATTACTAACTTTTGCACTTATTGTTTTAAAAGGTGGAAAGCATTACATACATATTTCTTTAGGAGGTAATTCATTTAATTTTTGTCAATTATTCTTGGTTTTCAGATTGCAAAAGAGTAACTACAGTTTTCAGGCTCAGACATTCCGATTTGCATTTTTGAAGTTCTTGTAACAATATTTCAATATTTGGGTGTGAAAATCTTTCGGCACTGAAATATTAGAATTACTTACATTTTCTGATTCAACAAATTCCATTATTTTCACTCGATTGCATGTTCATATTCAGCTCTGGAGATTTAGATATATTATCATCTTGTGTTTGAATGGAAGTTGTTGAACGGGGAGTTTGAAGTGGGCTGCTGGATGAGGAGGGAGAGTTGATGTTTGCAGTTGAGTTAATTGTCAGGCCAGTAGTGATTGGGAGGGAGCTATTTATTTTATTTCCAGTACCACTTTAATTTAGAATTCCTTCTACCTCTCTCATTGCTTTGGAAAAACTGTTATTCTTCGAACTAAGTTTACCATATTTCTTTTTGTTTTCAAAAGGTAAGAACAAACATCTACTTCCTTCACTGTAGCTGTAATTATGTGTTCCAAAAAATTTCACTGTATATTTAATGATTTTATTTGTAGTGTCAACTGATTCTACAACAGCGGGCCAATGTGGATAACTTCTGACCTTGGCAAAAACACGTTCACCCACTTTGTTTCTTTTGCTCATTTTCCATTGCAAAAAAGAATTTAATTATACTATACTCTCTTTGATAATATTTTATAGAGCATTAGTGGGCAATTTGGCTTCTCAATTCACCACAAACACAATGTTTATTTATATACTGTCTCTCATTATGAAATAAAAAAATAAATTTGATAAAAATTAATAAACAATATTAATATGATGTATTAATTATTGCATACAGGATTTTAATCTTCAAGCAGAGGTTACAGGATTACAAATTATATTTAAGTAGATTAGATTCCGTCTAGCCTATATCAGTGTGTTTGGTTATCAGTCATTGTTATAGTACAAGGGTTAGCTGATCAGTTTTGCTACTTGTATTATCTCCAGACACTACTGTCTGATCTGAAGATGGATTCTACTTTATTTATTTGCACAATCTCCAGCGGGAGCGGGACGGTCGTTCCAGTTGGGCAGTTCCAGTTCCAGCGGGTTTCTTTCTTAGTTTCTTGGTTTTTCTAAGTGTACAACTTTCAAAAGTTTGTGTTTGTGTGTGTCGATCGTGGAAACAGGGTGTAAGCCTATGTTTGAAGAGATCTGGAATTAATTTAAAGTATACCTATTCCCATTGTGTGTCACCCGAGTTTTATCCTTTTGTGTAAAACTAACCCTCACCTTACATGTAGCCTAAGTAAGTTATTACTAACATGGTTTTACTAGGTTTAAATTATCTGTTAGCCTAAGTGATTCTTTCTTTCACCTCATATAGGTTAGTTTTCAGACTCAATCCTCATGGATGGAAATGAGGAGGAAGAGGAATTGAGTCGAGCAGTAAATTCAATTTTCTATGACAACACCGTTAATTATGAAAGCAGCTCTAGCCTACTTCAAACTAGAACGGATTTTGATGAAAATGGAAAAATTCCCCAGCTTAAGAGGGGGCTAAAGGGTCAGTCCTGGCGGACGTTGCTGAAACTACCGGAACACAGTTCGCTCCTGGTTCGTTCCGTTCCAGTCAACTGAGTTGTGATGCGGCTGGCGGAGGGATGTAGTTCGACAACTGCTGCCACTACCTCCCTTCACGTTTTCCCGTGTCGCTCTAGGCCGCCTCTGCCTATCTTTTCCATCCGTGTACAGATAACACGGAATATCATGGCCTCTGACATACTTCACTATTGGATTCAAATTTGTAAAAAAGTGGGACTAAAAACAGTCTTCAACTAGTCGTTGTACTCCAATTAATTGTTTTAGCTGAAAAATGTTATCACAGATGTTAGTTACGGTATTACGTTTTAGTTATGTGTAGGCCTACACTGCCCACCCTCTGACGATCACTCAATGTGTTGTTGTCACGTGCTAAATGGGTTTTAAAGGCTTTAATTTTATTGAAATGACGAAACAAATTAGCCTACGGCCACATTAGGCTAAATTCCATTTATTTACTCCCTTTATTTTATTACACGGTTAAAATTGAAAATTGTAATTTTGAAATACTTCAGATAGTTGCTTGAAACACCAACGCACTTTAAGTGCTTATTTTTAAGGTGGGTATGACTGATCGGCGAGTGTGATGCTTTATTTATAAAACAATCAAATACACACATTTCATAAGTTTAAGTGAACGCCTTTTATCTTGTTTAAATTGTATTTAAAACTTAAATGACCTCTTCTGTGTTTTTATGTTACCGTAATGAATTCTGAATATAAATTATGTTCACGTAATTTAGTCTTCAAAAGAAGTATACTGAAGAAATATTATTTTATGTCCAAAAACCATAAAATTTTGTTTAAAACTGGTGACATAAAATTTATGAAAATAAAATAAAAATTAATAAACATTATGAACTTCAAAATGAGAAGAAGGATAAAAACAAAAGCCGTTTTTAAATTGAGTGCAGAGGTTCAATGTTGCAAGCAGAGCCGTCCTTAGGAAATGCGAGGCCAGGAGCAAAATATTTTTGCGAGGCCTTTATTAGGTGATATACTTGTGGGGTTGTGGGGTATGGAACATACGACAGCATGTGTCCAAGTTATGTCTAGACGTTTTACGACTATTCCTGGACCAAAGACAAGCCAAAATATCATATTTAGAATTTAGTGATTTTAATACAAATAGTCACGCATATGAGCGGGTTGCCGGGTAAAAAGCGCGGTTGCGGCGCCAGTTCAACAATGGATTTCATAGCAAAACTGCTCCCGGGGAAGCGGTCCGACCGTGACTAGCCTCAGTTATATCGCTTTATATCGCTTATTTATGAACCAATTTTCATGATATCGTTGGATTTTAAATTAAATTTTACAAAAAAAAAAAAAAAACATTAAAAATTATTCTTAAAAAAAAAATACAAAATGGCGGCTGTATAACTAACTATGGTGTTTTATAATTTTTAACCCTAGATCTGGCGGTCGTCACTTTTGTGAAGATTTGCGTGCGGTTACCAGCGGCGTCGTCACTTTTGTGACGATATCGACATGGGTCGGAACTTTCTAATATTAAAATATGAAAACCGTTCTTAACCGCAATGAATCTTATACCATTAGAAAGAGGAGGTTCTGAGGATTCATATTCATGTATAAAACATTATTGAGCGACTTTTATGTAGCGAGAAACATAGTTCGAAATAACAAGAGATTTCAACATTTGTTGTCGCGGCGAAAATATTCGTCATGTGATCACCAAAACAGCTGTTTTTGTCGATCGACAGAAAAGTTAATACGAAACACAGTGAAATGCCAGTGTTACCATAGAAACCGAAATTTCTCGGACTACGAGTTGTCTGTTGACAGTTTTTTGGTATCTATTATAGTTACGGCAGAAAATATTTTTCAATAGAGTAAGGTTTTTGTGCCTGAGTGGCAATGGCCTCAGCGGCGGTCGTCACTAAAATTGACGATTATAAAACAGATGATATTTAAGTTTTAGAATTATTTTTTCTGGAATATATTTACAACGAAAGAAAGAAGAAGAACTGCCCTTTACTTTGATGTGACTTGCTTCACCTTGTGACGGTAATTTTTGTTTTTGGAGCTTCTGAAAGGTCACTCTCATTTCTCCGTTCTCCTTCCGTCTTGGCCCAAAAATGGTGCAGTAATCCCAAACGCTGCGCGCGTGTTTATTTCATCAGTTATAAAACGTTGTGAAATAGTTATTTTTAGTGTTGTGTTTATTGTAATGTGTATATTCGTGTACCTACTGTTCATGTATACAATACTGTATCAGTAGAATACACAAATAGTACACAATTATTATAAAAGCTGTTATAATTATTATAAAAAATTATTATTATTATAGTCAGCTGATGTGAGTCTCATGTATTTTATATATTTACTTAGCCTAATTTATTCTGTTATAATTATATTATTTTTATTGTATTTATTGTGTTTTTATTTACTAAAAAATTTGCACGGTTTGAAATAGTTGCTAAAGTGTGGTCGTAAATATCGGTAAGCGTTATAATAGGTACCAAATGTAATTTTTTTTGAAACTACAATATATTTCCTACAATATCAACATCACATTTTACTAAAAAATCCATTTATATAACAATATTTTACATATCTGTGAAATACTTGGAAAACTAGTCAATGTCTGAGGTTGTAAAAATCCGTACGCATTATCATACATTCGCCTGTACACCTTTTTGTGTTGTATATTTTGTACAATATTTTTATATTTCCTAAAACTAGAATAAATTCCCTACAATTTGTATATCTCAGAATTTTTATAAGTTTTGTTTTATAAATTTTGTGTTGCTTTGAAAATGTCATAAAAATTAGGTTTTCGTAACAACAAATTCTAAGACTTACATTCTGACGTAATTTACTCGTACATTTTACAATTCAAACCTATAAAATTATATATTTTTCAAAGATCAGTTATTTCTCTATCATGCAGTATCATATCTATTTACTCTAGATGCATCCCACTATTTTATATATGACAATAAACAAAATGTGTTATTTTTCTTGTTTTTTGAGTGTTAGCAATTTTTATTTATAAAAATTTTTTTTAGGATTATTTAAACAAAAACAATGATATTTCTACGTAGGGAATCATATTTCAAACAACTTTTACATTCAGGTTAAATGTGAAAAAAAATTATTTGATGGCTTTCTTGCGGGTTGTTTTCAAAATTTATATTTCGCCAAATCCAACCATTTGCAAACTTTTTGCTTTTACGCCTAAACACATTGCTAGAAATTTATTTTTATTTATACCATTCTATTCTACATTTATCCCTGAAATCGAAAATATACATATGTGTACATATATCTCAAAGCAATTGGTCTGTGTGACGAAATATATGGTGCCACTACAAAAAGGCAGAAATGGCTCTGCCAACTGTGCCAAACATGAACGCCAGATCTAGGGTTAAATATGATATTTTGATTTTGGCTCGTCTTTGGTCCAGGAATAATACCTGAAAAGGAAGGTAGAGAGTTCAGAGACACCCTGTATTAAGTCGCAAATGCAAGTGAATTTTTAAATTTCTAACATTTCCTGTTTCAATTTTTTAAAGTATAATTGAAGATGGCGATAATTAAAAATGTTCAAAGCTAAATATTTTTAAAAGCTGTAAATTTTACAAACTTTTGCAAACTTACAAAAAATTGCATGATTTAATTACCGGAGTAAAAATATTAAGATTGTTAAGATAAAACAATGGATAGTGGAGAAATTGAAATCTTATTTTGAGAAAACACGGGTTTCGCTCGTAAACTTAGGCTTATGTAATCTTAATGATTTAAAAAATGTAAAAACTTAGATTAATCCGTTGTTTCTCGTTTGATCATTAGAAACCAAACTTAGTTCCAACTTTTTGTTTGCAGTTTTTATGATATTTAGTTTTGAAAATTTTAAATGGCCGCCATTTTGCAACCATAAATGTTAGAAATGTGCATTTGTGCCTTAACGCACTTAACAGTTGTGCCAAGTTTTAATTCCGTACCTTAAATAATTTCAAAGATATAATGGATCAATAAAAATCACATAAAGACAAACAGTTGAAAAACGGCTTGAGATAGGCAAAGTCGGCCATGCATGGTTGTGGCATCTGCAAGCATGGCTCGGCGGCCGCGAGGCTTGGTCCCGTCACCCCGCCGCCGCCGCTATCAAACGATGTTTTGCGTTTGCATCCTTTTGGTCGCTACTATTACGTACTAATAAGAATCGCTTTCGTAGGTTTTTTTATCACAATTATTGAACATATTGCGCGGTTAACTAAACCGATATTTTAGGTATGTATCTGTTCATTATTATATCATTTTTATTCAACCTAAACGTTTATTTTACTTTTTCTGTGCGTTTATGCAACTAACTTTTTAGCGGGCAAGGCCTCGCGGCGCGAGGCCCTCCTCAGCGCGAGGCCTGGAGCGGCCGCTCCACTCGCTCCACCCTAAGGACGGCACTGGTTGCAAGTGAAAGTAGCAAACTAGCTCATCTGAAGGGCAAAAATTCTTAAGTTTGCCATTGCAAAGAAAATTGGGCAACGGCTTTAAAATAAAACATGGGAACACAAATCTTCAAAACTGTAGGGCTGACGGGTTTGTAATTTTTCATACACGTTCCTCTTTGCTCATAGGTGCTCACTAAGAAACGGTTTTGAAAATTTCCTTTTGGACTCCGTCCCACGGAACTTTAAAGTTTAAATAAAATTCGTATGGAAGGATATTTATTTGCATTTTAAAGATATTTCATTATGTATGAAATTAAATCCCAACCGCCGGCGAAGCCGTAACTCTTCAGCAGGCAATCTTACCAAAACAGAGGAGTGATAGGATAGAAACAAGTGGACAAGGCAGGATCGGCATGCAACACAGTAGAGGGGATGGAAATAGCTGCAACAACAAGTATACTTGTGGCGAATTCGCATACGGCTATCGTGCAAAACATCCCGAATAGGATTTCGGCAGTCCATCACACTGTGCAGGTACACTCATGGTGCACTATCTGAAACAGATTATGTTTCTGCATCTTGGTTATTCGATGAAATCGCGGTCGTCGATGTGATGGACGACACCAGTAAACCTCAGACCCAGTTACAAATTGCTTTACAGGATACTTCATATTTTATCAAAACAAAGACTAACGAAATTCCATTAAAATATATGCACTACTAAAACACTTGACCCCGGCTAAATATCTTGGTCAAAATCATTATGAAGCCAGTGAAAATATCCTGAATAGGAAAGGAATGTCTTCCCGACATCAACGATTTTTCTTGGTTGAGTTATTAGAACATGTTCCTGAGTTTTCTGCCATATTTAACAAGAATACTACAGTACTTTAATTTGCATACAACCTATTATTAGTTTGAAATAAGCTATAAAAGAATATTGTATTATTTCAAAATACTATCATAGAGACGTCAGAATATTTTGTAATACTAAGAACATTTTTTTAAATAATTATATCATATTACATTTACATTTATATCGTGGTATAACTGGCAAAATTGAAGTATTCTCCATTTCGTAAGAAATTCTTCTCTGTTATGTTTTTGCTTCCTTAAACCATAAATTTAGTTGTTTGGAGCCATTATCAAAACATATTTTTCAATTAAAATACAAAAAATATAAATTTAACGGTTATATTAAATTACCGTAATTATCTAATTAAAATGTATAACGTTGAAGAGAAAAACAAAATTAAATCATTCGAAGGGTCGAAACCATGTGCAGAATGTAAAAGTGTAAACAATAAGCAACGTAATAAACATGTGACAGATGTAAATTAATTTTAAACTACTATCAGCTGTTGGAAGTAGATCGTATTCATGGGCGCCCGTCAGTTTCAGCGGCTGCCGCTAGAGGCTGTCAGTATCGGGGGTCACTCGAACCAAAAATTCATCGTGCAGTGCTTCACCTTCTCCAAGAATTCACCTTTATTTTAGGTCCGATAAAAGTGGAATTTATTTTAAATGAAAGATAAAGACTTGGGCTATTTGGCTAACTTTTTGATTTTTTCAAATTTGAATCATATGAAACTAAAAGGGATTCGAAAAAACTTTGATCCATTATAACTTTATGTGGACTAAAAAAATCAAAAAATCAAAAAGTTAGCCAAATAGCCCAATTCTTTATCTTTTATTTAAAACCAATCCCACTTTTATCGGACTTAAAATAAACTCGGAAACTTGGAGAAGGCGAAGCACTGCATGATGTTTTGAGAGGGGAAATTTTGCTCGGTCTTAATTAAAAGGCCTACTTTCCGCCGCCAAATCTCCTTCCTCACATCATCTACCTAAACTTTCGGCCTCACACATGCTGAATTGCAGCATCGTATCTTTATCCAAAGTGTTTTACACCAAATACTAGATATTGTTTCTCGCTCTCAGTACGCTTGTAAACGTATTCAGGTAGTTACAACAACGTCCGCCAGGACTGACCCTTTAGCCCCCTCTTAACACCTTCGCTACCACAATGTTAAAAAAAATCGTAACCACAGCCCGCCGCCGTAATTCAATTTTGCGGTGGGCGAGTTCTACTCAGAGCCCACGCCGCATATCTGCGGCGGCTGGGCTCATTAAAATAGCTGCCGCCGCATATTGCGGCGATGGTTCCATGATACTAAATACGAAATTTCTTCAGTGTGGTCTATTTTAATGGTCAGACAGTTTAGACGTGGTCTACGGGATAGTCCGCCTCATATGTGCGGCGCTTGGTCTGTGGCTAAAACGATCACTGACGTCACTAAAATGTTTTATGTACATTTTTATTTAATGTATTTTGAAAGTAACATTTTTCAACGTATTTGATATATCTTTACACAAATATTCATCAAATCTCTTATATGACACACTGAAAAAAGTTTATCGTGTGAGAAAAATGTATAAAATTTGCATTTTGTAAACTTGTAAAACATCATAATTGTACTACGTAAATGAGTTGTTAACAACTCTTTTTGTAAACTAAATATTTCAATACAATGTTTTTATGTATAAGCCGTATTTTATTTTCCGTTTTTCAAAGGTTATGACTAAAAATAAGGTTATATTAGTGCCGACGCTAACATGCGTCACTTCGTCTCTGACCATGCACCGCAAATGTGCGGCGCTCAAAAAATTACGGTACCAAAAATGAAGAGAAAATTGTATATATATATTTATTTAATGAAATTAAGATATTTTGAAGTGTGAAAACTAATTTTGGACGGTTTCTATTCGTGGTTTGTATCATAAGTCACAACCACTAGGGCCGGTCTACAGGGAAGTCCATGATTATTTTGGTGGGCTGTGGGATTGGCCTGACCGCCGCATATATGCGGCGGCTGGTAGCGAACGTGTTAAAAGAACTCATGAGGAAATCAAATCCTCAAGGTGTGAAACTGGGAGTAACTATACTCCAATGTCCACTCCTTGTATAAAATCAAACAATGGTAAAGTAGCAATAAAATTGTACGATTGTTTTAGGGAAGGACCATTCAAGGTAATCATCTCACAACAAAAAGGAAAGATGGTAATTGAGATTAGCTACGGCCATCGGAAAATGGAAAATTCTTTTTTCAAAATGATGGAAATATTTCGCTGATTCCGAAAATGATAGTTTTTTTTGGCAGAAAAGCTCGGAAAACCCCGGGAAATTGGAAAAACAGGAAATTAAGTTTGTATTTCAAAATACATCGAGTGGGTAGGCCTATTTAAAATAACCGGAATACCGAGCTGATCAAGAATATATAGAAATTATTTCGATCCGATTTTAAATAAGCCGGAAAATGCGGAAAAAGGTCGGGAAAGCTATAAGATAAACTTTTTTAAAGCAGGCGTATGTCATGTGGGAAATTACGCGGGATTTCATGTAGAATATGAATATGTCTATAATAATTGAATACAACAAATTAATACTCAATAAAGATAAAAAAATTAGGAAACAAATAGGCCTAAAAACACACCGAAACTTATATAAATGAAGCACTAACAATGTTATAAATGGTTATTATTTAAAATAAATTATTTGATATTAGGTAGTACTAGCCTATATACATTACATATTAATATAATAATAAGCTAACTAGGAAACTTAACCTAACCTAACTTAAACCAACCTAACTTAACCTAACCTAACCTAACCATCATGTGGGTATTTACTTTATGTGTTTTATTCCATAAACAAGTATATATTCTCATTTCACATAAAATGTTGCATAGTAACCACATACATGATGGTTAGGTTAGGTTAAGTTAGGTTGGTTTACGTTAGGTTATTAAAGTTAGGTTTCCTAGTTAGGTTATGGTATGTTATATTAATATGTACCGTAATGTATATAGTACTACCTAATATCAAATAATTTATTTTAAATAACTATTTATAACATTGTTAGTGCTTCATTTATGTAAGTTTCAGTGTGTTTTTATTTGTTTTATAAGTTTTTTATCTTTATTGTTGTATTCAATAATATAGACATATTCATATTCTACATAAAATTCCGCATAATTTGAGTACCCACATGAATATACTTTAAAAGAAATTTCATCTTATAGCTTTTCCGACACTTTTTCCGGATTTCCGGCTTATTTAAAATCGGATCGAAATAATTTTTACATATTCGTGATCAGCTTACCATCCCGGTTAATTTGAATACCCACACCGATAAATTCAAATTAAAAAGTCATTTCCGATTTTACGGGGTTTTCCGAGCTTTTTCGCGGAAAAAACTATCATTTGTGGAATCAGTATGAAATTTCCGACATTTTGAAAAAAAAATTTCTATTTTCCGATGGCCATAGCTAAACTCAATAATTACCGGAAAGGTTACAGTAGCCCAAATCAGGTAGGTAAAATAATTAAAACTCATCATAAAGTCATTGTAGAGATGAGAAAAATAAGTCATAGCCTAGTAGTGAATTGCAAATCTTTTTTGACTGGGGTTCATCGAATGCTGAGTTTTACCATCGTCAACACAATAGACTAAAGAAAAAATATATAAATAAGGTACAGGAAGCCAAAGGAAATCCTACTCTGACTTTATTGAGCAGTCTCCAAACAAGTAGAGAGCTGCCTGGTCTGTGATCAAGGATATAAAATTAAACCCTGTCTCACAGAATATTATACACACACCAGATGAATTTAACAACTATTTCCTCGATTCTATTGCAGGTGTGGTGGAAAACTTGCCAAACCGTCAGGAGGATGGGCTGGATCTTTTAGTACATGGATCAGCTGGAGTGTTTTCTTTGAGGACTTCAAGTGGGCTGCGACTACTCCAGACCAGCTAATCTCCATCGTTAAAGGCCTTAAAGAGTCCAATAGCCAGGACTTTTACAGTATGTCAACTAAGTTGCTAAAATTTCTATTTAAGAAAGATGCTTCTCCAATCTCTTTACTTCTAAATGCCTGTTTGGCTAAAGGTGTTTTTCCTGAGTGCCTTAAAATAGCCAAAATAATGCCTATCTAAGATAGGAGACCTTCCCGTGGTCAGTAGTTATAGGCCTATATCCGTTCTACTTGTCCTATCAAAAATCTTTAGACAGTTAACAGAATATTTTTGCCAACTGTACATATTCTTACAAAAAACCCAGTTTGGTTTTAGAAAAGGCCTTTCAACTGCCCAAGCTGTTAAGACCTTACTGACTTTATTTAAGAAAGCCTTTGAAAACAAGGAGTCAGCGCTGGCTATTCTGTGCGATATCTCCAAGGCATTTAGTGATAGTTGATAGTGTTGATCATGGCCTACTGTTAAAAAAACTTGATTTTTATGGAATTCGGGGACCTTCCCTTGAAATACTATTATCTTACTTTCAGTGCAGACAACAAGTCGTGGCAGTCAATGGAGTTAAATCTGTCACCAAGAAATGTTTTTATGGAGTCCCTCAGGGTTCAATTTGTGGTCCATTTCTTTTTATCATTCTCATGAACAATATAGCGTCCAGCATGCCCTGCACCACTATCTTGTTTGCAGATGATACCACTTTTGCCTCTAAGCACTCCAATGTGGCTGAATTACAAGCATTATGTCAAGAATCTTGGATGTGTGCAAGTGATTGGTTTGCGTAAAATAAATTCGCCCCAAATGAAGAAAAGACACAGAAGATAACTTTTAATCTGAGGAATGTCGCGTCTGAAAATGATGTTGTGAAACTGCTGGGCTTCAACCTTGATCAAAAGCTTACTTGGGAATCCCATATCAATTCTTTGTGCACTAAAATTTCAAGAGTCGTTTTTCTTCTAAGCCGGCTGTATGTCCCTTCATTGTAGTTAAGAAACGCATACAACGCATTTCCAAATTCACATCTAGAGTAATGGGACCATACTGTGGGACTATGCAAGCTCTGTCTCAAGACTTCAAATTGTGCAGAAAAAACTGATTCGCACTATCTCAGGAGCAGGTGCTATCGACCACTGTAAGCGGCTTTTCAAGAGCTGGAATATAATGACGATAACTAATCTTTATATTTTTAAAGCTCTAACTACAATCAAGTATAATATCAATGGTTTTAAAGTCCGTTCCGACTCACATCATCACAACACACATCATGCCATAGACCTGGACATACCCTTCAGTAGACTATCTAAAGTCAAAAACTGTTTCCTAACAATGGGTTATAAATTTTGTAATTCTCTTCAAACATCAGTGAGAAGTCTGAGTGAAAACAAGTTCAAAGTGGTTTGGAAAACTCTTACTATTTGTTTGATGAATTTTTGGAAGAGGTAAAATAAGTTATCTACATGTTTGGAGTTTGAGGCCAGCAAGATTTTTTTTACGCCATCCATGCTGGTATACCCAGTCACAGATGAAGACATAAAGTATCAAGTCCTAAGTAAGTTATTAGGCTCATCAACTCAGATGTATTAAAGGATTACGAAGTAACCATACCCACAAAAAGAATTCAGATAGTAGGTGTAATCAATATAGATCTGGATGTAACATCAGACAAGGTGGTCGTCGAGGCATTCTCGGACTACCCCATCATAGATTCTTTTAGAATTACGGTACCTGAATGACTTGAATGACCTGAATGACAACGTGAGTTGCAGTTGTTTTAATGCCTGCAACTCGAAATTGCGGATAGAAGTCTGCAACCACTGGTTGCCAACTCCCGGTGTAAACGCGGCTTTACAATTACATTTACTTAATTTAAATGCAATGATTGAACTTTTTACGTTGAATTCACAGAAAATTATGATCGGATCACAAAATTGTTGTGAAATTATGTACGATGTGACTAAGGCATAACTTATATGGAGTGTGATTTCTCTCTCCTTTCCTTTAATCAAAAAAGCAATGAAAACAAAATTTAAAAATAAAAATAAATGGTACGGTATGCCACATAGGCCTAATGTACAATATTTCAATAAGTAATCCCAATCTTAGGGCTTATAAAATTTATAATATACAATTTAGTCATATATTTTATTAAAATATATTACTATATTTTATATTATGAATTGGATTGGCTTTCCGTCTGTCTGTGATGTTAAAAATTAACATTTCATATCTGATGTACGACAAGATATCAATTTTTTGGTAACTTCTTAGCATTCACTAGATACACTAACGTGAATAGATTTAATGCTTTTTGATACCGAATTTGATACCGAAATTTGGAAGGTTCGTGTACGCCTCGCCAGAGGGGTTGCAATCGATGTTGTAATTATTCAGCTGGATTTACAGTGCACGGCAAATATTTTACCTAAAAAAAACCTTCAGGGATAAATTCTTCATCCTTATGGTTTAGGAGAGTGGTCATTCTGATTTACATATCAAATGTCACTTGTACTTCATGTATGCCGCAGAAGATTGCACCACTGTTAATAGGTTTCAGAAGTCAAGATTTTAGTTACTTGAATAAAAGTTGACGTTTCTCCAAGAAGAAGAATTTTAAGTTTTGGAATTTGCTAAATTAATGTGAATGCTACATTTAAAAGATATTTCTGCTTCAGTTCTAAACAATTCACTTAAAAAACTCACAAATCACCGGGAATCATATACGAAAAAAGTAACATACGGTAGATATTTAACATAGTATAATCTTTTTATGGTTAAAGTTACATGTTCAAATAAAACTATTACTTGAAGTTTGTCTATTAATTCAATTCAATTCAATTTATTGCCAATACAACAAGTTATTGTTGGTAGCAACGTATATAACACATAAAATTTTGTCAAAACATAAATTATAAAATAGTAGAAGTATATAAAAACAATTAAAAATAAACAGTACAAACCTAGTCTAACCTTTAATGCGGTTAATTTTTATTTAATTATTTTTCATAGATGATTTTCATTTGATTGGGTGGAATTTTGAACGTGGTCCATAAATTCACTAACACTGTAAAATGATTGGTAATTAGAAAAGATTTTAATTTATTCTTGAAAGGGCGTAAATTTTTTGTTTGTTTTATATTTTCCGGTAAAAGATAAAAAAATTTAGCACCGGCATGAGATGGTAAATTTTGATGAATGTTAAGTCTATGATGTTCAGGCCTAAATAAATTATTAAATCTGGTATTATAATTATGGATTTCACTTCCTTTCTGTAGCTTGCATTTATATAGAGAAAAAAGAACTGTTTCTAAAATATAAATGCAGGGAAGTGTGAGTAGTTGCATGCTTTTGAAAATGTCTTTACAGGATTGATTTTGTTTTAATTTGAAGATGATCCGTAAAGATGTTTTTTGAAGAGTGAATAACCTTTTTAAATGTATTTCAGCACAACTGCCCCATATTATAATTCCATAAGATAAGTGAGTATATATAAGACCATAGTAGGCCGTTAATAGAATTTTGTCATCAAAATATTTAGCCAGATGTCTGAGAACATAAATGCTGGATGCCACTTTAGAGGATACATGGTCTATGTGATAAATCCAAGTTAACCCTCTATCAAGATGTATTCCCAAGAATTTAACACAATCAACCTCCTCTAATTGATAATCATCTATAAATACATTTGGTCCATGATTAGCTGATAGGCAAGCCGAAAAATTTACATACTTTGATTTCTGAAGATTTACCTTAAGATTAATTTCAGAGAAAAATTGAACACATGTATTTAAATCGTTAAATAAATCTATTTCTAAACATTTTTTATTGTTATGCGTTATACTTAAAGTTGTGTCATCCGCAAATTGTGTTAAATGGCTAAATTTTATTGATGATTCGCAACTATTAACATAAAGTAAAAATAAAATGGGTCCAAGGATTGATCCTTGAGGGACACCATATTTAAGTTCAATGGAATCTGATAATACGCCATTTATATCAACTTGTTGCTTTCTATTGTGGAGATAAGAGTCAAGCCACTTATAGTGTTAAGTCACAATACTCTCGTTCTGAAACTTCCTCCACTTTAGATTATAATAGAAGTATGAAGGTCTTAATATAAACTACCCTAAAAATAAAACTCTATTCTTAGTATTTGTTGCAGGCCAAATTACCGTACAGAATTGAGTCAAGCCTGGGAGATAAACCTTGAGGAGACTATCCCCCCTCAAAACAAAATTTTTCTCTTGGTTCGTCACTGTTAACATTTTGCAGAACAAAAGGGTCGAGAATGGCAATTTGAAATTTCCACTGATCAATCACAGTTGCTTAACTTGCAGAGCGACATTATAATTTAGGGAATTTTAGTCTGCTTCCAGTGTTGCCATTCCATCCACTGTGCAAGTTTTGACAGTACAAATTTGTGGTTTAGATAACCAAAAACTAATTCAATAATAGCTCTGTTTTATGTATTTTACACTTCTTGTAGTTCAAAATTCAACATCGAGTCAACAAATCTTATTCTCTTCTATACAAATTTGGAGACACGATTTCCTTTCATTCCCCCCCAAATCCAAAAAATCCCCCCTAATCACAAAAGCCCCCCCCAAATTTTGGCTCAATGGTGTAAACTGTGCCATCAATTCCCCCTGTGGGCGGAGCGAGATCATCTGTCTATTCATTCAGAGAAGTTATGTTAAACACTGATGATACACTGGTTAACGAACTGCATTAAATAAGCCTTAACAGCAAAAAGTATCCAAACTGAATTGCCCAATTTTGAGCATCAAGTACACTAGTTATAATGTAATTTGTTTCTGTACCGTAATTAAATAATATTGATTAAAACCCACTTGAGTTGAAATGACACAAAAATACGTGCAGGCACTTTAAGAGTTAAGATAAATTCTACAGCTGAAAGTTTAATTTTCTGCCATTTATTTCTTGGTTATAAATTTGAAATATGGATTATGTAATTGTTTTCTGCTAAGTGGGATTTTAATATGATCCACATATCATATTTTAGGCAATAAGACAGAAGTCATTGAGAATATAATTTTGGAGGAGAATCCAGATGTCTTCCTTATCAGTGAGACTCACTGCACTGAGGATGAGGTTCGGAATTTTTCCTTGCACAATTTCTCTCTTCAATCATTTTTTTCCAGAAAGCATGCTAGAGGAGGAGGTGTTGCGATTTTTGTCAACAAAAACTCATCTTTACAAGAAGTCAAACCCTTAGAAATAGGAAGCAGTCTCTCTCTCGAGTTGTTTTTCGAAGCAACTGAACTGCAATTCACAGTCGAAAATGAAATCTTCATCATATCCTGCATTTATAGAAGTCCCATTTCAAGTAACATTGATTTTTTCAACGAAATGTTAGATGAATATCTAAGTAGGCTAGTATGCATCTCAGACAACTTGATTGTTGGAGGTGACTTCAACATTGATCTGCTCAAGTCTGATAGGAGGAGCAAAATTTTCTTGGATGAAATGAAAGCCTTCAATTTAAAACCAACAATTAACGATCCAACAAGAGTCACAGCGACATCTGCCACCTGCATTGACAACATTTTCTCTAGTTATCCCATAAGTTCTTCTGTTTTATTCACGCATATTTCCGACCATCATGCAGTTGTAGGTATCTTCAAAACTTTTTCCAACACTCTCAAGAAAAGAATTCAGTCCAGAAAAATATCTCACTCAAATATCCAGGAGTTCAAGGCTCGTTTAAGGATGGAGGACTGGAGGGAGGCGTTGGGTGGCGATGATCTGGACCATGCTGTAAATCACGTCATGGATACCATTTCGTACCACTTCGACGCCTCTTTTCCTTTGTCCACTTCCAAACTCAAGCACAAAAAATCAACGAAACTTAGCCAGAAAAAGGTTTTTAGTCAGGAGGTGGTTTCTGCAAAAAGCAACATGGTTGAGTCCTTCAAAAATTTTTCTGAACACAGAACTCCGGAAAATGAACAACATTATAGAAACACCAAAAAGGCGTTTAGGAAAGTCGTCAAACAACACAAAAAAATTGAACTTGAAAACAGATTGCGGCAATCTGATTGCATTTCAAAGGAATCATGGAAAATCATCAATGAGAACAGGCCGTCCTCCAAAAGTGTAGGGTCTCACTGTCCCATCAGGGTGGATGGTCTGGAGATCTCTGATCCTGTTTCAGTTAGTAATAAATTCAACGAATTTTTTGCTTCAGTTGCAACCAGAACGGTTCAACCTAACTTAACTCACACTTTTAATGCAGGTACAATAGTTACTGACAGTATTCTCAATGACTTCACTCCTGTTAATTTAAATGACATTGTAAAGCTTTTCAAACATTTTAAGTCAAAAAGTTCATTTGGTATTGATGGGGTGTCAATGAAAATCTTGAAAAACTGTGTAGACGAACTTGCTGTCCCTCTCATGCATTTGATCAACCTGTCATTGAGAAAAGGTGTTTTTCCAGAAAGATTCAAAACCTCAAAAATCAAGCCACTCTTCAAAAAAGGAGATCACAAAGACATGAACAATTTTCGTCCAATCTCTCTGCTTCCTTCAATCTCAAAATTTTTTGAAAAAGTTGTATATGACCAGATCATGGCATATATGGAATCAAACAATCTCTTTTCTTCAAAACAGTTCGGTTTCCGCAAAGGAAAATCAACCAAGCTCGCTTTGGTTGAGTTTGTCTCCGAATGCATACGTGCTGTGGACAGGGGCGAATGTGCAATTGCATGTTTTGCTGATCTGTCAAAAGCATTTGACTGCGTCGACATTGAAATTCTTCTCAGGAAAATTCAAAAACGGGAATCTCCGGAAAAATTTATGATTGGCTACGTTCTTACTTGGGAAATCGTTCCCAGGTAACGGAAATCATCTCAAACAATGAAATCTTTCGTTCAGAAAAATCACCAGTTAAATTTGGGGTGCCTCAAGGATCAATTCTTGGGCCCCTACTTTTCCTGATCTATGTGAATGACTTGGATGGTGTTGTCCCTAACAATGATCTTTTCATGTTTGCGGATGACACAACCATTCTGGTCAGTCACATGGACAGACAATCAGCCGAAATCGACGCAAACATCAAAATCAACAATGTTGCCCAATTTTTTCAGGAAAACAAACTTTCAGTCAACCCAAACAAAACTAACTTCATGCAAATCCAAACAGTCCAGAGTACAAACTTCAGTCAAACTTTTCATCCAAACCTCTTTATAGGCGATAACGATTTGAGTCACGCGGAGGTGGTTGACTTCCTTGGTGTCAGATTGGATTGTAATCTGACATGGGAGCATCAAATCGACAAAATTCATTCAAAGATTTCTTCCTCAATTTTCATTCTCAGAAATTTTGCAAAATTAGGGATCAAGAGTCTTTCCATGCTAGTTTACCATGGCCTCATTGAGACCCACCTCAGGTACTCTGTTATACTCTGGGGGATGGCCAACAAAACGTCGGTCAATCGTCTTTTTGTTTTGCAAAAGAGGGCGGTGAGACTCATTGCTGGCCTCAAGGCTGGTGATCACTGCAGAGAGGCGTTCAAAAGACTCAAAATATTGACACTTCCCAGTCTTTACATTTTTGAAGTTGTTCTGTATGCTAAGGTCTACGGACATCCAATTGTCCGTGATCATTCACATAATACTAGATTTAAGAACCGTTTTGCAATTTTCCACAATACAAAAATGTTTGAAAAGCAACCTTTTTATGTTGGAAACAAAATATTAGATTCTCTTCCATCACATATTACCAACTGTAATAGCCTAAGTACATTTAAGAACCAACTTGAAAAGTTTTTGATCGAAAAATCTGTGTATGAGGTGGATGAATTATGTAAGATCTAAAGTAAATCCTGTCTCAATGAAAGATAGAATAGAATTAAGTAAGCAGAATTTATAATTCTGTCCTGACATATCCCATGCCCTACACTACTGGGTCAACGGGACGAAGAGGAAGCACTGAGGAAGATCAGCACTGAGCATCAACATACTGTTACAATTAAGATTTTAAACTGATTTATAGTGGGCTGTCCCTCCAATATAGCAAAAAATTAGTACTGCAGTGACTTCATAAAAACATATACTTTTAACTGTCAATTGGTTAAAAAAAAAAAAAAACTAAATATTAAAACGTCAATATTGTTTTTTAAGCTGTCCCTCTTGGATTTTATTATTATTATTTTTTATTAATTTCCTATTAAAAGTTAAGAATTAGAAAATCCATATTGTAAAGTGGTCGGATAAGTTGAATATAAGTTGTGCTGTGTATATTCTGTATAAGTTAAATTAGTTGCGAGTCAGGAGAAGAGCCTTGGAAAAAATCCTTTAAAGGAAGTGCAGGTCTCTTTTCATGACTCGGCGACAATAGTGGTTGGTTAATATGTTTTATTTACTGAAATCCTCAATGAAAGTAAAGTAAGTAAAAAATTTAAGAATGATTAGTCCTACTTTACTTGATGTTTACTTGTGGAGTGATTTCATGGTAAGTAGTTGCTTGGCCAACTACTTACAATGGACTACTTAATATATAAATATTAATAAATATATTTTTTTACAGATTTTAATTTGAAGAGAAATGCTTAAAACAGGCTAATACATTTCTGAGTTAGAGAATCAGTTAATAACCTGAATTGAAATACTGCACTTGAATGAATGCGAGGGAACAAAATGAAAATGAAGAAGTAAACATGCATTGAACCTGCAATTTGGATTGTGGTTATACGGTGGGTTAGACTAGTTGAATGACTTGGGTGTTAATACAATATGCAAACTACCTGTCATCAGGTCAAAACATGACTCTTATTCATTGAAAGTTTCATAAGCATCCTCATGTAGGTTTTAAGGACCATTTGTAATGCAAGTTATAAATCATTTTGTCCTTAAGATGTGTTTCATTCTAGTGCAAGCTAAGATCTTGTCTTCAAACTCAAAGCAATAAGTAATGTATTTCATTTCCAGCACATTTTAAAATATAAATTAATACAACCAACATACCAAAGAGCATTATTAACTTTTTTAGAAATTTTCTGTTAGAAACACATATTGTTACTCAAATTGTTATGGATGATTATTTTAACTAGGACTCAGATTAAGAGTTGAATCTAATAATAAAAAATGATTCAGCAGACCTATAACCACACTTTGTTTAGTTACCCTCTCTGAATACAGGAATATTTTATAAATAATGAAGAGTTGTGTGTTGATCGGTCACATGACCAGTGATGTCTAAAACATTACATGATGGTCCATAGTGGATGTCGGACTTAAAAGCATCCTCTATATGCATAAGTGCTGACTGGAAAAGTAAGTTAGAGAGTGACATGTCCACCAATACTAGTGAGCAACCGTATCAGTGTCCAACATGTGGGAAATCCTTCTCTAAAAACTCTGCTTTAATTAATCACACAATGACCCATACTGGTGAGCGGCCTTATCAGTGCCCAGCATGTGAGAAATCCTTCTCTCGATCATCTACTTTAAGTAATCACATGTTGACCCATACTGGTGAGCGGCCTTATCAGTGTCAACTATGTAACAAATCCTTCTTTCGATCATCTACTTTAAGTGATCACATGTTGACCCATACTGGTGAGCGGCCTTATCAGTGTCAACTATGTAACAAATCCTTCTCTCGATCATCTAAATTAAGTGCTCACATGTTGACCCATACTGGAGAGCGACATCATAAATGCTCTTTATGTGAGAAATCGTTTCCTGTTATATCTAAATTAAAAAAGCACATTTTGACCCATACTGGTGAGCGACCTTTTCAGTGTCAACTTTGTAACAAATCCTTCTCTCGATCATCTACTTTAAGTAATCACATGTTGACCCATACTGGTGAGCGGCCTTATCAGTGTCAACTATGTAACAAATCCTTCTCTCGATCATCTACTTTAAGTGATCACATGTTGACCCATACTGGTGAGCGGCCTTATCAGTGTCAACTATGTAACAAATCCTTCTCTCGATCATCTAAATTAAGTGCTCACATGTTGACCCATACTGGTGAGCGACATCATAAATGCCCTTTATGTGAGAAATCGTTTTCTGTTATATCTAATTTAAAAAAGCACATTTTGACCCATACTGGTGAGCGACCTTTTCAGTGTCAACTTTGTAACAAATCCTTCTCTCAATCATTTGCTTTAAGTAATCACATGTTGACCCATACTGGCGAGCGGCCTTATCAGTGCCCAACATGTGAGAAATCCTTTTCTCAATCATCAAATTTAAGTAAACACATGTTGACCCATACTGGCAAGCGGCCTTCTCAGTGCCGAATGTGAGAAATCCTTTTGTCAATCATCTAATTTAAGTTATCACATGTTGACCGATACTGGCGAGCAACCTTATAAGTGTCAAATATGTAAATAGTCCTTCTCTCAATCATCTACTTTAAGTGGTCACATGTTGACCAATACGGATGGGTGACGTCATGAATGCCCTACATGTGAGAAATAGTGTTCTTCAAAATCTAATGTAAATAAGCACATTTTGACCCACACTGGTAAACCACCACATCAGAGTCCTACCTGTGAGAAATCATTTTCTAAAAAATCTTCATTAAAGACGCACACTTTGACACATAGGCCTTGCAACGTACCAAATGTATATAAAGCATTAACAAATTAAATAGTATAAACAACTAAAATTAAATCAATTTTATAACTGACCACAATCAGCTGTTTCAAGATTTTCTTTAAAAAAACTAAATGCAATATATTAAATAAATATAAAAGAACATCTATGTTAATTTAATAAAAAAATACCTATATTTAAATAAGAATTTTAATGTTAATTATGATTATTGGATTTTAAATGAATGTGGACAATTTATTTCAAAATTTAAATGAACATCTTCAAAATTTCATATAGTGATTAGTGAAGTGATGTGTTGTGAAGTGTGGATCAAGTTAGCAAGACAATAACAATAGAAATAAAAACACATGTTTGGAGCTATGAAGAAGGAGATGATCACAAAAATATTAAAAATAAAAATACATAAATATTAGTGAGAAAAATCAAGATTAAATGAAAACCAAGCAAGATTTAATTACAATACCAAATAGAAAGAAGAAAGAAGCCATCCAAAGGAAGGTATAATCTAAATATTCATGAAACTGAAAACTTTTATAAACTTTCCTTTTTTTTTAGATAAGTGAGGCTGAGAGTTGCCTGTCATTGCCGTTTATTGTCAATTGGTGTCTATTGAACTTAACTGTTTTTTTTGGACGATCTTGTTAACGTTGTTTACTTGTTTTCCATTTGTTTATTTTTTTATTTTTTTGTGTTCCTCAATTGCCGGCACGACAACCCCGACCCGAGATATTGAGATACTGTTGAATTAGAAATAAAACAAACTGTTTATTTTGTTAATATTTTCAGGACTTGTTATTCATTAATCTTAGAACATTATCAGCAATAGTGTTTGTTGCAAAAAGTGGCGCACCAACGTGAAAGGCGTATTTATTGAGGAACTCTATTACCAATAATCATAATTAACCTAAACTTGAGACAGCATTATAATATTAAGAGTAATCTAAAACACTATTTCCCAGTAGTAATGATTTATGCAATCTAATAAATATAATTTGAGAACCAACCCCAAACAAACTTATAAATTTAAAAACTATAGGATGTCTCTGTCAGCAAAATCCAAAGAAGACGTGAACGCGGTATCTGATCAGCAGATACAGGGTGCTGCGCTGGAAGGGCCTGAGAGTAGGAGGGTCCAATACAACCGGGAAGAAGACGTGAACGCGAGGGACCGGTCAGAGGGGGATGAAGAGCTAGGGATTCCGCCTCGAAACGATCTAAGCGAAAATGAGAAAGAAGAGGAACTTGATGAAATGCTGACAGACAATGGAAGTAATTTAAGTAATGTTAGTGTAACAAATCATGTTTCCCCTGTCAACGACCACAAAAGTAGTTTTAAGGAGGTAAACTTAAGTGTAAGTAGGGAAAATAAAATGAATGAAGTAGGGAAAATAAACCAAAACCTTATCAGTCAAAATACCCAGTCTACAAATTTTGAGTTAGGTAGGAATGTCCCACCAAGAGAGATAGAGGATAACAATGATGGCCCAAAAGATGCGGATACTTTGTCACAAATATTGCTAATGCTCAAACAATCCCAACAAACCCAAATTGAGATGAAAAAGACCCAAATGGAGATGAAAAAAGAAATTATTGAAACTCAGCAGCACTTACTAGGGGAACTCGAAGAGCGAATAAGCTACAGAATCAATGAAATGCAAAAACACTTCACTGAAAAGGTACAAAATCTGGAAAAATCACAATTTGAGACAAATCAAGAGATTGAAAATGTAAAGATCGAGGTGAAGAAGAACAGGGAAAATATTGAACAGGTAGAAGAAAGAATAAAGAAGAAAACGGATGAGGTAATTCGTAACACACTTCTAGACGTCGACGATAAACTGACACGACAAACTGAAACCACCACGAATGAGTTGAAAACCATCACATCAACTAATGAGAAAGAAATAATACAATGTAAAGTAAGTATGAAAATGATTGAGAATAAAGTTATTGAAAACCAAGAATGTATCCAACGAATAAATGAAAAGTTTACTCAAATACCACTCCAGAATAACCCAGGAATATATGTAACTTGTGCAGGAAATAGCTTTGGAAGTTTAGGAACGAATAGTTTACCCCAGTTCAATGGAAGATCACACAACCCCAAAGAATACCTCAACAAAATTAAGAAATTCTATCTGCGCAACAAGAATAGACAAATGAATCACAACAATTCCACTGATGACTACCTTCAGGAGCTACTTGACAATAGCCTCACCAATCATGCTGCTAGATGGTGGGAACTGGTAAGGGACGAAATCGAGACATGGGACGAGTTCGAAAAGATTTTCTTAGAAAAATATTGGTCGAAAGAAGTTCAAAAGGGAATACGACAGCGAATTGAAAAAGAATCATATAAGGAGGATGGGAAACTTACCAGGGCAGAGTACTTCATTGAACGAGTAATCAGTCTTAAATCAATGACAGCAGGAATAAGTGAAGAAGAAATCATAGACATATTGAAAACTCACTTCAATCAAATAATTCAAGACTCAGTTAAAGTCCAAAATATATGCACTATCAAACAATTTGAAGCTTTATTACAGAAAGAAGACATCCAGACAAATCACACAAAACTTAGAAGGACAGACCGTTTCTCTTCTTCAGATGATTATGTAAACTTTCCTAACCAAGACAACTATCATGACAGAAAACCAAATACTTATCATGAACTCAACCAAAGAACCCCAAAATATTTCCAAAGCAATGCCCGAAATTTTCAACAAAAACAAGATGGCCATGCATGCCATAACAGGAATTTTAATCAGAATCAACGAAACCACACTGATCGAACTCAATATTATTACAGAAGCAACAAAGATAGTGATCTTCAGAACAAAAGAGAAAAGGATACTTACAATCCAAACCACAAGGACAAATTTGCTTACCCCACATCTGAACAAATGAAGGTTTGTCAAATAATTGCTTCAAACGATCAATCAGAACAAACAAATGCTCAGAATGTTCCAGCCAATCAAGAAGATGATCCGTCTTTAAACGGGTGGACACTGGTGAAATGAATGTAGGCCAGATTTCACCAGTGATAAATAATTTTAGTCATAGGTCTACACCAAAACTTAATTTTAGAATAGATTCTGTAATATCACTAACTGTAGGAAATATTTACTGTGATAGGGAATTCCTGTTAAGTGAAACCCCTAGGGATACTAATGAAACTGTTAAATTTAATTGCCCTGAAATCACCATACATATTAATGACTTAGAAATTAAATGTTTAATTGACAGTGGGTCTAATGTTACTTGCTTATCACAGGAATGGTTTGCTATCAATAAAGGTAAATTAGGACATTTTGAAGAATTACCCTTAACAAACATCCATATAAAAACAGCTCTAGGAAATAAGTCACGCCGCATTTCTCATATAATCTTATTAGAAGCACACATCCAGCAAAAGAAGTTCACTATGCAATGCTTACTTATACCTAATCTTATTAAACCAATAATTATTGGTATGGATGTCATAAACCAACTAGAAATGACTTTAGATTTTAAGAACAAACAAGTAACCATGGTAATTGATAATGATATAATTAAGTCAAACATTGTAGATACACTTAAAAATGGAGTACTGTGTAATATAGTTGAATATAGTAATACCACTGACAATTGTAACGTTACTAAACAAACAAAGGGGAAAAATACTAAATTAAATAAAAATATTATTCATGAAACTTTACAACATAATAATAAGTTGAACGATATCCAAAAGTTACAATTAACAGACCTCATCATGGAATATGAACAGATATTTTCTGAAGAACCTGGTTTTTGCAATAAGTATGAGCATTCTATATCAGTAAAAGATTCTCAAAGTTTTGAAAAACAAGCTTATCCTGTACCTATACAGTATCAAGAATTAATTAATGAGGAAATAACCCACATGGAAAAAGAAAACATAATAGACAGAAGTTTTAGTCCCTATATAAAACCAATAGCTCCAGCCATCAAGAAAATGTTACATTTGTCCCGTTAAATCAGATTTCATATTTTATAAATAAAATATTCAATCTTAAGGGGGATATTGCAACGTACCAAATGTATATAAAGCATTAACAAATTAAATAGTATAAACAACTAAAATTAAATCAATTTTATAACTGACCACAATCAGCTGTTTCAAGATTTTCTTTAAAAAAACTAAATGCAATATATTAAATAAATATAAAAGAACATCTATGTTAATTTAATAAAAAAATACCTATATTTAAATAAGAATTTTAATGTTAATTATGATTATTGGATTTTAAATGAATGTGGACAATTTATTTCAAAATTTAAATGAACATCTTCAAAATTTCATATAGTGATTAGTGAAGTGATGTGTTGTGAAGTGTGGATCAAGTTAGCAAGACAATAACAATAGAAATAAAAACACATGTTTGGAGCTATGAAGAAGGAGATGATCACAAAAATATTAAAAATAAAAATACATAAATATTAGTGAGAAAAATCAAGATTAAATGAAAACCAAGCAAGATTTAATTACAATACCAAATAGAAAGAAGAAAGAAGCCATCCAAAGGAAGGTATAATCTAAATATTCATGAAACTGAAAACTTTTATAAACTTTCCTTTTTTTTAGATAAGTGAGGCTGAGAGTTGCCTGTCATTGCCGTTTATTGTCAATTGGTGTCTATTGAACTTAACTGTTTTTTTTGGACGATCTTGTTAACGTTGTTTACTTGTTTTCCATTTGTTTATTTTTTTATTTTTTTGTGTTCCTCAATTGCCGGCACGACAACCCCGACCCGAGATATTGAGATACTGTTGAATTAGAAATAAAACAAACTGTTTATTTTGTTAATATTTTCAGGACTTGTTATTCATTAATCTTAGAACATTATCAGCAATAGTGTTTGTTGCAGCCTATTGGTGAATGATCTCATCAGGGTTCAACATGTGGGGAATCTTTCACTCTCAATTCTTCTAAAAATCATCATGTACACCCATACGGTTAAGTGACCTCATCATTGTTTAATCTGTGAGTAATCATTCTCTGAGAAATTTCAATAAAAGTCACATTTATTGACCCATATTGGGAGTGACCTTTGAAAGGTGCGGCTACACATAGCAGGAAAGGACACGGAAAGGACACGGACAGGACAGTTTCTGATGAATGCTCCCTGTGTTATCAAATGGGAGCGGCTACACATAGCAGGAAAGGACACGGACAAGACATTCGTCGTGTCGGATGGATCGCCAGACGACTATTCATCCGCCACTGTCGTGTCCTGTCCGTATCCCGTCCTGGTATGTGTAGCCACCCCTTACGACACTATCAGAAAATTCTGACGGTAGCCCTCTGTAGTGAGTGTGGTGGCTGGCGGGATGAGCAGTGTTGGACGGCTGCGCGTGCAACCTCCCGACGTCTGACGGCTGCGCGCGCAGCCTTCCGACACAGAAATGTCCTGTCCGCATCCCGATATGTGTAGACACCCCATCAGAATTTTGTCCGTGTTCTTTCCGTATCCTTTCCTGCTATGTGTAGCCGTACCTTATGTGTCCAACATGTAAGAAATTATTCTTTCAAAAAGCGTATTCTCTCAAAAAGTGTAATTTATGAAAATTTTACTTTCAGATGTCAATGTTAAAAATATTGTGTTAATCCTGTCTATCTGTTAGTTGTTTTGTTAGTGACAAACATGTGGTGAATTCATCTAGAATTGTAATTTTAAGAGTCAAGTGTGTTTTATATCTATGCCTATCTAATCAGTATTATTTTTTGTAGTAAAATTTTATAATTTGGTTAATAAAAGTGAATGTTTTCATGAACTTAAGTGTTTATAAACAAAATTCATAATCCTAAATACCATCCACGTTTAATGAATCTAATAAATTGTACTATAATCTCAATATTAAATGAAAACAAATCAAGATATGTCAAGTTTGAACCGTAGCGATAGTAGTAAATCGTCTCTTTCCTCATTGTGATTTCAATGCGAGCCGCCGAGAACAGTACCACCCAATGAGAATCGCGGACTCTGACTGGACCTTCTAGAATCTTCTTTGGCAAAACTATATTTTGAGCGTGTGGCCTTAAATCGTGCCTTCTTTTAATTTTTCAGTGAAGTAGTGTAGAGTTCCAGTAGAGATATTCAACCCCAAGATCTTTGGGTGAGTAAATTTATTTTCTTCATTTTAGTAGTTTATTAGAATTATTGGAATTAAAAAATGGTCTTGCTTTGCCAATTAATTATTAGAAATGTTAAATTGTAAATTAATTAAATTTCGTGAATTTAATGTTAAAAACTTCGATCAAAATTGAAACTTAAATAATAACAAAAATAATTTATTTGGTAAGGGGTTGCTCTTTTTCAGGGTCGAAAATTTACTGTATAAGCAAAACCATTAAGAGGCGGTTTGAGAGCTCGCGCCTAGGTAGTTCGGGAATATTTTCAAGCGCGGGTTGACGTAGTCAGGAGTTAAAAATTGGGTTTGAGAGCTCAATTAGTGAACATCCATTGCAATTCTTATGGGACTCACAAATTATTTGTTATTGTTTTCCAAGCAACAATATAAAACAATCAGCTGATAAAACTGCTACTGATTAAAACTTTTTGAGCCACTCTTTCATGTGGTGTTTTTGGAAAACTTTTATATTACATGGAAAGAGGATGAGAGGATGGTAAAGTTATAAGGGTTTTTATAGACACCCTGTATATATATATATATATATATATATATATACACACACACACACACACACACACACACACACACACACACACATACATATATATGAAAATGAACGAATGGTGTTTTGGCTTCTGGGGACCACAAAATGAAAAAGTAACTTGGTCCTGGGCTTAGGTCTTACCATGGCTACTACCGTAATAGCTTATTCCCTTTAGGAAAATTTGCTAAAATCACAAAAAAGCCAAAACCTGCCCCTTAAAGACAGACGACGGAAAGAACGAATGGATCAACTCCAGGGGTATGTGAAGTCACTCTCAGTCCGGTGCACAGCGTTAGGTCACGAGCAACCAAATGTCAATAATTGATAGAGCACTTCTAGGTTCCTTTAGTTAACAAAATAATAAACAAAGACCATAAGCCCTAAAGCAAACGACATGCATAAATGAAGTAGCTAAATGTTAACAATTAAGTTATAAGTTGCAAAAAGAATAAACAAGTAAATAAATAATTGTATGTAAAGTATCAATAATAATAATAACATTTATTTAAGTAATAAATAAGATTAAATAATCCTCTGCTTGGAGAAACTAAGTAAAACCCTAAAGTAGGAACTGAAGGCAACCACTACCATTTAAAGCAATAGATATTTAATTCCACTCCAGGGTTCTGGAACCTTTCAGCATTTGTAAATATTCCCAGATTAAGAATTTCATTTGTAGGGTCATTTGTAAAGTATCTTTATTTGCAGTTAAATCTCGTAAACCCAAATATCATTGTTTTGTTTTGTTGTTGTAAATAATTAATGGTCTATTAACTTGTAAGATAAATCTCCCCAGTGGTACTCACATATTGGACACTCCTTTGTGCGAGAAGCGATTTACTGAATTGATACGTCACAAGTGTTGAGTGAGCAAAGGACAACTAACCTCACTTGGGGCGGACTCTAATTTGTGAACCGTCAATCATGTGAATATATATTCATGGAGCGATAAACTGTTCATTTTCATTGAAGGGCCTAATCATATGTTTCTCATCTGTGCACCATGTGATTATAAATGTATAATCATTTTGATGTTTCATTAAAGACACATTTATTGACCCTTACTGGTGAGTGACCTTTTCAGTGTGCCATATGTGAGAAAACATTCTACCGAAAAGCTTATATAGAATCTCTTATGTTGACTCATACTGGTGTGCGAACTTATCAATGTTCAACATGTAAGAAATTATTCTCTGGAAAACATACTTTAAAATGTCACATGTTGACTCATACTGGCAAGCGACCTTATCAGTGTCCATCGTGTGGAACATCCTTCTCCCAAAAAAGTAGTTGAAATATTCATATGTTGACTCATACTATCAAGTGACCTCATAAGTGTCCAACATGTTGATTATTATCATTACCACACTGTTCTATGAATCATTGTCCCTTTGTAACTTTTGAAAAATTATGTAAGTTATTCAGCTAGAAAACATATAATAATTCATACTGTAAAAATCTACTGTCCTGAGTTGACCCATAATCATATGTGATCCCAACAGTGTGTCAGATTTATGACATCTTACTTTCAGATCACTGTATCACTACCTACTTTGAGGCAGGGACCTCACATAGTGGGTATTTTAACCTGAATATGTCTGGGTAAGAAAGATTTGCTGATTCTATCTATCTGTAAGAGGTCTTGTTACTGACAAACATGTGACAAATTCATTTAAAATTGTAACTTTACGATTTCAAGTTGGTATATAGATATCTGTAAAACCAGTGTTTGGGTGTTTTAATTTAAAATTGTAATTTGGGTAGAAAGTGATTTTGAATCTAAGTGTTTATATACATGATTCATAATCCTAAATATGATTCACATTTAATGAATATAAGAAGTAGAGGAATCCCATGTAAAGCAACTTAATATTTTACCTCAAACTCACTGTTGAATAAAGCAATGATATGATAGTCCAGCAGATATGTGGCAGTTATGGGAAAGATTCTGAATTTGATGTTAGAGCTCTACAATTACAAACACAAATACTACATGTACATAGGCTTACATTTAAATAGGAGGCCATCCTTAGATTTCCCATGTATGAGATTTCAATTTTGGACTTACCATTTTTTACCATTAAATTTTTACATTACATAAATTTTAGTTAGTCCTAAATATCTTGTAAGAGCTAAAAAAATCAACAATTGTTTAAAACCATTAAGTTATCTAGAGTGGTTGCAGAAAAAAAAAAATTGAAAAAGATATTCTGAACTGTTCTAATATATTGATATTTGACCCGATGCAAAACATGAATCAATTTTCAATTTGATAGCATTGTAAGCACTATACAAACAATATTATTTAATAAAAAATTGAAGCCACAAGCCATCGCTTATAACCACCCACAATTTGTGACCTCCAAGTAGCTGGATTACAGGTCGTCGCCACCGTCCCAGTCAATGTCAACCATTCAAAATCAAAGACAACCAATCTTAATGATTTTGGTGTCATTAGGTTGAGCTCAGCGTGAAGTTGTCTCTGCAGTAAATTAGTAAATATCCATCCGAACGGAAGGGCCCTGCAAACCCTTTAAGTTCTTCATTTCCCCACTAGATTAACATTGATGAGGAAATTACAAGATTGTGAAGTTTAAAAGCTGTAACTTTGTCCATGTAACTTGACCAGCGAGATCATCTGTCTATCCATTCAGAGAAGTTATGTTAAACCATGACGTTATGGTAATACACTGGTTAACGAACTGCATTGAACAAGCCTAAATAAATAAATAAAAAGGCCTTTATTTACAAGCGGATTTCAATTACAAAAATTGGTTTTCAAATCTACTCAAGTCTAGACTAAAACTAAAATATATCATACAAAAAAATATATATATACAAAGATAACAATTACATTAAAAATAATAAAAGAATTTCCCAACTAACAATGAATCTTTTTTATTGCGGCCCTGAATGAGCTATAAGAGGATAAGCTCTTCAATTCCCGGGGGAGACCATTGTACAATTGCGGGCCAAAATATGAGAAGCCCCTTCTCCCAACTTCCAGCCTCACCCGGGGAAAGTGAAGCTGTCGGTCAGAACGGGTGCTTCGAGTTGAAATTTCGTCCCGGAAACGAAGTCTCTCGCAAAGGTACTGAGGCTCGCCCAACATAAGCGCTTTGTGGACCATGCAGCAAGTCAGCTTCCTGCATATCATGTCCATTGGGAGTATATCAGCTTCTTCTCGGAAGGGGGACACATGATCTGAAATTCTGAGGTTGTAAATAAACCTAATGGCAGAATTTTGAACTCTATGAATTCTCATCATGTCCTCCTTAGAGATGCTGTTTCCATATACAGGAAAGCAGTAAGTAAAAACTGGAAGGACAAGTGATTGCATGAGCTGCAACTTTGCGTATTCTGGCAGTAGAGTTTTGAATCTGGATAGGCCTTTCAGCCTACCAACAGCGCGCTGAACTGAAAGGGTGACGTGCGCTGAAAAAGAGAGGTCGCTGTCGAGTGTAACGCCAAGAGTTTTGACATTATCACACACTGACAGCCTCTTGCCACCCAGCGTGACTGTTATTCCAGATCTACTCAAGTCCTGCAACAGAATACGAGGTGCGGTGTGAATGACTGAGCACTTGTCTACATTGCGTTTGAGACCATTTTTGCTTGACCAAACAGCAATATTTTGCAAGTCGGCATTGATAAAATCAATTGCCGCAGAGGTCTCATCAGGTCTGTAAGACAAGTGAAGCTGACAGTCATCTGCATACAAGTGTGCTGTACAACTGTATATACATCCCGGTAGGTCAGATGTAAAAAGGTTGAACAACACAGGACCTAGGCAACTACCTTGAGGAACACCCCGACACTTGTAGAGCGGCCCGGACACCTCACTCCCAATTTTGGTAACCTGCAGTCGGGTTTCCAAATAGGACCGGAACCAACAAATGACTCTTTCACTGAGACCATAAAACTTCATCTTTGCCAATAATAATTCATGGTCAATTGACTCAAAAGCTTGGGAATAGTCGAGTAATACTACCGTGCTGTAAAGTCCCTTATCTTTGGCTTCAAACAAATCACTGACCATATTGGTAAGAGCCGTACAGGTACTGTAATTTTTCCTAAATCCAGATTCTAGCTTTGGCAGGATATTAATTTCTTTCAGATATGAGGTTATTTGTTCAGTAACAATTTTTTCTAATATTTTTGACAGGACTGGTAGTACCGAGATTGGTCTTAAGTGTTCAATTTTCGAAGGTACATTGACTTTAGGCAGAGGTCTCACAATATTTGTTTTACAGTTCTTAGGAAATACTCCACTACTAAGGCTTAAATTTATCAAATGCGTAATCGCTCCGAGTGCATATGGGCTCACTGCCTTTATCATTTGTATTGATATTTCATCATTACCGACTGCCTTTGATTTTATGTCATTCATTGCTGCCTTTACGTTTTTCTCTGTAACCAAACTAAAGCTAAATCCGTCAATGTCATCGTTTCTCCTGTTTTCTAGAAATGTACATATCAAATCCCTATCTACTTCATTTCCGGATCCTATTTCAACAAAAAATTCATTAATGTCATTAATATCCATATCAGAGGGGAGCCTGTCATTTCTTTTACTCTTAATTACATCACAGCTTTTTAAACAATTCCAAAAATCAACTGTATTCTCAGAAGAGGCCAACTTACTTGTAAAAAATGCTTTCTTTGCTCTTTGAACTAGACAATTCAACTTATTTCTGATACTTCTATAGCTATCCCAGTCAGTATGACTTCTGGTCTTCCAATATTTACTGTGGAGTTTTCTTTTTAGGTTTGATAATTTATTGATTTCATCATTTTTCCATGGAGCTTTCCTTCTAGTCACTTTTTTGCAAACAATAGGTGCAAGATCATCAAAAACAGCTTTGACTTGTCGAGTTAAAAATGCTTCTGCATCATCAGCGCATTCAAACTCGTACACTTTATCCCAGTGCACATGTGAAATAGATGTCAAAGCATTATGCAAGTCGAATTTTGAAAAGTCTCTGTAGGTTATTAGCTTCGACCCTCTTTTTTCTTTTTTTGACGAAATGCAGCAGTAAATAAGTTTGTGATCAGTCATTTTCATTCCTCTATAATCAAGAATACTGGGGGTGTCAATAGTGCCAATTCTTACAACTTCAACTGATTTGTCAACAATTATATGATCTATTAACGTTGCTGACGTTGCTGTCACTCTAGTAGGTTCATTTATCAATTGGACGGCGTTAGATTCTCTAATAAGTCTGCCTAAATATTTGGTCTCATTAGACGTTTGAGACAGCATGTCAATATTCGTATCCCCCATGTAAATGACTGATTTAACTTCGATTGCAAGGTCTACAAAAAGGGAGTGAAAGAGAGGCTCCAGGCGAGTGCACCTCACCATCTAATCTTTATTGCCTAAACAGCAATAAAGATTTATAAATGTTGAATCAATAACAACCCAGGTGAGTTGTTGTGACACAAAAAAACGTGCAGGTATTTAAGGGTTAAAATAACTTTTACTGCTGAAAAATTAATTTTCTGCCATTTATCAAATTCTTGGTCATCAATTTGAGGTGTGTATTGTAGAATTGTTTTTTTCTAAGTGGGATTTTTACTATGATCCACATATCAACATACTGTTACAATTGAGAGTTTAATCTGATTTGTAATCGTCTGTCCCTCCAATATAGCAGAAAATTAATATTGCAGTGACTTCATAAAACATATTTTTAATTGTCAATTGGGCGCCTTAAATATTTAAACGTCAATATTGTTTCTAAGCTGTCCCTCTTGAATTTTCGTTTATTTTTATTAATTTCCTATTAAAATTCAAGAACCCTGGTGTCAAGTGGTCGGATAAGTTGAATATAAGTTGTGCTGTGTATATTCTGTTCAAGTTAAATTAGTTGGCGAGTCAGGAGAAGAGCCTTGGAAAAAAATCATTTAAAGGCAGTGCAGGTCTCTTGTCCTGACTCGCCGATAATAGTTGTTGGTCAATTGATCGGAGCGAGCGAAGCTCCTATACTACAAACTGGCTTTTTATTTACAAGTACTCCTCCTGAACGGCTGGAGTGATCCTCACGAAATTTTGCTCGGTCATAGTAACCATCTATGGGAAGGTATAAATCTGAAATGGTCCAAATCGGACTTTAGGGTTCTGCCCTACGGCCCTTTAAAGATACCATGTTATTTTAATATGAGAAATATCTTATCTGGTTTGTTAACAGTGTGTTGATTATACAGCTGTTATAAGGATAAAATTTAACTGCAGACTGTTACTATCAGCTGTTTGTGAATACAGTAGTTTTATGTGAAATTGTTGTTTTGTTTATTAGGTTTGTTTATTTTAGTACGTGAATGAAATGCCACGTTTATGGAGAGGAGGTGCAAATCTTGGACGACGCACCATTATAATATCTTTTAAACATATAATACCCCGTCGCAGCAAATCTGCGTACTCAAAAATTATTAGAGTATTACAGACTTGTGGTGAGTAAGCGCAGAGAACAACCTAAATCTGGCGACAAGTGAGCGTAGCGAACGAGCTGACCCAAATGGCAAGTGAGCGCAGCGAATGAGCTAAACCCTGACAGCGAGTGGGCGTAGCGAACGAGCTCACTTGAATTACCTATAAAATATTTGCTATTATTGATTTAAAATTAGTCGCTCCGCTCAATATTGCAAGCAGACAACTGCATTGTATACCTAGTATGTTTTATTTACTGAAATCCTCAATAAAAGTAAAGCAAGTATAAAATTTAAGAATGATTAGTCCTACTTTACTTGATGTTTGCTCGTAGAGTGATTTCATGGTTGAAATCCTTACCATAAAAGATTTCATGGTAAGTAGTTGCTTGGCCAACTAATTACTATAAACTACTTAATATATAAATATTAATAAATATATTTTTTACAGATTTTAATTTGAAGAGAAATACTTAAAACAGGCTAATAAACTTCTGAGTTAGAGAATCAGTTAATAACCTGAATTGAAATACTGCACTTGAATGAATGCGAGGAAACAAAATGAAAATGAAGAAGTAAAAATGCATCTGAACCTGCAATTTGGATTGTGGTTATATGGTGGGTTAGACTAGTTGAATGACTTGTGTGTTGATATAATATGCAAACAACCTGTCATCAGGTCAAAACATGACTCTTATTCATTGAAAGTTTCATTTGCCTCCTCATGTAGGTTTTAAGGACCATTTGTAATGCAAGTTATAAATCATTTTGTCCTTAAGATGAGTTTCATCCTAGTGCAAGCTAAGATTTTGTCTTCAAACTCAAAGCAATAAGTACCGTATTTCATTTCCAGCACATTTTAAAATAGAAATTAATACAACCAACATACTAAAGAGCATTATTAACTTTTTTAGAAACTTTCTTTTTGAAACACGTATTGTTACTCAAAATGTTATGGATGTTTATTTTAACTAGGACTCAGATTAAGAGGTCCATAGTGGATGTCGGACTCAAAAGCATCCTCTATATGCAAAAGTGCTGACTGGAAAAAGTAAGTTAAAGAGTGACATGTCCACCCATACTAGTGAGCAACCGTATCAGTGTCCAACACGTGGGAAATCCTTCTCTAAAAACTCTGCTTTAATTAATCACACAATGACCCACACTGGTGAGCGGCCTTATCAGTGCCCAACATGTGAGAAATCCTTCTCAAAACCATCTACTTTAAGTTGTCACATGGTGGTCCATACTGATGAGCGGCCTTATCAGTGTCAACTATGTAACAAATCCTTCTCTCGATCATCTACTTTAAGTGATCACATGTTGACCCATACTGGTGAGCGGCCTTATCAGTGTCAACTATGTAACAAATCCTTCTCTCACTCATCTACTTTACATGCTCATATATTGACCCATACTAGTGAACGACCTTATCAGTGTCAAATATGTGACAAATCCTTCTCTCGATCATCTACTTTAAGTGCTCACATGTTGACCCATACTGGTGAGCGACTTCATAAGTGCCCTTTATGTGAGAAATCGTTTTCTATTATAACTAATTTTAAAAACCACATTTTGACCCATACTGGTGAGCGACCTTATCAGTGCCCAGCATGTGAGAAATCCTTTTCTCAATCATCAAATTTAAGTAAACACATGTTGATCCATACTGGCGAGCGACCTTATCAGTGTCAAATATGTAACAAATCCTTCTCTCAATCATATACGTTAAGTGCTCACATGTTGACCCATACTGGTGAACGACCTTATCAATGTCAAATATGTAACAAATCCTTCTCTCGATCATCTACTTTAAGTGATCACATGTTGACCCATACTGGCAAGCGACCTTATCAGTGTCCATCGTGTGGAACATCCTTCTCCCAAAAAAGTAGTTGAAATATTCATATGTTGACTCATACTATCAAGTGACCTCATAAGTGTCCAACATGTTGATTATTATCATTACCACACTGTTCTATGAATCATTGTCCCTTTGTAACTTTTGAAAAATTATGTAAGTTATTCAGCTAGAAAACATATAATAATTCATACTGTAAAAATCTACTGTCCTGAGTTGACCCATAATCATATGTGATCCCAACAGTGTGTCAGATTTATGACATCTTACTTTCAGATCACTGTATCACTACCTACTTTGAGGCAGGGACCTCACATAGTGGGTATTTTAACCTGAATATGTCTGGGTAAGAAAGATTTGCTGATTCTATCTATCTGTAAGAGGTCTTGTTACTGACAAACATGTGACAAATTCATTTAAAATTGTAACTTTACGATTTCAAGTTGGTATATAGATATCTGTAAAACCAGTGTTTGGGTGTTTTAATTTAAAATTGTAATTTGGTTAGAAAGTGATTTTGAATCTAAGTGTTTATATACATGATTCATAATCCTAAATATGATTCACATTTAATGAATATAAGAAGTAGAGGAATCCCATGTAAAGCAACTTAATATTTTACCTCAAACTCACTGTTGAATAAAGCAATGATATGATAGTCCAGCAGATATGTGGCAGTTATGGGAAAGATTCTGAATTTGATGTTAGAGCTCTACAATTACAAACACAAATACTACATGTACATAGGCTTACATTTAAATAGGAGGCCATCCTTAGATTTCCCATGTATGAGATTTCAATTTTGGACTTACCATTTTTTACCATTAAATTTTTACATTACATAAATTTTAGTTAGTCCTAAATATCTTGTAAGAGCTAAAAAAATCAACAATTGTTTAAAACCATTAAGTTATCTAGAGTGGTTGCAGAAAAAAAAAATTGAAAAAGATATTCTGAACTGTTCTAATATATTGATATTTGACCCGATGCAAAACATGAATCAATTTTCAATTTGATAGCATTGTAAGCACTATACAAACAATATTATTTAATAAAAAATTGAAGCCACAAGCCATCGCTTATAACCACCCACAATTTGTGACCTCCAAGTAGCTGGATTACAGGTCGTCGCCACCGTCCCAGTCAATGTCAACCATTCAAAATCAAAGACAACCAATCTTAATGATTTTGGTGTCATTAGGTTGAGCTCAGCGTGAAGTTGTCTCTGCAGTAAATTAGTAAATATCCATCCGAACGGAAGGGCCCTGCAAACCCTTTAAGTTCTTCATTTCCCCACTAGATTAACATTGATGAGGAAATTACAAGATTGTGAAGTTTAAAAGCTGTAACTTTGTCCATGTAACTTGACCAGCGAGATCATCTGTCTATCCATTCAGAGAAGTTATGTTAAACCATGACGTTATGGTAATACACTGGTTAACGAACTGCATTGAACAAGCCTAAATAAATAAATAAAAAGGCCTTTATTTACAAGCGGATTTCAATTACAAAAATTGGTTTTCAAATCTACTCAAGTCTAGACTAAAACTAAAATATATCATACAAAAAAATATATATATACAAAGATAACAATTACATTAAAAATAATAAAAGAATTTCCCAACTAACAATGAATCTTTTTTATTGCGGCCCTGAATGAGCTATAAGAGGATAAGCTCTTCAATTCCCGGGGGAGACCATTGTACAATTGCGGGCCAAAATATGAGAAGCCCCTTCTCCCAACTTCCAGCCTCACCCGGGGAAAGTGAAGCTGTCGGTCAGAACGGGTGCTTCGAGTTGAAATTTCGTCCCGGAAACAAAGTCTCTCGCAAAGGTACTGAGGCTCGCCCAACATAAGCGCTTTGTGGACCATGCAGCAAGTCAGCTTCCTGCATATCATGTCCATTGGGAGTATATCAGCTTCTTCTCGGAAGGGGGACACATGATCTGAAATTCTGAGGTTGTAAATAAACCTAATGGCAGAATTTTGAACTCTATGAATTCTCATCATGTCCTCCTTAGAGATGCTGTTTCCATATACAGGAAAGCAGTAAGTAAAAACTGGAAGGACAAGTGATTGCATGAGCTGCAACTTTGCGTATTCTGGCAGTAGAGTTTTGAATCTGGATAGGCCTTTCAGCCTACCAACAGCGCGCTGAACTGAAAGGGTGACGTGCGCTGAAAAAGAGAGGTCGCTGTCGAGTGTAACGCCAAGAGTTTTGACATTATCACACACTGACAGCCTCTTGCCACCCAGCGTGACTGTTATTCCAGATCTACTCAAGTCCTGCAACAGAATACGAGGTGCGGTGTGAATGACTGAGCACTTGTCTACATTGCGTTTGAGACCATTTTTGCTTGACCAAACAGCAATATTTTGCAAGTCGGCATTGATAAAATCAATTGCCGCAGAGGTCTCATCAGGTCTGTAAGACAAGTGAAGCTGACAGTCATCTGCATACAAGTGTGCTGTACAACTGTATATACATCCCGGTAGGTCAGATGTAAAAAGGTTGAACAACACAGGACCTAGGCAACTACCTTGAGGAACACCCCGACACTTGTAGAGCGGCCCGGACACCTCACTCCCAATTTTGGTAACCTGCAGTCGGGTTTCCAAATAGGACCGGAACCAACAAATGACTCTTTCACTGAGACCATAAAACTTCATCTTTGCCAATAATAATTCATGGTCAATTGACTCAAAAGCTTGGGAATAGTCGAGTAATACTACCGTGCTGTAAAGTCCCTTATCTTTGGCTTCAAACAAATCACTGACCATATTGGTAAGAGCCGTACAGGTACTGTAATTTTTCCTAAATCCAGATTCTAGCTTTGGCAGGATATTAATTTCTTTCAGATATGAGGTTATTTGTTCAGTAACAATTTTTTCTAATATTTTTGACAGGACTGGTAGTACCGAGATTGGTCTTAAGTGTTCAATTTTCGAAGGTACATTGACTTTAGGCAGAGGTCTCACAATATTTGTTTTCCAGTTCTTAGGAAATACTCCACTACTAAGGCTTAAATTTATCAAATGCGTAATCGCTCCGAGTGCATATGGGCTCACTGCCTTTATCATTTGTATTGATATTTCATCATTACCGACTGCCTTTGATTTTATGTCATTCATTGCTGCCTTTACGTTTTTCTCTGTAACCAAACTAAAGCTAAATCCGTCAATGTCATCGTTTCTCCTGTTTTCTAGAAATGTACATATCAAATCCCTATCTACTTCATTTCCGGATCCTATTTCAACAAAAAATTCATTAATGTCATTAATATCCATATCAGAGGGGAGCCTGTCATTTCTTTTACTCTTAATTACATCACAGCTTTTTAAACAATTCCAAAAATCAACTGTATTCTCAGAAGAGGCCAACTTACTTGTAAAAAATGCTTTCTTTGCTCTTTGAACTAGACAATTCAACTTATTTCTGATACTTCTATAGCTATCCCAGTCAGTATGACTTCTGGTCTTCCAATATTTACTGTGGAGTTTTCTTTTTAGGTTTGATAATTTATTGATTTCATCATTTTTCCATGGAGCTTTCCTTCTAGTCACTTTTTTGCAAACAATAGGTGCAAGATCATCAAAAACAGCTTTGACTTGTCGAGTTAAAAATGCTTCTGCATCATCAGCGCATTCAAACTCGTACACTTTATCCCAGTGCACATGTGAAATAGATGTCAAAGCATTATGCAAGTCGAATTTTGAAAAGTCTCTGTAGGTTATTAGCTTCGACCCTCTTTTTTCTTTTTTTGACGAAATGCAGCAGTAAATAAGTTTGTGATCAGTCATTTTCATTCCTCTATAATCAAGAATACTGGGGGTGTCAATAGTGCCAATTCTTACAACTTCAACTGATTTGTCAACAATTATATGATCTATTAACGTTGCTGACGTTGCTGTCACTCTAGTAGGTTCATTTATCAATTGGACGGCGTTAGATTCTCTAATAAGTCTGCCTAAATATTTGGTCTCATTAGACGTTTGAGACAGCATGTCAATATTCGTATCCCCCATGTAAATGACTGATTTAACTTCGATTGCAAGGTCTACAAAAAGGGAGTGAAAGAGAGGCTCCAGGCGAGTGCACCTCACCATCTAATCTTTATTGCCTAAACAGCAATAAAGATTTATAAATGTTGAATCAATAACAACCCAGGTGAGTTGTTGTGACACAAAAAAACGTGCAGGTATTTAAGGGTTAAAATAACTTTTACTGCTGAAAAATTAATTTTCTGCCATTTATCAAATTCTTGGTCATCAATTTGAGGTGTGTATTGTAGAATTGTTTTTTTCTAAGTGGGATTTTTACTATGATCCACATATCAACATACTGTTACAATTGAGAGTTTAATCTGATTTGTAATCGTCTGTCCCTCCAATATAGCAGAAAATTAATATTGCAGTGACTTCATAAAACATATTTTTAATTGTCAATTGGGCGCCTTAAATATTTAAACGTCAATATTGTTTCTAAGCTGTCCCTCTTGAATTTTCGTTTATTTTTATTAATTTCCTATTAAAATTCAAGAACCCTGGTGTCAAGTGGTCCGATAAGTTGAATATAAGTTGTGCTGTGTATATTCTGTTCAAGTTAAATTAGTTGGCGAGTCAGGAGAAGAGCCTTGGAAAAAAATCATTTAAAGGCAGTGCAGGTCTCTTGTCCTGACTCGCCGATAATAGTTGTTGGTCAATTGATCGGAGCGAGCGAAGCTCCTATACTACAAACTGGCTTTTTATTTACAAGTACTCCTCCTGAACGGCTGGAGTGATCCTCACGAAATTTTGCTCGGTCATAGTAACCATCTATGGGAAGGTATAAATCTGAAATGGTCCAAATCGGACTTTAGGGTTCTGCCCTACGGCCCTTTAAAGATACCATGTTATTTTAATATGAGAAATATCTTATCTGGTTTGTTAACAGTGTGTTGATTATACAGCTGTTATAAGGATAAAATTTAACTGCAGACTGTTACTATCAGCTGTTTGTGAATACAGTAGTTTTATGTGAAATTGTTGTTTTGTTTATTAGGTTTGTTTATTTTAGTACGTGAATGAAATGCCACGTTTATGGAGAGGAGGTGCAAATCTTGGACGACGCACCATTATAATATCTTTTAAACATATAATACCCCGTCGCAGCAAATCTGCGTACTCAAAAATTATTAGAGTATTACAGACTTGTGGTGAGTAAGCGCAGAGAACAACCTAAATCTGGCGACAAGTGAGCGTAGCGAACGAGCTGACCCAAATGGCAAGTGAGCGCAGCGAATGAGCTAAACCCTGACAGCGAGTGGGCGTAGCGAACGAGCTCACTTGAATTACCTATAAAATATTTGCTATTATTGATTTAAAATTAGTCGCTCCGCTCAATATTGCAAGCAGACAACTGCATTGTATACCTAGTATGTTTTATTTACTGAAATCCTCAATAAAAGTAAAGCAAGTATAAAATTTAAGAATGATTAGTCCTACTTTACTTGATGTTTGCTCGTAGAGTGATTTCATGGTTGAAATCCTTACCATAAAAGATTTCATGGTAAGTAGTTGCTTGGCCAACTAATTACTATAAACTACTTAATATATAAATATTAATAAATATATTTTTTACAGATTTTAATTTGAAGAGAAATACTTAAAACAGGCTAATAAACTTCTGAGTTAGAGAATCAGTTAATAACCTGAATTGAAATACTGCACTTGAATGAATGCGAGGAAACAAAATGAAAATGAAGAAGTAAAAATGCATCTGAACCTGCAATTTGGATTGTGGTTATATGGTGGGTTAGACTAGTTGAATGACTTGTGTGTTGATATAATATGCAAACAACCTGTCATCAGGTCAAAACATGACTCTTATTCATTGAAAGTTTCATTTGCCTCCTCATGTAGGTTTTAAGGACCATTTGTAATGCAAGTTATAAATCATTTTGTCCTTAAGATGAGTTTCATCCTAGTGCAAGCTAAGATTTTGTCTTCAAACTCAAAGCAATAAGTACCGTATTTCATTTCCAGCACATTTTAAAATAGAAATTAATACAACCAACATACTAAAGAGCATTATTAACTTTTTTAGAAACTTTCTTTTTGAAACACGTATTGTTACTCAAAATGTTATGGATGTTTATTTTAACTAGGACTCAGATTAAGAGGTCCATAGTGGATGTCGGACTCAAAAGCATCCTCTATATGCAAAAGTGCTGACTGGAAAAAGTAAGTTAAAGAGTGACATGTCCACCCATACTAGTGAGCAACCGTATCAGTGTCCAACACGTGGGAAATCCTTCTCTAAAAACTCTGCTTTAATTAATCACACAATGACCCACACTGGTGAGCGGCCTTATCAGTGCCCAACATGTGAGAAATCCTTCTCAAAACCATCTACTTTAAGTTGTCACATGGTGGTCCATACTGGTGAGCGGCCTTATCAGTGTCAACTATGTAACAAATCCTTCTCTCGATCATCTACTTTAAGTGATCACATGTTGACCCATACTGGTGAGCGGCCTTATCAGTGTCAACTATGTAACAAATCCTTCTCTCACTCATCTACTTTACATGCTCATATATTGACCCATACTAGTGAACGACCTTATCAGTGTCAAATATGTGACAAATCCTTCTCTCGATCATCTACTTTAAGTGCTCACATGTTGACCCATACTGGTGAGCGACTTCATAAGTGCCCTTTATGTGAGAAATCGTTTTCTATTATAACTAATTTTAAAAACCACATTTTGACCCATACTGGTGAGCGACCTTATCAGTGCCCAGCATGTGAGAAATCCTTTTCTCAATCATCAAATTTAAGTAAACACATGTTGATCCATACTGGCGAGCGACCTTATCAGTGTCAAATATGTAACAAATCCTTCTCTCAATCATATACGTTAAGTGCTCACATGTTGACCCATACTGGTGAACGACCTTATCAATGTCAAATATGTAACAAATCCTTCTCTCGATCATCTACTTTAAGTGATCACATGTTGACCCATACTGGTGAGCGGCCTTATCAGTGTCAACTATGTAACAAATCCTTCTCTCACTCATCTACTTTACGTGCTCATATGTTCACCCATACGGGCGAGCGACCTTATCAGTGTGCAACGTGTGAGAAATCCTTTTCTCACTCATCTACTTTACGTGCTCACATGTTGACCCATACTGGCGAGCGACCTTTTCAGTGTCAACTTTGTAACAAATCCTTCTCTCAATCATTTACTTTAAATAATCACATGTTGACCCATACTGGCGAGCGGCCTTATCAGTGTGCAACATGTGAGAAATCCTTTTCTCACTCATCTACTTTACGTGCTCACATGTTGACCCATACTGGCGAGCGACCTTATCAGTGTCAACTATGTAACAAATCCTTCTCTCGATCATCTACTTTAAGTGATCACATGTTGACCCATACTGGTGAGCGGCCTTATCAGTGTCAACTATGTAACAAATCCTTCTCTCGATCATTTAATTTAAGTACTCACATGCTGACCCATACTGGTGAGCGACATCATAAGTGCCCTTTATGTGAGAAATCGTTTTCTGTTAAATCTAATTTTAAAAAGCACATTTTGACCCATACTGGTGAGCGACCTTTTCAGTGCCAACTTTGTAACAAATCCTTCTCTCAATCATTTACTTTAAGTAATCACATGTTGACCCATACTGGCGAGCGGCCTTATCAGTGTACAACATGTGAGAAATCCTTTTCTCACTCATCTACCTTGCGTGCTCACATGTTGACCCATACTGGCGAGCGACCTTATCAGTGTCAAATATGTAACAAATCCTTCTCTCACTCATCTACTTTACGTGCTCACATCTTGACCCATACTGGTGAGCGACCTTATCAGTGTCAAATATGACCCACACTGGTAAACCACCACATCAGTGTCCTACGTGTGAGAAATCATTTTCTAAAAAATCTTCATCAAAGACGCACATTTTGACACCTAGGCCTATTGGTGAATGAACTCATCAGGGTTCAACATGTGGGGAATCTTTCACTCTCAATTCTTCTAAAAATCGTCATGTACCATACGGTGAAGCGACCTCATCATTGTTTAATCTGGGAGAAATCATTCTCTGAGAAATTTCAATTAAAGACACATTAATTGACCCATATTGGTGAGTGACCTTTTAAGTGTCTAACATGTACCAAACAAATTATTCTCTCAAAAAGCGTATTCTCTCAAAAAGTGTGATTTATGAAAATTTTACTTTCAGATGTCAATGTTAAAAATATTGTGTTGATTCTGTCTATCCGTTAATTGTTTTATATATTATGTGTTTGTTAGTAACAAACATGTTGCGAATTCATCTAGAATTGTAATTTATGAGTCAAAGGTGTTCTATATCTATGCCTATCTAATCAGTATTTGTAATAAAATTGTAATTTGGTTAATAAAAGTGAATGTTTTTATGAACATAAGTGTTTATAAACAAAATTCATAATCCTAAATACCATCCACGTTTAATGAATCTAATAAATTGTACCATAATCACAATATTAAATTAAAACAAATCAAGATATGTCAAGTTTAAATCGTAGCGATAGTAGTAGATCGTCTCTTTCCTCATTGTGATTTCAATGCGAGCCGCCGAGAACAGTACCAGCCAATCAGAATCGCGGACTCTAACTGGACCTTCTAGCATCTTCTTCGGCAAAACTATATTTTGAGCGTGTGGCCTTAAATCCTGCCTTCTTTTAATTTGTCAGTGAAGTAGTGTAGAGTTCCAGTAGAGATATTCAACCCCAAGATCTTTGGGTGAGTAAATTTATTTTCTTCATTTTAGTAGTTTATTAGAATTATTGGAATTAACAAATGGTCTTGCTTTGCCAATTAATTATTAGAAATGTTAAATTGTAAATTAATTAACTTTTGTGAATTTAATGTAAAAAACTTCGATCAAAATTGTAACTTAAATAATAACAATAATAATTTATTTGGTAAGAATTTGCTCTTTTTCAGGGTCAAAAATTTACCGTATAAGCAAAACCATTAAGAGGCGGTTTGAGAGCTCGCGCCTAGGTAGTCCGGGAATATCTCTAAGCGCGGGTTGACGTAGTCAGGAGTTAAAAATTGGGTTCGAGAGCTCGATTAGTGAACATCCATTGCGATTCTTATGGGACTCACAAATTATTTGTTATTGTTTTCCAAGCAACAATATAAACCAATCAGCTGATAAAACTGCTACTGATTAAAACTTTTTGAGCCACTCTTTCATGTGGTGTTTTTGGAAGCTTTTATGTTACATGGAAAGATGAGAGGATGGTAAAGTTGTAAAGGTTTTTATAGACACCCTGTATATATATATATATATATTAAAAAATATTAATAAAGTAAACTGAGTATCCTTGTCAAACATTTTTTATCTAATTGCAACATGTTTCGGCACTAAGGCCATTTTCAAGCAAATAAAATAAAATAAAATAAAACTAAAAATAAAATAAATCTTAACTTAATACAATTTAGATAAACAAATAAAATAATCATATGTTAAATTTATCTTCTTGAAAATTTGTCAAAATGAACCAGTACTTTGGGAATATTCATACTTTTTGACATTTTATATATCTTGTATTAAATTCTTTTCTTATAATGTCAAATATCGGGTTCTCGTTAGGAAGTTGGCCATTCAATAATAGCTGAGGGGTGTCTTTTTGAGCATTGTATATATGGAATTGTTCCTTGGAATCCATCTCTCTTCCTTTTTTGGAGTATTCAATAATTTCCATATTTTCTTTCATACTATGGTAGTTATGGTTTTTATGGAGAAGATGGTCTGCAAAAGTTGATTTCATCGATGTTAGATTGTTGCTTTTTAGTGCTTGTATGTGCTCACGAAATCTTGATTTAAAAGATCTTCCCGTTTGTCCGATGTAAAAACTATTGCAGTCTGAACATTTAAGTTTATAGATTCCTGCTTGTTCATATTCATTTCCTTGCTCTTTTTGAGGTTTTATTTTCTTTTCGATCAAGTGGAATGCATTACTTTCTGTTCTATAACTGACTTGGTAGTTCGTCTTTTCAAAGGTTTTTCGGACTGCTTTGTTCAAGCTAGAATTAAATGGCACACTAATATATTTCTTTTCATTATCTTCTTGTGGATGGCGTTGTTCATTCTTCTTTTTCTTTATATTCGTTATCATCTTGTCAATAATTTGGCTGTTATATCCATTTTTTAGAGCTAAATACTTAATAATATTTCTTTCATTTTCAAAGTTTTCTTTGCTCATAGGTATATTAATCAGCCGATTGATCATAGATCTAAATGCCGACATTTTGTATTTCCATGGGTGGTGGGAATCTTTGGGTATGATAAGATCAGTTTGAGTTGCTTTCCTGAATATTTTGAAAGTATGTTTATTTTCTTTCTTTCCAATTGTTAAATCTAGGTAGTTAATTTGGTCTTCTTGACTTTCCTTTGTAAATTTGATTGAATTGGATAGGGAGTTTAAATAGGTTAGTAAATTTTCACTTTCAGTGGCATTTCCTTCATAGAGACAAAGAACATCATCGACGTATCGAGTCCAATATTTAATTTTTGACTCAAACGGGTTTAATTTATTATTGATTTTATTTACTTCTAAATGATGTATGAATATATCGGCAAGAAGTCCTGAAAGGGGGGAACCCATAGGAAGACCATCTTCTTGTTGGTAAAATTCTGAATTATATTCGAAATAGCTTTGTTTGATACAATTATTAGTCAATCTGATGACGTCATCTATTTCATGTTTAGGTAGTGTTCCTCCTTTTTGAAGATCTTCTTTTAGGATTTTTATTGTTTCTTTTGTTGGTATGTTTGAATACATGTCTTTAATATCAAAGGACACGAATATACAGTTTTTAGGAATTACTTGATCTTTTATTTTGTAACTAATTCTATATTGTTTGATACAGTATAGGTTTCGTCCCAGTTTAAGTTATTCTTAATTTTGTTGTTCAAAAATTTGCATAGTTTGTAGGTAGGAGCTGCCCTAAAGTTTACAACAGGTCGTATTGGGATGTTTTCTTTGTGGGTTTTGGGTAAGCCTTTTAGATTGGGCGCCTTAGGGTTTATCACTTTAATTTGTTGTTTTACTTGTTTGGGGATTGATTTACAATTTGAAATTGTATTGTTAATTGATTTAGAAAATTCAGGGGTTGGATCTTTGGGGAGTTTCTTAAAACTATTGTTGGAAATAAAATCCATTACTTTTTCATTGTATTCTTGTTTACTCATAATCACGGTCGTGTTTCCTTTGTCAGCTTTTACAATGATTGATCCCTTTTCTTTTAACTTCATAGAAATTGATTGTATCGTCTTCATATCTTTTGCTGTAGACTTAGCAATAGTTTTGTTTCTAAGTTGGATGTTCGTTTTCTCCAATTCATGTACAAAATTGTACTTTAATGGTTCTTGTTTGTCTTTGTCAATATATCCTAATGACGCATCAATATTTATGAGATCATTCATGGTTTTACAGTTTTTGAAATCTAGATTTACGTTGTACTTTAAGGATTTCCCAAGTAAATTTAATTCTTCCTCTGAAAATTGTATTTCAGTCAAATTCTTTACTGTGGGATAGAATTCTGGCACATTTTCTAAGTTTTCAATATTACTATTGCTGTGTTTTTTAATCAAAATCTTTATCTTCTTGGCGTGTTTTTCTCTTTTCTTCTTTAGAATAGGTTCTATCCATTCGTTAATGTAAATCATTACCTCTTCAAATGATTCTGGATGGTATTGTGTTGAAAGAGAGTCTAATAATTTGTCTTTAACTTTGTTTACATTATTTAGTTTGGTGTATAAGGTATTTATCTCTTCTTTCACCCATATTTTCTTTGCTTTTTCTAATGCTATAGAAGCAGCTTTTGATTTACATTTTGAATGTATTTGGACATAATTTGGGATTATATTTCTTTTTAAACAATTCTTATTAAACTTTATGTCTTCAAAGATGCTTTTTGATTTCAAAATTAGGTACTTACATTTGTGAACATCCTTTTGGTTGTTAGCCATTTTAAAATTAAGCAACAGTTCACATTGAAGGACTACTATTATATTAAAAAATATTAATAAAGTAAACTGAGTATCCTTGTCAAACATTTTTTATCTAATTGCAACATGTTTCGGCACTAAGGCCATTTTCAAGCAAATAAAATAAAATAAAATAAAACTAAAAATAAAATAAATCTTAACTTAATACAATTTAGATAAACAAATAAAATAATCATATGTTAAATTTATCTTCTTGAAAATTTGTCAAAATGAACCAGTACTTTGGGAATATTCATACTTTTTGACATTTTATATATCTTGTATTAAATTCTTTTCTTATAATGTCAAATATCGGGTTCTCGTTAGGAAGTTGGCCATTCAATAATAGCTGAGGGGTGTCTTTTTGAGCATTGTATATATGGAATTGTTCCTTGGAATCCATCTCTCTTCCTTTTTTTGGAGTATTCAATAATTTCCATATTTTCTTTCATACTATGGTAGTTATGGTTTTTATGGAGAAGATGGTCTGCAAAAGTTGATTTCATCGATGTTAGATTGTTGCTTTTTAGTGCTTGTATGTGCTCACGAAATCTTGATTTAAAAGATCTTCCCGTTTGTCCGATGTAAAAACTATTGCAGTCTGAACATTTAAGTTTATAGATTCCTGCTTGTTCATATTCATTTCCTTGCTCTTTTTGAGGTTTTATTTTCTTTTCGATCAAGTGGAATGCATTACTTTCTGTTCTATAACTGACTTGGTAGTTCGTCTTTTCAAAGGTTTTTCGGACTGCTTTGTTCAAGCTAGAATTAAATGGCACACTAATATATTTCTTTTCATTATCTTCTTGTGGATGGCGTTGTTCATTCTTCTTTTTCTTTATATTCGTTATCATCTTGTCAATAATTTGGCTGTTATATCCATTTTTTAGAGCTAAATACTTAATAATATTTCTTTCATTTTCAAAGTTTTCTTTGCTCATAGGTATATTAATCAGCCGATTGATCATAGATCTAAATGCCGACATTTTGTATTTCCATGGGTGGTGGGAATCTTTGGGTATGATAAGATCAGTTTGAGTTGCTTTCCTGAATATTTTGAAAGTATGTTTATTTTCTTTCTTTCCAATTGTTAAATCTAGGTAGTTAATTTGGTCTTCTTGACTTTCCTTTGTAAATTTGATTGAATTGGATAGGGAGTTTAAATAGGTTAGTAAATTTTCACTTTCAGTGGCATTTCCTTCATAGAGACAAAGAACATCATCGACGTATCGAGTCCAATATTTAATTTTTGACTCAAACGGGTTTAATTTATTATTGATTTTATTTACTTCTAAATGATGTATGAATATATCGGCAAGAAGTCCTGAAAGGGGGGAACCCATAGGAAGACCATCTTCTTGTTGGTAAAATTCTGAATTATATTCGAAATAGCTTTGCTTGATACAATTATTAGTCAATCTGATGACGTCATCTATTTCATGTTTAGGTAGTGTTCCTCCTTTTTGAAGATCTTCTTTTAGGATTTTTATTGTTTCTTTTGTTGGTATGTTTGAATACATGTCTTTAATATCAAAGGACACGAATATACAGTTTTTAGGAATTACTTGATCTTTTATTTTGTTAACTAATTCTATATTGTTTGATACAGTATAGGTTTCGTCCCAGTTTAAGTTATTCTTAATTTTGTTGTTCAAAAATTTGCATAGTTTGTAGGTAGGAGCTGCCCTAAAGTTTACAACAGGTCGTATTGGGATGTTTTCTTTGTGGGTTTTGGGTAAGCCTTTTAGATTGGGCGCCTTAGGGTTTATCACTTTAATTTGTTGTTTTACTTGTTTGGGGATTGATTTACAATTTGAAATTGTATTGTTAATTGATTTAGAAAATTCAGGGGTTGGATCTTTGGGGAGTTTCTTAAAACTATTGTTGGAAATAAAATCCATTACTTTTTCATTGTATTCTTGTTTACTCATAATCACGGTCGTGTTTCCTTTGTCAGCTTTTACAATGATTGATCCCTTTTCTTTTAACTTCATAGAAATTGATTGTATCGTCTTCATATCTTTTGCTGTAGACTTAGCAATAGTTTTGTTTCTAAGTTGGATGTTCGTTTTCTCCAATTCATGTACAAAATTGTACTTTAATGGTTCTTGTTTGTCTTTGTCAATATATCCTAATGACGCATCAATATTTATGAGATCATTCATGGTTTTACAGTTTTTGAAATCTAGATTTACGTTGTACTTTAAGGATTTCCCAAGTAAATTTAATTCTTCCTCTGAAAATTGTATTTCAGTCAAATTCTTTACTGTGGGATAGAATTCTGGCACATTTTCTAAGTTTTCAATATTACTATTGCTGTGTTTTTTAATCAAAATCTTTATCTTCTTGGCGTGTTTTTCTCTTTTCTTCTTTAGAATAGGTTCTATCCATTCGTTAATGTAAATCATTACCTCTTCAAATGATTCTGGATGGTATTGTGTTGAAAGAGAGTCTAATAATTTGTCTTTAACTTTGTTTACATTATTTAGTTTGGTGTATAAGGTATTTATCTCTTCTTTCACCCATATTTTCTTTGCTTTTTCTAATGCTATAGAAGCAGCTTTTGATTTACATTTTGAATGTATTTGGACATAATTTGGGATTATATTTCTTTTTAAACAATTCTTATTAAACTTTATGTCTTCAAAGATGCTTTTTGATTTCAAAATTAGGTACTTACATTTGTGAACATCCTTTTGGTTGTTAGCCATTTTAAAATTAAGCAACAGTTCACATTGAAGGACTACTATTATATTAAAAAATATTAATAAAGTAAACTGAGTATCCTTGTCAAACATTTTTATCTAATTGCAACATGTTTCGGCACTAAGGCCATTTTCAAGCAAATAAAATAAAATAAAATAAAACTAAAAATAAAATAAATCTTAACTTAATACAATTTAGATAAACAAATAAAATAATCATATGTTAAATTTATCTTCTTGAAAATTTGTCAAAATGAACCAGTACTTTGGGAATATTCATACTTTTTGACATTTTATATATCTTGTATTAAATTCTTTTCTTATAATGTCAAATATCGGGTTCTCGTTAGGAAGTTGGCCATTCAATAATAGCTGAGGGGTGTCTTTTTGAGCATTGTATATATGGAATTGTTCCTTGGAATCCATCTCTCTTCCTTTTTTGGAGTATTCAATAATTTCCATATTTTCTTTCATACTATGGTAGTTATGGTTTTTATGGAGAAGATGGTCTGCAAAAGTTGATTTCATCGATGTTAGATTGTTGCTTTTTAGTGCTTGTATGTGCTCACGAAATCTTGATTTAAAAGATCTTCCCGTTTGTCCGATGTAAAAACTATTGCAGTCTGAACATTTAAGTTTATAGATTCCTGCTTGTTCATATTCATTTCCTTGCTCTTTTTGAGGTTTTATTTTCTTTTCGATCAAGTGGAATGCATTACTTTCTGTTCTATAACTGACTTGGTAGTTCGTCTTTTCAAAGGTTTTTCGGACTGCTTTGTTCAAGCTAGAATTAAATGGCACACTAATATATTTCTTTTCATTATCTTCTTGTGGATGGCGTTGTTCATTCTTCTTTTTCTTTATATTCGTTATCATCTTGTCAATAATTTGGCTGTTATATCCATTTTTTAGAGCTAAATACTTAATAATATTTCTTTCATTTTCAAAGTTTTCTTTGCTCATAGGTATATTAATCAGCCGATTGATCATAGATCTAAATGCCGACATTTTTAGATCTATGTTGTTATCTATAAAAGGCTTACCCAAAACCCACAAAGAAAACATCCCAATACGACCTGTTGTAAACTTTAGGGCAGCTCCTACCTACAAACTATGCAAATTTTTGAACAACAAAATTAAGAATAACTTAAACTGGGACGAAACCTATACTGTATCAAACAATATAGAATTAGTTAACAAAATAAAAGATCAAGTAATTCCTAAAAACTGTATATTCGTGTCCTTTGATATTAAAGACATGTATTCAAACATACCAACAAAAGAAACAATAAAAATCCTAAAAGAAGATCTTCAAAAAGGAGGAACACTACCTAAACATGAAATAGATGACGTCATCAGATTGACTAATAATTGTATCAAGCAAAGCTATTTCGAATATAATTCAGAATTTTACCAACAAGAAGATGGTCTTCCTATGGGTTCCCCCCTTTCAGGACTTCTTGCCGATATATTCATACATCATTTAGAAGTAAATAAAATCAATAATAAATTAAACCCGTTTGAGTCAAAAATTAAATATTGGACTCGATACGTCGATGATGTTCTTTGTCTCTATGAAGGAAATGCCACTGAAAGTGAAAATTTACTAACCTATTTAAACTCCCTATCCAATTCAATCAAATTTACAAAGGAAAGTCAAGAAGACCAAATTAACTACCTAGATTTAACAATTGGAAAGAAAGAAAATAAACATACTTTCAAAATATTCAGGAAAGCAACTCAAACTGATCTTATCATACCCAAAGATTCCCACCACCCATGGAAATACAAAATGTCGGCATTTAGATCTATGATCAATCGGCTGATTAATATACCTATGAGCAAAGAAAACTTTGAAAATGAAAGAAATATTATTAAGTATTTAGCTCTAAAAAATGGATATAACAGCCAAATTATTGACAAGATGATAACGAATATAAAGAAAAAGAAGAATGAACAACGCCATCCACAAGAAGATAATGAAAAGAAATATATTAGTGTGCCATTTAATTCTAGCTTGAACAAAGCAGTCCGAAAAACCTTTGAAAAGACGAACTACCAAGTCAGTTATAGAACAGAAAGTAATGCATTCCACTTGATCGAAAAGAAAATAAAACCTCAAAAAGAGCAAGGAAATGAATATGAACAAGCAGGAATCTATAAACTTAAATGTTCAGACTGCAATAGTTTTTACATCGGACAAACGGGAAGATCTTTTAAATCAAGATTTCGTGAGCACATACAAGCACTAAAAAGCAACAATCTAACATCGATGAAATCAACTTTTGCAGACCATCTTCTCCATAAAAACCATAACTACCATAGTATGAAAGAAAATATGGAAATTATTGAATACTCCAAAAAAAGGAAGAGAGATGGATTCCAAGGAACAATTCCATATATACAATGCTCAAAAAGACACCCCTCAGCTATTATTGAATGGCCAACTTCCTAACGAGAACCCGATATTTGACATTATAAGAAAAGAATTTAATACAAGATATATAAAATGTCAAAAAGTATGAATATTCCCAAAGTACTGGTTCATTTTGACAAATTTTCAAGAAGATAAATTTAACATATGATTATTTTATTTGTTTATCTAAATTGTATTAAGTTAAGATTTATTTTATTTTTAGTTTTATTTTATTTTATTTTATTTGCTTGAAAATGGCCTTAGTGCCGAAACATGTTGCAATTAGATAAAAAATGTTTGACAAGGATACTCAGTTTACTTTATTAATATTTTTTAATATAATAGTAGTCCTTCAATGTGAACTGTTGCTTAATTTTAAAATGGCTAACAACCAAAAGGATGTTCACAAATGTAAGTACCTAATTTTGAAATCAAAAAGCATCTTTGAAGACATAAAGTTTAATAAGAATTGTTTAAAAAGAAATATAATCCCAAATTATGTCCAAATACATTCAAAATGTAAATCAAAAGCTGCTTCTATAGCATTAGAAAAAGCAAAGAAAATATGGGTGAAAGAAGAGATAAATACCTTATACACCAAACTAAATAATGTAAACAAAGTTAAAGACAAATTATTAGACTCTCTTTCAACACAATACCATCCAGAATCATTTGAAGAGGTAATGATTTACATTAACGAATGGATAGAACCTATTCTAAAGAAGAAAAGAGAAAAACACGCCAAGAAGATAAAGATTTTGATTAAAAAACACAGCAATAGTAATATTGAAAACTTAGAAAATGTGCCAGAATTCTATCCCACAGTAAAGAATTTGACTGAAATACAATTTTCAGAGGAAGAATTAAATTTACTTGGGAAATCCTTAAAGTACAACGTAAATCTAGATTTCAAAAACTGTAAAACCATGAATGATCTCATAAATATTGATGCGTCATTAGGATATATTGACAAAGACAAACAAGAACCATTAAAGTACAATTTTGTACATGAATTGGAGAAAACGAACATCCAACTTAGAAACAAAACTATTGCTAAGTCTACAGCAAAAGATATGAAGACGATACAATCAATTTCTATGAAGTTAAAAGAAAAGGGATCAATCATTGTAAAAGCTGACAAAGGAAACACGACCGTGATTATGAGTAAACAAGAATACAATGAAAAAGTAATGGATTTTATTTCCAACAATAGTTTTAAGAAACTCCCCAAAGATCCAACCCCTGAATTTTCTAAATCAATTAACAATACAATTTCAAATTGTAAATCAATCCCCAAACAAGTAAAACAACAAATTAAAGTGATAAACCCTAAGGCGCCCAATCTAAAAGGCTTACCCAAAACCCACAAAGAAAACATCCCAATACGACCTGTTGTAAACTTTAGGGCAGCTCCTACCTACAAACTATGCAAATTTTTGAACAACAAAATTAAGAATAACTTAAACTGGGACGAAACCTATACTGTATCAAACAATATAGAATTAGTTAACAAAATAAAAGATCAAGTAATTCCTAAAAACTGTATATTCGTGTCCTTTGATATTAAAGACATGTATTCAAACATACCAACAAAAGAAACAATAAAAATCCTAAAAGAAGATCTTCAAAAAGGAGGAACACTACCTAAACATGAAATAGATGACGTCATCAGATTGACTAATAATTGTATCAAACAAAGCTATTTCGAATATAATTCAGAATTTTACCAACAAGAAGATGGTCTTCCTATGGGTTCCCCCCTTTCAGGACTTCTTGCCGATATATTCATACATCATTTAGAAGTAAATAAAATCAATAATAAATTAAACCCGTTTGAGTCAAAAATTAAATATTGGACTCGATACGTCGATGATGTTCTTTGTCTCTATGAAGGAAATGCCACTGAAAGTGAAAATTTACTAACCTATTTAAACTCCCTATCCAATTCAATCAAATTTACAAAGGAAAGTCAAGAAGACCAAATTAACTACCTAGATTTAACAATTGGAAAGAAAGAAAATAAACATACTTTCAAAATATTCAGGAAAGCAACTCAAACTGATCTTATCATACCCAAAGATTCCCACCACCCATGGAAATACAAAATGTCGGCATTTAGATCTATGATCAATCGGCTGATTAATATACCTATGAGCAAAGAAAACTTTGAAAATGAAAGAAATATTATTAAGTATTTAGCTCTAAAAAATGGATATAACAGCCAAATTATTGACAAGATGATAACGAATATAAAGAAAAAGAAGAATGAACAACGCCATCCACAAGAAGATAATGAAAAGAAATATATTAGTGTGCCATTTAATTCTAGCTTGAACAAAGCAGTCCGAAAAACCTTTGAAAAGACGAACTACCAAGTCAGTTATAGAACAGAAAGTAATGCATTCCACTTGATCGAAAAGAAAATAAAACCTCAAAAAGAGCAAGGAAATGAATATGAACAAGCAGGAATCTATAAACTTAAATGTTCAGACTGCAATAGTTTTTACATCGGACAAACGGGAAGATCTTTTAAATCAAGATTTCGTGAGCACATACAAGCACTAAAAAGCAACAATCTAACATCGATGAAATCAACTTTTGCAGACCATCTTCTCCATAAAAACCATAACTACCATAGTATGAAAGAAAATATGGAAATTATTGAATACTCCAAAAAAGGAAGAGAGATGGATTCCAAGGAACAATTCCATATATACAATGCTCAAAAAGACACCCCTCAGCTATTATTGAATGGCCAACTTCCTAACGAGAACCCGATATTTGACATTATAAGAAAAGAATTTAATACAAGATATATAAAATGTCAAAAAGTATGAATATTCCCAAAGTACTGGTTCATTTTGACAAATTTTCAAGAAGATAAATTTAACATATGATTATTTTATTTGTTTATCTAAATTGTATTAAGTTAAGATTTATTTTATTTTTAGTTTTATTTTATTTTATTTTATTTGCTTGAAAATGGCCTTAGTGCCGAAACATGTTGCAATTAGATAAAAAATGTTTGACAAGGATACTCAGTTTACTTTATTAATATTTTTTAATATAATAGTAGTCCTTCAATGTGAACTGTTGCTTAATTTTAAAATGGCTAACAACCAAAAGGATGTTCACAAATGTAAGTACCTAATTTTGAAATCAAAAAGCATCTTTGAAGACATAAAGTTTAATAAGAATTGTTTAATAAGAAATATAATCCCAAATTATGTCCAAATACATTCAAAATGTAAATCAAAAGCTGCTTCTATAGCATTAGAAAAAGCAAAGAAAATATGGGTGAAAGAAGAGATAAATACCTTATACACCAAACTAAATAATGTAAACAAAGTTAAAGACAAATTATTAGACTCTCTTTCAACACAATACCATCCAGAATCATTTGAAGAGGTAATGATTTACATTAACGAATGGATAGAACCTATTCTAAAGAAGAAAAGAGAAAAACACGCCAAGAAGATAAAGATTTTGATTAAAAAACACAGCAATAGTAATATTGAAAACTTAGAAAATGTGCCAGAATTCTATCCCACAGTAAAGAATTTGACTGAAATACAATTTTCAGAGGAAGAATTAAATTTACTTGGGAAATCCTTAAAGTACAACGTAAATCTAGATTTCAAAAACTGTAAAACCATGAATGATCTCATAAATATTGATGCGTCATTAGGATATATTGACAAAGACAAACAAGAACCATTAAAGTACAATTTTGTACATGAATTGGAGAAAACGAACATCCAACTTAGAAACAAAACTATTGCTAAGTCTACAGCAAAAGATATGAAGACGATACAATCAATTTCTATGAAGTTAAAAGAAAAGGGATCAATCATTGTAAAAGCTGACAAAGGAAACACGACCGTGATTATGAGTAAACAAGAATACAATGAAAAAGTAATGGATTTTATTTCCAACAATAGTTTTAAGAAACTCCCCAAAGATCCAACCCCTGAATTTTCTAAATCAATTAACAATACAATTTCAAATTGTAAATCAATCCCCAAACAAGTAAAACAACAAATTAAAGTGATAAACCCTAAGGCGCCCAATCTAAAAGGCTTACCCAAAACCCACAAAGAAAACATCCCAATACGACCTGTTGTAAACTTTAGGGCAGCTCCTACCTACAAACTATGCAAATTTTTGAACAACAAAATTAAGAATAACTTAAACTGGGACGAAACCTATACTGTATCAAACAATATAGAATTAGTTAACAAAATAAAAGATCAAGTAATTCCTAAAAACTGTATATTCGTGTCCTTTGATATTAAAGACATGTATTCAAACATACCAACAAAAGAAACAATAAAAATCCTAAAAGAAGATCTTCAAAAAGGAGGAACACTACCTAAACATGAAATAGATGACGTCATCAGATTGACTAATAATTGTATCAAGCAAAGCTATTTCGAATATAATTCAGAATTTTACCAACAAGAAGATGGTCTTCCTATGGGTTCCCCCCTTTCAGGACTTCTTGCCGATATATTCATACATCATTTAGAAGTAAATAAAATCAATAATAAATTAAACCCGTTTGAGTCAAAAATTAAATATTGGACTCGATACGTCGATGATGTTCTTTGTCTCTATGAAGGAAATGCCACTGAAAGTGAAAATTTACTAACCTATTTAAACTCCCTATCCAATTCAATCAAATTTACAAAAGAAAGTCAAGAAGACCAAATTAACTACCTAGATTTAACAATTGGAAAGAAAGAAAATAAACATACTTTCAAAATATTCAGGAAAGCAACTCAAACTGATCTTATCATACCCAAAGATTCCCACCACCCATGGAAATACAAAATGTCGGCATTTAGATCTATGATCAATCGGCTGATTAATATACCTATGAGCAAAGAAAACTTTGAAAATGAAAGAAATATTATTAAGTATTTAGCTCTAAAAAATGGATATAACAGCCAAATTATTGACAAGATGATAACGAATATAAAGAAAAAGAAGAATGAACAACGCCATCCACAAGAAGATAATGAAAAGAAATATATTAGTGTGCCATTTAATTCTAGCTTGAACAAAGCAGTCCGAAAAACCTTTGAAAAGACGAACTACCAAGTCAGTTATAGAACAGAAAGTAATGCATTCCACTTGATCGAAAAGAAAATAAAACCTCAAAAAGAGCAAGGAAATGAATATGAACAAGCAGGAATCTATAAACTTAAATGTTCAGACTGCAATAGTTTTTACATCGGACAAACGGGAAGATCTTTTAAATCAAGATTTCGTGAGCACATACAAGCACTAAAAAGCAACAATCTAACATCGATGAAATCAACTTTTGCAGACCATCTTCTCCATAAAAACCATAACTACCATAGTATGAAAGAAAATATGGAAATTATTGAATACTCCAAAAAAAGGAAGAGAGATGGATTCCAAGGAACAATTCCATATATACAATGCTCAAAAAGACACCCCTCAGCTATTATTGAATGGCCAACTTCCTAACGAGAACCCGATATTTGACATTATAAGAAAAGAATTTAATACAAGATATATAAAATGTCAAAAAGTATGAATATTCCCAAAGTACTGGTTCATTTTGACAAATTTTCAAGAAGATAAATTTAACATATGATTATTTTATTTGTTTATCTAAATTGTATTAAGTTAAGATTTATTTTATTTTTAGTTTTATTTTATTTTATTTTATTTGCTTGAAAATGGCCTTAGTGCCGAAACATGTTGCAATTAGATAAAAAATGTTTGACAAGGATACTCAGTTTACTTTATTAATATTTTTTAATATAATAGTAGTCCTTCAATGTGAACTGTTGCTTAATTTTAAAATGGCTAACAACCAAAAGGATGTTCACAAATGTAAGTACCTAATTTTGAAATCAAAAAGCATCTTTGAAGACATAAAGTTTAATAAGAATTGTTTAAAAAGAAATATAATCCCAAATTATGTCCAAATACATTCAAAATGTAAATCAAAAGCTGCTTCTATAGCATTAGAAAAAGCAAAGAAAATATGGGTGAAAGAAGAGATAAATACCTTATACACCAAACTAAATAATGTAAACAAAGTTAAAGACAAATTATTAGACTCTCTTTCAACACAATACCATCCAGAATCATTTGAAGAGGTAATGATTTACATTAACGAATGGATAGAACCTATTCTAAAGAAGAAAAGAGAAAAACACGCCAAGAAGATAAAGATTTTGATTAAAAAACACAGCAATAGTAATATTGAAAACTTAGAAAATGTGCCAGAATTCTATCCCACAGTAAAGAATTTGACTGAAATACAATTTTCAGAGGAAGAATTAAATTTACTTGGGAAATCCTTAAAGTACAACGTAAATCTAGATTTCAAAAACTGTAAAACCATGAATGATCTCATAAATATTGATGCGTCATTAGGATATATTGACAAAGACAAACAAGAACCATTAAAGTACAATTTTGTACATGAATTGGAGAAAACGAACATCCAACTTAGAAACAAAACTATTGCTAAGTCTACAGCAAAAGATATGAAGACGATACAATCAATTTCTATGAAGTTAAAAGAAAAGGGATCAATCATTGTAAAAGCTGACAAAGGAAACACGACCGTGATTATGAGTAAACAAGAATACAATGAAAAAGTAATGGATTTTATTTCCAACAATAGTTTTAAGAAACTCCCCAAAGATCCAACCCCTGAATTTTCTAAATCAATTAACAATACAATTTCAAATTGTAAATCAATCCCCAAACAAGTAAAACAACAAATTAAAGTGATAAACCCTAAGGCGCCCAATCTAAAAGGCTTACCCAAAACCCACAAAGAAAACATCCCAATACGACCTGTTGTAAACTTTAGGGCAGCTCCTACCTACAAACTATGCAAATTTTTGAACAACAAAATTAAGAATAACTTAAACTGGGACGAAACCTATACTGTATCAAACAATATAGAATTAGTTAACAAAATAAAAGATCAAGTAATTCCTAAAAACTGTATATTCGTGTCCTTTGATATTAAAGACATGTATTCAAACATACCAACAAAAGAAACAATAAAAATCCTAAAAGAAGATCTTCAAAAAGGAGGAACACTACCTAAACATGAAATAGATGACGTCATCAGATTGACTAATAATTGTATCAAACAAAGCTATTTCGAATATAATTCAGAATTTTACCAACAAGAAGATGGTCTTCCTATGGGTTCCCCCCTTTCAGGACTTCTTGCCGATATATTCATACATCATTTAGAAGTAAATAAAATCAATAATAAATTAAACCCGTTTGAGTCAAAAATTAAATATTGGACTCGATACGTCGATGATGTTCTTTGTCTCTATGAAGGAAATGCCACTGAAAGTGAAAATTTACTAACCTATTTAAACTCCCTATCCAATTCAATCAAATTTACAAAGGAAAGTCAAGAAGACCAAATTAACTACCTAGATTTAACAATTGGAAAGAAAGAAAATAAACATACTTTCAAAATATTCAGGAAAGCAACTCAAACTGATCTTATCATACCCAAAGATTCCCACCACCCATGGAAATACAAAATGTCGGCATTTAGATCTATGATCAATCGGCTGATTAATATACCTATGAGCAAAGAAAACTTTGAAAATGAAAGAAATATTATTAAGTATTTAGCTCTAAAAAATGGATATAACAGCCAAATTATTGACAAGATGATAACGAATATAAAGAAAAAGAAGAATGAACAACGCCATCCACAAGAAGATAATGAAAAGAAATATATTAGTGTGCCATTTAATTCTAGCTTGAACAAAGCAGTCCGAAAAACCTTTGAAAAGACGAACTACCAAGTCAGTTATAGAACAGAAAGTAATGCATTCCACTTGATCGAAAAGAAAATAAAACCTCAAAAAGAGCAAGGAAATGAATATGAACAAGCAGGAATCTATAAACTTAAATGTTCAGACTGCAATAGTTTTTACATCGGACAAACGGGAAGATCTTTTAAATCAAGATTTCGTGAGCACATACAAGCACTAAAAAGCAACAATCTAACATCGATGAAATCAACTTTTGCAGACCATCTTCTCCATAAAAACCATAACTACCATAGTATGAAAGAAAATATGGAAATTATTGAATACTCCAAAAAAAGGAAGAGAGATGGATTCCAAGGAACAATTCCATATATACAATGCTCAAAAAGACACCCCTCAGCTATTATTGAATGGCCAACTTCCTAACGAGAACCCGATATTTGACATTATAAGAAAAGAATTTAATACAAGATATATAAAATGTCAAAAAGTATGAATATTCCCAAAGTACTGGTTCATTTTGACAAATTTTCAAGAAGATAAATTTAACATATGATTATTTTATTTGTTTATCTAAATTGTATTAAGTTAAGATTTATTTTATTTTTAGTTTTATTTTATTTTATTTTATTTGCTTGAAAATGGCCTTAGTGCCGAAACATGTTGCAATTAGATAAAAAATGTTTGACAAGGATACTCAGTTTACTTTATTAATATTTTTTAATATAATAGTAGTCCTTCAATGTGAACTGTTGCTTAATTTTAAAATGGCTAACAACCAAAAGGATGTTCACAAATGTAAGTACCTAATTTTGAAATCAAAAAGCATCTTTGAAGACATAAAGTTTAATAAGAATTGTTTAAAAAGAAATATAATCCCAAATTATGTCCAAATACATTCAAAATGTAAATCAAAAGCTGCTTCTATAGCATTAGAAAAAGCAAAGAAAATATGGGTGAAAGAAGAGATAAATACCTTATACACCAAACTAAATAATGTAAACAAAGTTAAAGACAAATTATTAGACTCTCTTTCAACACAATACCATCCAGAATCATTTGAAGAGGTAATGATTTACATTAACGAATGGATAGAACCTATTCTAAAGAAGAAAAGAGAAAAACACGCCAAGAAGATAAAGATTTTGATTAAAAAACACAGCAATAGTAATATTGAAAACTTAGAAAATGTGCCAGAATTCTATCCCACAGTAAAGAATTTGACTGAAATACAATTTTCAGAGGAAGAATTAAATTTACTTGGGAAATCCTTAAAGTACAACGTAAATCTAGATTTCAAAAACTGTAAAACCATGAATGATCTCATAAATATTGATGCGTCATTAGGATATATTGACAAAGACAAACAAGAACCATTAAAGTACAATTTTGTACATGAATTGGAGAAAACGAACATCCAACTTAGAAACAAAACTATTGCTAAGTCTACAGCAAAAGATATGAAGACGATACAATCAATTTCTATGAAGTTAAAAGAAAAGGGATCAATCATTGTAAAAGCTGACAAAGGAAACACGACCGTGATTATGAGTAAACAAGAATACAATGAAAAAGTAATGGATTTTATTTCCAACAATAGTTTTAAGAAACTCCCCAAAGATCCAACCCCTGAATTTTCTAAATCAATTAACAATACAATTTCAAATTGTAAATCAATCCCCAAACAAGTAAAACAACAAATTAAAGTGATAAACCCTAAGGCGCCCAATCTAAAAGGCTTACCCAAAACCCACAAAGAAAACATCCCAATACGACCTGTTGTAAACTTTAGGGCAGCTCCTACCTACAAACTATGCAAATTTTTGAACAACAAAATTAAGAATAACTTAAACTGGGACGAAACCTATACTGTATCAAACAATATAGAATTAGTTAACAAAATAAAAGATCAAGTAATTCCTAAAAACTGTATATTCGTGTCCTTTGATATTAAAGACATGTATTCAAACATACCAACAAAAGAAACAATAAAAATCCTAAAAGAAGATCTTCAAAAAGGAGGAACACTACCTAAACATGAAATAGATGACGTCATCAGATTGACTAATAATTGTATCAAGCAAAGCTATTTCGAATATAATTCAGAATTTTACCAACAAGAAGATGGTCTTCCTATGGGTTCCCCCCTTTCAGGACTTCTTGCCGATATATTCATACATCATTTAGAAGTAAATAAAATCAATAATAAATTAAACCCGTTTGAGTCAAAAATTAAATATTGGACTCGATACGTCGATGATGTTCTTTGTCTCTATGAAGGAAATGCCACTGAAAGTGAAAATTTACTAACCTATTTAAACTCCCTATCCAATTCAATCAAATTTACAAAGGAAAGTCAAGAAGACCAAATTAACTACCTAGATTTAACAATTGGAAAGAAAGAAAATAAACATACTTTCAAAATATTCAGGAAAGCAACTCAAACTGATCTTATCATACCCAAAGATTCCCACCACCCATGGAAATACAAAATGTCGGCATTTAGATCTATGATCAATCGGCTGATTAATATACCTATGAGCAAAGAAAACTTTGAAAATGAAAGAAATATTATTAAGTATTTAGCTCTAAAAAATGGATATAACAGCCAAATTATTGACAAGATGATAACGAATATAAAGAAAAAGAAGAATGAACAACGCCATCCACAAGAAGATAATGAAAAGAAATATATTAGTGTGCCATTTAATTCTAGCTTGAACAAAGCAGTCCGAAAAACCTTTGAAAAGACGAACTACCAAGTCAGTTATAGAACAGAAAGTAATGCATTCCACTTGATCGAAAAGAAAATAAAACCTCAAAAAGAGCAAGGAAATGAATATGAACAAGCAGGAATCTATAAACTTAAATGTTCAGACTGCAATAGTTTTTACATCGGACAAACGGGAAGATCTTTTAAATCAAGATTTCGTGAGCACATACAAGCACTAAAAAGCAACAATCTAACATCGATGAAATCAACTTTTGCAGACCATCTTCTCCATAAAAACCATAACTACCATAGTATGAAAGAAAATATGGAAATTATTGAATACTCCAAAAAAAGGAAGAGAGATGGATTCCAAGGAACAATTCCATATATACAATGCTCAAAAAGACACCCCTCAGCTATTATTGAATGGCCAACTTCCTAACGAGAACCCGATATTTGACATTATAAGAAAAGAATTTAATACAAGATATATAAAATGTCAAAAAGTATGAATATTCCCAAAGTACTGGTTCATTTTGACAAATTTTCAAGAAGATAAATTTAACATATGATTATTTTATTTGTTTATCTAAATTGTATTAAGTTAAGATTTATTTTATTTTTAGTTTTATTTTATTTTATTTTATTTGCTTGAAAATGGCCTTAGTGCCGAAACATGTTGCAATTAGATAAAAAATGTTTGACAAGGATACTCAGTTTACTTTATTAATATTTTTTAATATAATAGTAGTCCTTCAATGTGAACTGTTGCTTAATTTTAAAATGGCTAACAACCAAAAGGATGTTCACAAATGTAAGTACCTAATTTTGAAATCAAAAAGCATCTTTGAAGACATAAAGTTTAATAAGAATTGTTTAAAAAGAAATATAATCCCAAATTATGTCCAAATACATTCAAAATGTAAATCAAAAGCTGCTTCTATAGCATTAGAAAAAGCAAAGAAAATATGGGTGAAAGAAGAGATAAATACCTTATACACCAAACTAAATAATGTAAACAAAGTTAAAGACAAATTATTAGACTCTCTTTCAACACAATACCATCCAGAATCATTTGAAGAGGTAATGATTTACATTAACGAATGGATAGAACCTATTCTAAAGAAGAAAAGAGAAAAACACGCCAAGAAGATAAAGATTTTGATTAAAAAACACAGCAATAGTAATATTGAAAACTTAGAAAATGTGCCAGAATTCTATCCCACAGTAAAGAATTTGACTGAAATACAATTTTCAGAGGAAGAATTAAATTTACTTGGGAAATCCTTAAAGTACAACGTAAATCTAGATTTCAAAAACTGTAAAACCATGAATGATCTCATAAATATTGATGCGTCATTAGGATATATTGACAAAGACAAACAAGAACCATTAAAGTACAATTTTGTACATGAATTGGAGAAAACGAACATCCAACTTAGAAACAAAACTATTGCTAAGTCTACAGCAAAAGATATGAAGACGATACAATCAATTTCTATGAAGTTAAAAGAAAAGGGATCAATCATTGTAAAAGCTGACAAAGGAAACACGACCGTGATTATGAGTAAACAAGAATACAATGAAAAAGTAATGGATTTTATTTCCAACAATAGTTTTAAGAAACTCCCCAAAGATCCAACCCCTGAATTTTCTAAATCAATTAACAATACAATTTCAAATTGTAAATCAATCCCCAAACAAGTAAAACAACAAATTAAAGTGATAAACCCTAAGGCGCCCAATCTAAAAGGCTTACCCAAAACCCACAAAGAAAACATCCCAATACGACCTGTTGTAAACTTTAGGGCAGCTCCTACCTACAAACTATGCAAATTTTTGAACAACAAAATTAAGAATAACTTAAACTGGGACGAAACCTATACTGTATCAAACAATATAGAATTAGTTAACAAAATAAAAGATCAAGTAATTCCTAAAAACTGTATATTCGTGTCCTTTGATATTAAAGACATGTATTCAAACATACCAACAAAAGAAACAATAAAAATCCTAAAAGAAGATCTTCAAAAAGGAGGAACACTACCTAAACATGAAATAGATGACGTCATCAGATTGACTAATAATTGTATCAAACAAAGCTATTTCGAATATAATTCAGAATTTTACCAACAAGAAGATGGTCTTCCTATGGGTTCCCCCCTTTCAGGACTTCTTGCCGATATATTCATACATCATTTAGAAGTAAATAAAATCAATAATAAATTAAACCCGTTTGAGTCAAAAATTAAATATTGGACTCGATACGTCGATGATGTTCTTTGTCTCTATGAAGGAAATGCCACTGAAAGTGAAAATTTACTAACCTATTTAAACTCCCTATCCAATTCAATCAAATTTACAAAGGAAAGTCAAGAAGACCAAATTAACTACCTAGATTTAACAATTGGAAAGAAAGAAAATAAACATACTTTCAAAATATTCAGGAAAGCAACTCAAACTGATCTTATCATACCCAAAGATTCCCACCACCCATGGAAATACAAAATGTCGGCATTTAGATCTATGATCAATCGGCTGATTAATATACCTATGAGCAAAGAAAACTTTGAAAATGAAAGAAATATTATTAAGTATTTAGCTCTAAAAAATGGATATAACAGCCAAATTATTGACAAGATGATAACGAATATAAAGAAAAAGAAGAATGAACAACGCCATCCACAAGAAGATAATGAAAAGAAATATATTAGTGTGCCATTTAATTCTAGCTTGAACAAAGCAGTCCGAAAAACCTTTGAAAAGACGAACTACCAAGTCAGTTATAGAACAGAAAGTAATGCATTCCACTTGATCGAAAAGAAAATAAAACCTCAAAAAGAGCAAGGAAATGAATATGAACAAGCAGGAATCTATAAACTTAAATGTTCAGACTGCAATAGTTTTTACATCGGACAAACGGGAAGATCTTTTAAATCAAGATTTCGTGAGCACATACAAGCACTAAAAAGCAACAATCTAACATCGATGAAATCAACTTTTGCAGACCATCTTCTCCATAAAAACCATAACTACCATAGTATGAAAGAAAATATGGAAATTATTGAATACTCCAAAAAAGGAAGAGAGATGGATTCCAAGGAACAATTCCATATATACAATGCTCAAAAAGACACCCCTCAGCTATTATTGAATGGCCAACTTCCTAACGAGAACCCGATATTTGACATTATAAGAAAAGAATTTAATACAAGATATATAAAATGTCAAAAAGTATGAATATTCCCAAAGTACTGGTTCATTTTGACAAATTTTCAAGAAGATAAATTTATTATATGATTATTTTATTTGTTTATCTAAATTGTATTAAGTTAAGATTTATTTTATTTTTAGTTTTATTTTATTTTATTTTATTTGCTTGAAAATGGCCTTAGTGCCGAAACATGTTGCAATTAGATAAAAAATGTTTGACAAGGATACTCAGTTTACTTTATTAATATTTTTTAATATAATAGTAGTCCTTCAATGTGAACTGTTGCTTAATATATATATATATATATATATATATATATGGTCGGCTCTCTCCAATATATATATTGGTCTATACACACACAATGTGTATACACATATATATATGAAAATGAACGAATGGTGTTTTTGGCTTCTGGGGACCACAAAATGAAAAGTAACTTGGTCCTGGGCTTAGGTCTTACCATGGCTACTTCTGTAATAGCGTATTCCCTTTAGGGAAATTCGCTAAAATCACAAAAAAGCCAAAACCTGCCCCTTAAAGTTTGATTTTCATGGCAACGAGTAACATTATGCTGGATTTGACTGTTCAACATACAAAGTGTATTGAAAAGCAAATAAAAATAATAATAATAATAATAATAACTAAAAACCATAAAGATTTTTGATTTTTTTTTTTTTTTTTTTTTTTTTTTTGAGGGAGAGGCGGAAAAATGCATTACGCACACAGGTGGCCAGCCTGTAGTGTGGGGCTCCCCTAAAAACGGGTTTACCCACTAAAAAACCTCCTCTACTCTTTAGGAATCTAACCTGGAATTGTTTGTCACATTACGTCAGGCTAGGCCTAAATTTGGCTTACGCCCGTGGGGCTCGCTCCTTATCCAGCCGCTCGATCAAGGGATCTGGGCCACTTCGCGGTCCAGATCGGTTTTCTTTTCCAGGAGGATGCCCCGGACAAACTGTGACAAACAATCCCAGTTGCCCTCATCCTCCAAAATCTTTTGGCAGACCGAGTCCACCGAAAATGCACCAAAGATTTGTGTGGCCTCCAGGCGGGGCCCTTCCCAACGGGGACAGCGGAAGAATGTGTGTTCCGCATCGTCGAGAACACCCGGGCAATAAATGCAGTCCGGTGAACCGGTCTTTCCCATCCGGTTCAGGTACGACCGAAAATAGCCGTGACCTGTCAAAAATTGGGTCAGGTAGTAGTCCACCTCCCCATGACGCCGTTCCACCCATGGTTGGACCTGCTTGATAAGTCGCGCAGTCCATCGTCCTCTGGTGTCGTGCTCCCAGCTGTGTTGCCACTGCTGGAAGGTTCGGGAGCGCTCTTCTGTTCTTGCCGTGTCCTTGCCGATCTCGCCTTGTCTCTGATAAATCGCATTCCTCTCCCCTGCCAAGAGCTTGACAGGGATGACTCCGGCGACCACCAGGACGGCAGGCTCGGACACTGTCCGGTAGGCGGAACACACCCGGAGCGCAGCTTGACGCTGAACCCGGGCGAGTCGCAACCTGTAGCACTCCTTATCTAGAGCGCCTGGCCACACCTCTGCCCCGTAAAGAAGCACGGACTGGACCGCGGACATCAACAGACGTCTTCTGCTGGATCGGGGACCCCCGACATTGGCCATCAGCCTACTAAGGTAAGTCACTACCTTAGCAGCCTTGTCCGCCGTACGGAAGATCTGATCCCTCCAGCTTAACTTGGTGTCCACCATAACCCCGAGGTATTTGGCGGCACGAGTTGATGTGACCACCTCCCTTCCCACTCGAAACGGGACGACGGTGTCGATCCTCTTCTTCGTGAGAATCACGATCTCCGTCTTACTGAGAGCAAGTGAGAGACCGTGATCGGACATCCAGTTGTTGACCACCCGCATAACTCGGTTCAACTTCAGTTGGGCCAGCTTAACGTTGCGTGCAGCAATGAGAGCTGCGACGTCATCGGCGTACCCAACCAAAGTGGTTTCCTCAGGCATCTCGGACCTCAGGAGGCTGTCATAGGCAACGTTCCAGAGATCCGGGCCGAGTATTGAACCTTGTGCGGCACCAGAAGTGACTTCCATCGTCCACGTTCCGTCCCTCGTGTCATAAATCAGGCTTCGAGAGCATAGATAATCCTCGATTAGCCGCAACAGATATGCAGGAATACGAAAGGTGTTGCGAAGCGCATCCAACATATCGACCCACCTCGCCGAGTTGAAGGCATTCTTGACATCAAGCGTAACAAGAAGCACTACTCGGCGGGAGAAATGGTTGTGGCTCTCGGCTCTCTCCACCGCTCTCTGAACTTCGGTGACAGCGTCGATCGTTGACCGTCCCTTTCTGAAGCCGTACTGACGGGGGCATAAGTCCCCGGCAGCTTCCACGGCAGAAGTCAGGCGGGAACGGATCAGCTTCTCGAACAGCTTCCCAGCCGTGTCCAACATGCAGAGAGGCCTGTGGGACGACGGCAGCTCGGGATCACCTTTGCCCTTGCTGATCAGTACAAGCCTGGCTGTTTTCCAGGGAGCCGGAAACACCCCTTCTACCAAACAGGCATTGTACATTCTCAACAACAAGTCAGCGTTGATTGAAAATACTTTCTTTAAAGCCTCACTGGGAATCCCGTCCGGGCCAGGAGCCTTGTTGCTCTTCAGGGAGAGAACGGAGGTTTCCAGCTCCTCGAAAGTGAAAAGTGGAACGTCCTCTACCCGTCCGAAGTCAACCGGCGGTCGCTGTGGATGTTCAGGAAACAACGCAGCGACGATCCTCCCCATGGTGGCGCCCTCCATGATGGAAGGTGGAGAGCGGGCGCCGAGTTTCTGTGTTACAAGTTTGTAACCCAGGCCCCACGGGTCGGAGTCAACGTCGTCACGAAGTCTCCTCCAGCTATTCGCCTTGCTCCTGTTGATCGCCAGGCGGAGAGATTTTCTCGCAGCTTTATAGGCCTCCGACTTACGAACTCTGTCTGCGGGGATTCTCGCTCTTGTGGCGGCTCGTCTAGTTCTTAAACATGTTCTTCTGAGTTCCGCAATCTCTTCAGTCCACCAGTAAACGGGTTGTTTGTCGCGTCGGGGTTTCCTTCGCGGCATAGACTGGTCGCAGGCCGAGACGATCAGTTCCATCGTGGATGTTACTACTGCCTCGGCCCCAGCCTCCCCAGGATTCCCCTGCGCTCCCCGAGAGATGACTTCGGTGAACTTGACCACGTCCAGTTTGTTGGTGTTCCACTAGCGTGGCCCTTCCCGAGAAGCGGAAACACGACGATTTGCCTGATCATGCAGGTCAAACACGACGTATTGGTGGTCGCTACCCGTGTAGTCCTCCACAACCCTCCAGCCAGAGATCCTCGGAAGGAGCGACTCAGACGCAAAGGTGACATCGGGGATCGTGCCTCTCTGCCCGGGGCGCCGAAAAGTAGGTGTGTCGCCCTGGTTGAGGACGACAAGACCGGCCCTGGCGATGAAATCCAGGATGTATTTCCCCCGGGAGCTGGTAGAGGGCATTCCCCACTCGACGGCCCTGGCGTTGAAATCGCCACCAACGACGACATGCCCGGTGGTGCCGAGAACGCACTCCTCTAGGCTATCTATTTTGTCACGGAAGTCCTGGACGGCCTCGTTGGGTGTGAGGTAGCAACTGAAGATAGTCACGTCCCCACACCGAACCCAGACGAATCCTCGGCCGCGCCCGTGACTCCGCACCAAGACATCTCGTGTATTACGTGCCCAAAATGCAGCAGTACCGAGGCTGTCGGAGATCCAAATGTTTGGGTCTCTGTCCCGATACTGTTCGCTGATAAGGAGCGCGTCAGCACCAAGTTCTCGGGCGAGCTGATCTAGAAGGTTATCAGCTCCCCAGGATCTATGAAGGTTGGCCTGGAGGATGCGAATTACCGGCCGCTGCCTTTTGCCTGTTCAAGTGCGGCTTTGAAGGCCCCGCACTGACCAGACCCGGGTAAGTGACCGAGGGCACTGGAGCCTGAATCCTTGCAGAGGAAGCAGGAGGGGCTCGAGGAACATTCCTTACGTTTGTGGCCCTGGCTTCCACACTGGAAGCAGTTGGCACTCCTGTCGGGCCCTTTACAGTTTCGGGAGGAGTGGCCGAAACCGAGACAGCGGAAGCATCTCGAAACTACCACCCTCCGTTTGAGCCTGCAACTGACCCAACCGACTCTGAGGTGCTGAAGGCTAAGCAGCTTATTGGCGTGCTTTTCGCCCATCTCAGCAACAGCCATCCGGAGTTGACTTCGGTTGGGCTTAGTCAGCCATACCCTCACTCCATCAGCCGGTATCTCCGGGAGTGCCACCTGGATCGCACGGGTCACCTCCTCTTCGGTGGAGAGGGCATCAAGGTCCCGAATCTCGACCGAACACTTCGGTTCTAGGGCCTTGATTGAGCCTTTGTCCCCAAGTGCAGTCTTGAGGGAAGCGGCAAAACCAATCTTGTCACTCGACTTCCCCAGTTCGAGGAGGACATCCCCGTTCTGGGTTCGCCGAATAGACTTGATAACGGTGTCGGTCTCTTCCGGTTTGGCCTGCGATCTAATCTGACCCAGAACATCGGCAAAAGATCGCCCCCCTAAGGGCTTGATCAAGATTGCCTCCGTCCTGGGTTTCTTAGGCCTGGGTTGTTTAGGCTTTCTGACAGACTTGCCAGAGGCCTCCCCAACCGGGTTTGAGACTTGCGTCCGCTCCACCCTCGACGCACTTTTCGAAGCTGCCTCCGCTTGCTTCTGCCTCCTCCTTTCCTTCTTGGAGAGGCGCGTCTTCCAGCCCCCCAAAGGTGTTGAGGCAGAGTTTGCTGCCAAGGCAGGATTAGCCGCCGGAGCAGGAACCTCTGCAGGAGTAGCCGCTGGAGTCACGGCAGCGCCCGGGGCGGATTGAGTAGCCTGGACAGGAGATGTCTGCGATGCCGCAGTGACAAAAACCGGTCTCGGCACTGAGTCCACCTCAACAAGCTCAGGGCTTCCCGGCGAAGAACCGCTCTGCCTCTTCTTTCGCTTTCTGGCTTGAGTCTGGGACTCAGCCAGATGAGCTTGAGGCGAAGCAGAGATGACTCGGTTCTTGACATCGCGCTCCTGCTTCACTGCCTTTAGCCTGATTTTCCGGCACTCCTCGATTTCTTCTAGAGAATCTTCGAGTTTCTGGATCCCCTCTTTTATCGCCTTGTTTACGTTCCTTTGAATTAAGAGGGCCTTGGCCATCTCCTTCAAAAGAGCTTTCATCTTCTTCAGACATGAGTCTTCCTCCTCGTGGGCGTCGTCCTGCTGCTGCCGAAGCATTTGCAGCTCGAATGCCGCACGAAGAGGGCTCTTCTTGGGAGGAATCCCTTGGATCTTGGCTAATGGTGTTGCCTGCTCGGCAACCTCCATCGCCATATCGATCTCCTCCTTCTTCTGTCCGGATTTGGACGACGATCCGGCATCACCAAAAGCCTTGAATGGCACCGGCGGGGGGGTGGTTTTAATACCCTTCGTCGGCGTTCCAGTGTTCAAGGTCGGAGACCTCTGCAGTTTTGAGCTGCGCTTAAAGGCGGCCTGCTCTTTTTCATCATCATTCGTGTTTTTGGCATTCATGTCCATGGTTTTCTTTCACCAGCGCATCGTGCGGCAAGGGGCCGAGAGCGAATGACATCGTTCATTGGCCGAGAGCGGGTGCACCCTCGGAGGTCTATCCCCCGTAGGAGATAAGACACCCCTACCCCAGTACTCTGGGGCCCGAACCTCCGTTTGCCCAGCACCGATACACACAAGGTGCCGGACGTGCTGGGGGTCGCACCGTGGCAATGCAGAGTCTGATCCCTGCATCCATGCCGCACTCCCTGACTAAGGTTCGAAGCGGCTGGCTTCTGACGACACACTGGAGGAGACCATCGGCAGTGCGAGGCACACATCAGTCCCTGCAACACAACAGGGACACTCCCAGGACCCCCCAGCATGCGCCGGTCGAAAGAAGGTGGAAAGACACCCTTGATTCGGGGTCGAAAAAAAAGAAGGTGAGCAAGGTTAGCTCAGGAAAGAATAAAGACGGTGAGCTAAGACCTGAAAGATGAGAAGAATGGCCTTAGCTCGGGAAGAACTGTGAGGAGGGTCTCACAGCTTGGCTCAGGTACCCCGGGGTCGCCAAGAAACACCCGTACAGTGGAAAGCCCACTGCCCCTGAGGGGAAGGATTTTTGATTATGAACATCATTTACAAATTAATAATATTTTATTCAAACCAAATGTAAGAAATAAATGGATATAGATGAATAAAACAAAATTCATAAATAAATAAAATAAAGAAAAAGTGGACACTACCACAATACGAGCAACAGTTAATTATTAAATGTACCGAGATTTAACTCATCATTTGGACAGAAAGGAATTGACTATTTGGGAGTTAAAATTTAGCCTATAATAAATTACGTGAAAACTTAAAAAAAATAACAAACTTGAAGAAATTTTATTAAAGGATGAATTATTGAAGAAATGTATTTATAAACTGGAACAATTTTAAAAAAACTCTACGAAGATTTTAGAATGGTTTTGAAACAAGTTTTTAATTCATATACATATTAGTCTTAACCATAGTTAATTATGGCAATTAAGACCTTTGTAATAATAAATAAATTACTGAGGTTGCAGGTGATCCTCTTCCAACCCCAAACTTCTGCTGGTTTATCTATCTCCATCCATTACTGTACTTGATACTGTTAACATATAAAATTAAAAGTAATTAATATTAAGCTCGGTACAAAATTAATCTTAGTAAATCACTTCAAATTCGCCTAGACTGGCATCGACCAGACGGCAACATGATACAAAAAGTGTACTGTGATCATATGTACAACGCTGGGAGGACGGACAGCACGCACGTTCTCATGCCATGGAAAAATTCTTAGAATAATCATGCAGGAAATATAAATCGACTTGCCGATCAGCAATCAGCACCAAAGATGGCGGCTTGATGACAACATATTCAACCGCCAATAGGGAATAAGGAAGCGGTGGAGATTGAAAGATAATTGGCTGGGACGCGTGGACAATTGGAAACGGGGATGAAATGAAAAAGTAGTGGGGACAAAATTGGAACTTAGCAGAGGAAGAAATAATCAGTCTTCAAGCAGTAGCTGGTAGAAGAAGTCAGGAGAAAAGGGTTGGTCTGGGTGGAGTAGGAGCTAAGAGGCGAACTGGACAGGTAGAAGCCACCGGTTGAGCGGGCACCAGATACCATCGTCATCACGAAGACCATCACAGAGGAGGAAGACGGCCAGTCAGCTTTGAGACGCCCAGAGAAGGAAGGTGGCCAAGCGGCTGAAGACGTCGCAGAGAAGGAAGACGGCCAAGCAGCTTCGAGACCCACAGACGAGGACTCCACCGCACCAGCGACCGCTCACGCACCCACGGGGAGAACGGCAGAGCACAGTCCACCGAGCCGAGGGACCACACCGATCAACCCCGTACCGGCCACGAACCTGACGGACGATGGAAGGAACGACTGGATCAACTCCAGGGGTATGTGAAGTCATTCTCAGTCCGGTGCACAGCGTTAGGTCACGAGCAACCAAATGTCAATAATTGATAGAGCACTTCTAGGTTCCCTTTAGTTAACAAAATAATAAACAAAGACCATAAAGCAAACGAAGCAAAGACCTAAAGCAAACGACATGCATAAATGAAGTAGCTAAATGTTAACGATAAAGTTATAAGTTGCAAAAAGAATAAACAAGTAAATAAATAATTGTATGTAAAGTAATAATAATAACATTTATTTAAGTAATAAATAAGATTAAATAATCCTCTGCTTGGAGAAACTAAGTAAAACCCTAAAGTAGGAACTGAAGGCAACCACTACCATTTAAAGCAAAGATATTTATTTCCACCCAGGGTTCTGGAACCTTTCAGCATTTGTAAATATTAGAGGTTAAGATATAATGTAATTTGTAGGGTCATTTGTAAAGTATCTTTGTTTGCGGAACTGAATTTCGTAAACCCAAATATCATTGTTTTGTTTTATTGTTGTAAATAATTAATGGTCTATTAACTCGTAAGATAAATCTCCACAGTGGTACTCACATATTGGACACTCCTTTGTGCGAGAAGTGATTTACTGAATTGATACGTCATAAGTGTTGAGTGAGCAAAGGACAACTAGCCCCACTTGGGCGGACTCTAATTTGTGAACCGTCAATCATGTGTATATATATTCATGGAGCGATAAACCGTTCATTTTCATTGAAGGGCCTAATCATATGTTTTTCATTTGTGCACCATGTTAACTTAGTTATAGTTGTGTTATTAAAGTCTCTTTATTTGCTTGATCTTAGTTGATTCAATTGCATTCCTGATACACTCCCATTACTGTCAAGCGAGTAAAATATATGTTAGCATAGCACTGTAACAGAGCTTACGCAACCCAGGCGAAAGCTTTATAATAGTAAACCCTATAACTGTGCTGGGTTGCTGTGGCGGCTGAGGGTGGAAGCGCAGCTATATTTGATGAAGCTTCAAATGCTGCCTTCTTGTAGTATAGGGAGCGTAGTTGGTTCAAAGATGTCGCTGTCTTCCTGTTCTAGCCATACACTTCCAATAGGAATCTTTCACCAGCTGCAGCTATGCTTCCGGGAGAGGCTTCACTGTTTTTTTAAAACACTAAGAACACTACTAAGTTCAGGAGTTTTTGTGAGTGTTTTCACAAAATTTAATTTCCCTTGGTTGAATGGTGCATAGCTCGTGTCACATCCACTCATTGCATGTAAGCACATAATATTTTCTGCAACAATTTCTTCTGAAAAAATCTGATTAGATTAAATCATCTTGTCCACATGATATATGTAAAACTTCTTCTGTGTCCTATCTGTTAGAAATCATTCCATCTAAAAAGTGAATTAAACTGTCATATGCTGACCCATACTAGTGATAGACCTCACCATTGTCCCATCTGTGAGAAATACTGCAATAGTCATTTGAATCGTTATATGCGTACCTATATTGGTGAGCGACATCGAATCATTGTCCAGTCTGTGAGAAATCCTTCTTTGAGATGTATTAACATTTCCATATAAATGTATATCATTTTCATGTTTCATTAAAGACACATTTATTGACCCATACTGGTGAGCGACCTTTTCAGTGTCCCATATGTGAGAAAACATTCTACCAAAAAGCTTATGTAGAATCTCATATGTTGACGCATACTGGTGTGCAAACTTATCAATGTTCAACATGTAAGAAATTATTCTCTCGAAAACATACTTTAAAAGTCACATGTTGAGTCATACCATGTGACTTATCAGTGTGCAACGTGTGGAACATCCTCCTCCCAAAAAAGTAATTGAAATATTCATATGTTGACTCATACTATCAAGTGACCTCATAAGTGTCCAACATGTTGATTTTTATCATTGCCACACTGTTCTATGTATCATTTTCACTTTGTAACTTTTGAAAATTATGTAAGTTATTCAGCTAGAAAACATGTAATAATTCATACTGTAAAAATCTACTTTACTGTCCCGAGTTGACCCTTAATCAAATGTGATCCCAACAGTGTGTAAGATTTATGACATCTTTCTTTCAGATCACTGTATCACTACCTAATTTGTGGCAGGGACCTCACATAGTGGGTATTTTAACCTGAATATGTCTGGGTAAGAAAGATTTGTTGATTCTATCTATCTGTAAGAGGTCTTGTTACTGACAAACATGTAACAAATTCACTTAAAATTGTAACTTTACAATTTCAAGTTGGTATATAGATATCTGTAAAACCAGTGTTTTAATATAAAATTGTAATTTGGGTAGAAAGTGATTATGAATCTAAGTGTTTATAAACATGATTCATAATCCTAAATATGATTCACATTTAATGAATATAAGAAGTAGAGGAATCCCATGTAAAGCAACTTAATATTTTACCTCAAACTCACTGTAGAATAAAGCAATGATATGATAGTCCAGCAGATATGTGGCAGTTATGGGAAAGATTCTGAATTTGATGTTAGAGCTCTACAATTACAAACACAAATACTACATGTACATAGGTTTACATTTAAATAGGAGGCCATCCTTAGATTTCCCATGTATGAGATTTCAATTTTGGCCTTACCATTTTTTACCATTAAATTTTTACATTACATAAATTTTAGTTAGTCCTAAACATCTTGTAAGAGCTAAAAAAATCAACAATTGTTTAAAACCATTAAGTTATCTAGAGTGGTTGCAGAAAAAAAATTGAAAAAGATATTCTGAACTGTTCTAATATATTGATATTTGACCCGATGCAAAACATGAATCAATTTTCAATTTGATAGCATTGTAAGCACTATACAAACAATATTATTTAATAAAAAATTGAAGCCACAAGCCATCGCTTATAACCACCCACAATTCGTGACCTCCAAGTAGCTGGATTACAGGTCGTCGCCACCGTCCCAGTCAATGTCAACCATTCAAAATCAAAGACAACCAATCTTAATGATTTTGGTGTCATTAGGTTGAGCTCAGCGTGAAGTTGTCTCTGCAGTAAATTAGTAAATATCCATCCGAACGGAAGGGCCCTGCAAACCCTTTAAGTTCTTCATTTCCCCACTAGATTAACATTGATGAGGAAATTACAAGATTGTGAAGTTTAAAAGCTGTAACTTTGTCCATGTAACTTGACCAGCGAGATCATCTGTCTATCCATTCAGAGAAGTTATGTTAAACCATGACGTTATGGTAATACACTGGTTAACGAACTGCATTGAACAAGCCTAAACAGCAATAAAGATTTATAAATGTTGAATCAATAACAACCCAGGTGAGTTGTTGTGACACAAAAAAACGTGCAGGTATTTAAGGGTTAAAATAACTTTTACTGCTGAAAAATTAATTTTCTGCCATTTATCAAATTCTTGGTCATCAATTTGAGGTGTGTATTTGTAGAATTATTTTTTGCTAAGTGGGATTTTTACTATGATCCACATATCAACATACTGTTACAATTGAGAGTTTAATCTGATTTGTAATCGGCTGTCCCTCCAATATAGCAGAAAATTAATATTGCAGTGACTTCATAAAACATATTTTTAATTGTCAATTGGGCGCCTTAAATATTTAAACGTCAATATTGTTTCTAAGCTGTCCCTCTTGAATTTTCATTTATTTTTATTAATTTCCTATTAAAATTCAAGAACCCTGGTGTCAAGTGGTCAGATAAGTTGAAAATAAGTTGTGCTGTATATATTCTGTTCAAGTTAAATTAGTTGGCGAGTCAGGAGAAGAGCCTTGGAAAAAAATCCTCTAAAGGCAGTGCAGGTCTCTTTTCCCGACTCGCCAATAATAGTTGTTGGATAATATGTTTTATTTAATGAAATCCTCAATAAAAGTAAACCAAGTAAAAAATTTAAGAATGATTAGTCCTACTTTACTTGATGTTGGCTCGTAGAGTGATTTCATGGTTTGAAATCCTTGCCATGAAGGATTTCATGGTAAGTTGTTGCTTGGCTAACTACTTACAATGGACTACTTAATGTATTAATATTAATAAATATATTTTTTTACAGATTTTAATTTGAAGAGAAATACTTAAAATAGGCTAATACATCTCTGAATTAGAGAATCAGTTGATAACCTGAATAGAAATACTGCACTTACTTGAATAAAGGCGAGTGAACAAAATTATGACTGAAGAAGTAAAAATACATCTGAACACCTGCTATTAGGATTGTGGTTATATATGGTGGGTTGAACTAGTTTGAATGATTTGTGTGTTAATGTAAAATGCAAACAATCTGTCACCAGGTCAAAACATGTCTTATTTAAAGAAAGGTTTATATGCATCCTATAAAGAAGAATCATCATCTGTCGACCCATACTAGTGAGCAACCTTATCTGTGTTCTACATGTGAGAAATCCTTCTCTAAAAAGTGTGGTTTAAGTAATCACACAATGACCCACACTGGTTAGTGACTGTATCAGTGCACAATGTGTGAGAAACTCTTCTCTGATAGAACTACATTAAAGAGACATGCATTGATCCATACTGGCGAGCGGCCTCATCAGTGCCCAACAAGTGAGAAATCCTTCTCTCAATCATTTACTTTAAGTGCTCACATGTCGACCCATACTGGCAAGCGACATCACAAGTGCCCTTGATGTGAGAAATCGTTTTCTGTTATATCTAATTTAAAAAAGCACATTTTGACCCATACTGGTGAACGACCTTATCAATGTCAAATATGTAAAAAATCCTTCTCTCACTCATCTACTTTACACAGTCACATGTTGACCCATACTGGTGATCGACGTCATTACTGCCCAATATGTGAGAAAGTATACTCTGAAAAAAGTAAAGTAAAGCAACATGTGTTGACCCATACTGGCGAGCGGCCTTATCAGTGTAAACTTTGTAACAAATCCTTCGCTAAGTCATCATCTTTAAGTCGTCACATGTTGACTCATACTGGTGAACGACCTTATCAATGTCAAATATGTAACAAATCCTTCTCTCAATCATCTACTTTACGCAGTCACATGTTGACCCATACTGGCGAGCGACCTTATCAGTGTCAAATATGTAACAAATCCTTCACTATGTCATCTACTTTAAATGGTCACATGTTGACCCATACTGGTGAACGACCTTATCAATGTCAAATATGTAACAAATCCTTCTCTCACTCATCTACTTTACGTGCTCATATTTTGACCCATACTGGTGAGCGGCCTTATCATTGCCAAATATGTAACAAATCCTTCTCTAAATCATCTACTTTAAGTGCTCACATGTTGACCCATACTGGTGAGCGACCTTATCAGTGTCAACTTTGTAACAAATCCTTCTCTAAATCATCTACTTTAAGTGCTCACATGTTGACCCATACTGGCGAGCGACCTTATCAGTGTCAACTTTGTAACAAATCCTTCTCTCGATCATCTACTTTAAGTCGTCACATGTTGACTCATACTGGTGAACGACCTTATCAGTGTAAAATATGTAACAAATCCTTCTCTCACTCATCTACTTTAAGTGATCACATGTTTACCCATACTGGCGAACGACCTTATCAGTGTCAAATATGTAACAAATCCTTCACTCAATCATCTAATTTAAGTGGTCACATGTTGACCCATACTGATGAGCGACGTCATCAGTGCCCAATGTGTGAGAAAGCATACTCTGAAAAAAGAAAATTAAAGCAACATGTGTTGACCCATACTGGCGAGCGACCTTATCAGTGTAAAATATGTAACAAATCCTTCACTCAATCATCTAATTTAAGTGGTCATATGTTGACCCATACTGATGAGCGACGTCATCAGTGCCCAATGTGTGAGAAAGCATACTCTGAAAAAAGAAAATTAAAGCATCATGTGTTGACCCACACTGGCGAGCGACCTTATCAGTGCCCAACATGCAAAAAAGCATTTTCTTCAAAATCTACTTTAAAAAGGCACATTTTGACCCACACTGGTGAACGATCTCATCATTGTCCTACATGTGAGAAATCATTTTCTCAGAAATCTTATTTAAATAGACACATGTTGACCCATATTGGTGAACGACGTCATCAGTGCCCAATTTGTGCGAAAGTCTTCTCTGAAAAAAGTAAATTAAAGAGGCATGAGTTGACCCATACTGGGAGCGGCCTTATCAGTGTAAAATATGTAACAGATCATTCTCTCAATCATCTAATTTAAGTGGTCACATGTTTACCCATACTGGCGAGCGACCTTATCAGTGTCAAATATGTAACAAATCCTTCACTCAATCATCTAATTTAAGTGGTCACATGTTTACCCATACTGGCGAGCGACCTTATCAGTGTCAAATATGTAACAAATCCTTCTCTCAATCATCTAATTTAAGTGGTCACATGTTTACCCATACTGGCGAGCGACCTTATCAGTGTCAAATATGTAACAAATCCTTCTCTCAATCATCTAATTTAAGTGGTCACATGTTTACCCATACTGGCGAGCGACCTTATCAGTGTCAAATATGTAACAGATCATTCTCTCAATCATCTAATTTAAGTGGTCACATGTTTACCCATACTGGCGAGCGACCTTATCAGTGTCAAATATGTAACAAATCCTTCTCTCAATCATCTAATTTAAGTGGTCACATGTTTACCCATACTGGCGAGCGACCTTATCAGTGTCAAATATGTAACAAATCCTTCACTCAATCATCTAATTTAAGTGGTCACATGTTGACCCATACCGGTAAGCGATGTCATCAGTGCCCAATTTGTGAGAAAGTGTTCTCTGAAAAAAGTAAACTAAAGAGACATGAGTTGACCCATACTGGTGAGCGGCCTTATCAGTGCCCAACATGCAAAAAATCATTTTCTTCAAAATCTACTTTAAAAAGGTACATTTTGACCCACACTGGTGAACGATCTCATCATTGTCCTACATGTGAGAAATCATTTTCTCAGAAATCTTATTTAAATAGACACATGTTGACCTATACTGGCGAGCGATCTTATCAGTGTCAAATATGTAAAAAGTCCTTCTCTCAATCATATACTTTTAGGGGTCACATGTTGACCCATACGAGTCATCAATGCCCTACATATGAGAAATAGTTTTCTTCAAATTCTAATTTAAATAAACACATTTTGACCCACTCTGGTAAACCACCACATCAGTGTCCTATACATGCGAGAAATCACTTTCAAAAAATTCTTCATTAAAGACGCACATTTTGACACATAGGACTATTGGTGAACGAACTCGTCAGTGTTCAACATGTGGGGAATGTTTCGTTCTCAAATCTTCTTTAAATCGTCATGTATGTACCCATACGGGTAAGCGATCTCACCATTGTTTAATCTGTGAGAAATCATTCTTTGAGAAATTTTAATTAAAGACACTTTATTTATTGACCCATTCTGGTGAGCGACCTTTTAAGTGTTCAACATGTAAGAAATTTATTATTCTCTCAAAAAGCTCATTTAGAATGTCACATGTTGACTCACACTGTTGAGCGACCTTATCAGTGTCCAACATGTGGAAAAATCTTTCTCCCAAATAGGTAATTTAAATAATCATATGGTGACTCATACTAGTAAGTGACCTCATAATAAGTGTCCAACATTTGGACCAATAATTTAAACTGTAAAAGTCTACTATTTTGAGTTCACCCGTAATGATGTGGGAATTGAAAAGCGAGTAAGATTTATAAAAATTTTAATTTCAGATGTCTATGTTAAAAATATTGTGTTGATCCTATCTATCTGTGAGTTGTTTAGTTAGTGATAAATATGTGGCGAATTCATCTAGAACTGTAATTTTAAGAGTCAAAATTGTTCTATATTTAGGCCTATCTAATCAGTATTTTTGTAATAAAATTGTAATTTGGTTAATAAATGTGAATGTTTTTATAAACTTAAGTGTTTACAAACCCAATTCATAATCCCTAATACCATCTACGTTTAATGAATTTAATAAGTAGAGACATCCTTTGTAAAACACTCAATTTTTACCTCAAAATCAGAGCGGAATAAAACAATAATGATAGTTCGGTTGATTACTATCGGAAGGATTGTGAATTTGATGATAAAGCTCTACAATTAAGAACACAAAATACTACATGTACACAGGCTTAAATTAGCTTGAATTCCATCTTAGATTTTCCTTGTATGGGATTTCTAATGGGAACTTACCATTCAATTCTTAAATTACGTAATTTTGAGTTACATATCTTGCAAGAGCTAATAACAAATTTGGTATTTTTAACCATTTATTGTCTTGAGTCGTGCTATCAAAAATTGGAAAAGAAACTCTGATCGGTTCCGATATATTGATATTTGATCCGATGCAATATATTGATCAGATTTCTATTCAATAGCATTGTACAAATAGGATTACAGCCAGAGAAAAACCGAAACTGTTAACTGACCATACATGTAATGGTTTGCCGAATGACACAGTGTAATACCGATAAATTTGGTTGGTAAAATTGTATAAAGGTAATGTTGTTGATTACAAAATCTTGTTATAATTAATTATTTGACAATTACATGTATGGTCTATAACTTCTTTTACTTTATTTTATAATTTACAAAGTATTATTGTTATACAAATGATTTCTTAAGATATAGACGGAATTTTTCAGAATCGTAATAACTAAAATTTTGTCTGTTGATTTTGGAATTTTGAGTTGTTTTCTAAATTGCACATAGTTTGAGTTCAATGTTCCTCGTGCTCCAAACATAAGACCAATCACACTTAAATTTTCAATTTTGTATTTTGATTTGAAGAATGGGGTGGTTGGTTCATTGATTTCCTCTTTTTCTTTATTGACTTCTTCAGGCTGATTTAGAGAGTCTTCAAATCTTACTGTGGGATCTATAATCCACCCTTCGTTCTTCTTACGGTTGATGGCCAATATGTCAATTGTCCTAGTACTTCCAGTGTCTGAAATACAAAATACCTCTTCATATACTTCTAGGATTGTTTTTTCAGTTCAGCTGCTAGGATTTCCCCGTCAGAGTTGTGTGTGTTGTTTCGGAGGAGTTCACCTTGCTTGCAGGATCCCAACACGTGTGCAAGAGTTTCAAACTCGTTGCAGTTTCTGCAATGGTTTGTGTTGGGTTGGGTCCGCGCCCGGGAACAGTCCTCACTGAAGCAATATTGCATGTCATCTTTAAGATGTCGCTCTATTCTGAGTCAGAAAGACCCTCTTTTTTAAATAACCAGAAATTGGCAGATTTCACTTGGCTGTACAGGAAACCTCCTTTTCCTTTTTGAGGTAAATACATCCAGAAATTAAATTCCCTTTCTTGGAGTTTTTTTCTAATATATTTGCTAGGAATTTTTTCTTTTGGGATGTTGGTAAATTCAGATATTGATAAATTTAGAGCGTTTAAACATTCCTCTTTTTCTCTTTCAAATGATGGAGGTATGCATTTGGTTTTGGATCTTTCTAGAACTTTATAGCTGTTAAATTGTTGGATAAAGGTCTCCCATTCTAATTTCATTACATTCAATCCTCTTTAAGTTTTTGTTAGAGTATAAAAAACTATTTGGTGCATCGTTTGGGAGTTGAAGAATTTCTTTTATACAACTTCTGATAATTTCATCACCGTCACTGAGAAACTGTTTTGAAATTTGATTATAGTTTGAATTTTGTAGAGGATATATAACGGTAAGAGAAATATACTGATTTATGATGGTGAGTTTTTGATTACAATTCAACAACAAACTTTTTGTGATAATCTCTAAGCTGTTGAACAGCTTTTTAAGAATTGAAGCGAAATCAAAGCAAATTGTGTTTGAAAAGCTTACTCCTAGATATTTAATGTGGTTAAATAATATTAATGAATAAAAAAGATGTATAGCATCGGACAGGGCTGGTCCTTGAATTTACCTAAAATTCACAAAGAAAATATTCCCATCAGGCCGCTAGTCAATTACAGAAACTCACCAAGCTACGACATGGCAAAATTTATGGCGAAATACCTTTATATGAATCTGGAATTAGAAAACAAACATAACATCAAAAACAGCATTGAACTATGTAAAACTTTAAAAGAAATTAACATGGATAATGACACAGTATTAGCGTCGTTTGACATCACCAACCTGTACCCAAATGTGCCAATAAATCACACAGTAAATTTAGTATTTGAAAAACTGAAAAATACCGTCGGCGAATAAGAAGCAAAACAAGCAAAAAAACATTCTTTTAACAATAATACAACAAAATTACTTCCAATTTAATAACAAAATCTACCAACAAAATGATGGTCTAGCCATGGGCTCACCTCTATCATCAATTTTAAGCAAAACGTTCCTTCAAAGCATAGAAAGCAATTTCATTCCCTCACTCAAAGATAACAATGATGTAATAGCATGGTTCAGATATGTAGATGATTGTTTATGCATAATAAAAAGTAACGAACCAGAAAAAAGTCTGAACACAATACAGTACTTGATAAACTTAATTCACAACACGAAAAACTCAAATTCACAGTAGAAAAGGAACAAAACAACAAATTGAACTTTCTCGATGTAACAATTATTAAATCAGTACCCAAATTGAAATTTAACATATACCGAAAACCCACCACTAGCGATGTTCTGATCAGAAACGATTCAAACCACCCATATCAGCATAAAATAGCAGCTTTTCGAAGCATGATTCACCGTGCCCGAAATATCCCTTTAGAAGATAAAGAGTACAAAAAAGATATTGAAACTATTTATCAACTTGCTATATCTAATGGTTTTAAACGTAAAGAAATAGACAGATTGCTTAAAACCCCAAGAAATGATATAAATGAAACAAAAGATGATACAGTACAAGAAAATGGATAACATTCACTTACACTGGGCCTGAAATCTACCAGATATCAAAAATATTCAGAAAACAAGGATTTAACGTCGCATTTAGAACTAACAACACATTAAAAAGAAAATTATCAACTGAACTAGAAAATTACGACAAATACTCAAAAAGAGGCGTTTAAAAGTTAAACTGTCCATCAATAAAAGTATACGTTGGCCAGACAGGAAGAAGTTTCAGACAGCGTTTCAAAGAGCACAATTTATTCTCTAAAACAGCAAGACCCTAAATCTAATTATGCTCTACATCTAATTGAAGAAAACCATGAACACGGTAAAATTGAAGAAACATTAAAAGTAGTAGAAATTATGAACAAAGGAAAAAAGCTCAATTTATTTGAAAACCTACGCATTTTCAAAGAAAATGAGAAAAATAACACAATTAATCAACAAACTGATTGTCTGGGAAACACTACATTTCAAATACTTAAAGATTACATAAAATAGTAAGAAATACAACACTAGTCTAGCCAAACTTTCTAGAAACGAAAAACATTCCGTCGACCCTACCGACAGCGTAGGGAAAACAACAGCCCTGCATGCCTGCGCGTACCCACCCCAAATCCTCAAATCCTCAAATCGCTCCCAGAACCTTCTGCCGTGGAACGCTCCAGAACCGCTACTCCCCCTATATAAACCGGCACCTCTTCAAACACCGTCAGTTGCAGTTGATAATGGCGAAACGCCGAAAGCGCTCCTGCCACTCAGAAAACCACCAGGGCCGCCCGACGGACAACTCTTCACATAAGTTCTTTATTCTGAACTTAATCCTATTTAAGCTTTAACTTAGCCCCTATTTAAATACAATTCCCCCCTCCTAACCACATGAAAAAATGTTACCAAAAAGTTAAAAATGAGCAATTAATGTAGCTCAACATGTATCCTGTCTCCATTCATTTTCCGTTTGTCTTGTCTGTATGTGTGCTTTTAATAAATCTGTACATCTCAAACAACTTCGTATTTTTAAGTAAAAATTTAAAATTTGTAACTAATTTTAGGACCGCAATTTTAGATCCCTACAGTGTATAAATGGAAAGCCAAAGTTTCAGTACTAGTTAGTTGTTGCTCAAGTTTCAATTCGAGACCTCAAAAAGTTGACTGTAGATATAACTGATTAATACATGCAGAGGTGGATTTACAAAGGTTGGGGCCCAAGGCCAACTTATCTGCGTGTTTGATATTTATTCACTTTCCCACCATTAATCTTTTTCTCTAATACATTTATCACCAATTGTACATCTATGTTTCCTATTTTGCTCTTATTAATGGAAACCATACGTTATTTCAACATTAAAAATGATAATAATTTTTTCACAGTAATTTTATTGTTCACTTTAAATTTTTTGTAGTATTGGTTTTTTTTAACTACAGTAGATACAGAAAGTTAAAGTTATTAAATTTAATTAACTGTCAAACACATGTCTGCTGCCATGCTTTGTTTCCTTAATCTGTACATATTTAATATGTAACATGTTTTTTGTACAAGGAACTCCTCCTACAGTTTTCAACCACTAATCACTAAATCCATAAATCACTATTTATGAAACAGGGACCTCACATAGTGGGTATTTTAACCTGAATATGAATGAGAGGTGAGTGTAGGATGATTGTGGCGCAATTTTGTAGTCTTGTTACTGACTAAGGTTGACATTCTCCTTAGACAGAACTGTTAATTAATAGCCCAACAGCCAATGGTATCTAGGGACCTACAGTTTAACGTGGGATCCGAACCACAATTTCGACTGCATATATACGAATTGGTCTAATTATGAGGATGGTCTCTATGTATGAACTAGTACTCACCAGTGCGGACGTTAATCGCCTCTAGGGAATATATCGCATCCACAAGCCATCGCTTATAACCACCCACAATTTGTGACCTCCAAGTAGCTGGATTACAGGTCGTCGCCACCGTCCCAGTCAATGTCAACCAATCAAAATGAAAGACAACCAATCTTAATGATTTTGGTGTCATTAGGTAGAGCTCAGCGTGAAGTTGTCTCTGCAGTAAATTAGTAAATATCCATCAAAACGGAAGGGCCCTGCAAACCCTTTAAGTTCTCCATTTCCCCACTAGATTAACATTGATGAGGAACTTAAAAGATTGTCAAGTTTAAAAGCTGTAACTTGTAAACACTATCGAGATCATCTGTCTATTCATTCAGAGAAGTTATGTTAAACCATGACAATATGTTAATACACTGGTTAACGAACTGCATTGAACAAGCCTAAACAGCAATAAAGATTTATAAATGTTGAATCGATAACAACCCAGGTGAGTTGTTGTGACAAAAAAAAAAAAAAAAAACGAGCAGGTTAAAATAATTTCTACTGCTGAAAGTTTAATTTTCTGCCATTTATCAAATTCTTGGTCATCAATTTGAGGTGTGTATTGTAGAATTGTTTTTTGCTTAGTGGGATTTTTACTATGATCCACATATCAACATACTGTTACAATTGAGATTTTAATCTGGTTTGTAGTGGACTGTTCCTCCAATATAGCAGAAAATTAATATTGCAGTGACTTCATAAAACATATTTTTAATTGTCAATTGGGCGAAATATTTAAACGTCAATATTGTTTCTAAGCTGTCCCTCTTGAATTTTTATTTATTCTTATTAATTTCCTATTAAAATTCAAGAACCCTTGTGTCAACAGTGGCGGCTCCAGAGCTTATTTTCGGGGGGGGGGGGGGGGGGGCATTGCCTACCGAGGCGGTGAGGGGGTGGGTGAAGGGGGGAGGAAAGTGTGGGGGGGGGGGGGTAATATAAATTGCCGATCACTGGTGGCATTATATTATTTTCCATTATAAATAGTATTATTTTTCTAGATGAAAGAGGGGGTATGGGGATGATAGCAATGAATACAGAGTCTTATAAGAAGAACAGACCTTATGGTTTTAATTCTGCCGTTTTTTTAATTGGGCAACTCAACACCAGGCTGCGCGCGCTGTACTCCTGTGCCGTTCCTTTACGTGAAATCCCCCCCTTCAACCTAGCATCTACGGCAAAATCAGCGTTAATTTAAGGATAGCGCGCCGCCGTTTACACGCCCCGGGACCTAACCAAACTGGTTGATATGCTATAAAACGTATATATTCGGCTTCTGTATGAAATGCAGAATCTAACAATATGAATATTTTTTAATTTGTGAAATATATGTAATTTACAAGTTGGAAACTTTTAATTTTTTATTTAGTCTGACATTAAAAAGTTACTAAGCGAGGAATTTTTTTATTTTTGGGTCAGAAACAAACTTTCAGCGGGAAAGTTGTTGACATTTAGATGAATTTCATCATGTAATTGAGAAATTTACGATTAAATGTTTTGATCGTTGGCAATTGAATTAATAGTGCCTTGAAGAAATTCACTTTGAGTCTCGCGCTCTCTTACTTCATCGTTCGGTCTATGATTTCATAAGAATGACAAGGTGTATTGACTATCTATTTTTTACTTAATATTTGTTAAGCACATAGTTGTGAAATCTTATAATTTTTTTACACTCTATAGAATTAAACATAACCATTATTTCGTCTAGCAATGCTGAAGTATTCTATGATGCTTGTTTTTCTAAACAAGATATGTTATTTTAAATCACGATTAAATAAATAATGTAATGCTAAATATTTTAAAATTGAAAATTACTTTTTAACCTATACTGTACTCATAAAATATGCAGGCTATTCAACAGTAATAAACACAACATCTTGCGAAACTTTCAATTCTAAACTATATTAAAGGTGCTAGATCGCAGAGCGAGGAGTCTACTTCTTTTGAGCCCCAGACTTCTTTGGGGTCATTAACAAAAATTAATATCGAGCTGTTTTATTATTATATTATGAGTATAATCCTGTTCGTAATTTACTTTGTCTTCAATAAATTTCATGGCCGCATAAATATTAAATCAAATTGAATAAAAATTATGAAAACATTTGTTATCCTGTACATTCATTTGTAACAGTGCTATGAAATTGCTATTTCTAAAAAGAAAAAAAAGTTGCTTTATAATAAAAATAGATTAAGAATGAATTTATAAAGGTAAATGTAAATTATATAATTAATTAAAAGTAACCCTCTAAGTTTTCGCCGTTAACATTATACAATGTCGTTAAAGTGTGGCCAACGTGAAAGTTAGAACCAGAATGTACTCTAGAATTTGAATCAAAAGGTCATGCAACAATAATTTTTAATGGTTTAAAATGTAATTTTAGTCAGATTTTTCGCTATCCTACCCATGTTATCAGCCTTTTCTGTAGGGAAAAATTAAATAATGTTTCTTGGAAAGGCAGAATTGGCAGAATTGTATGATGGTAAAAAATTGATTTTGCACATCGTTTAATGTATAAAATTTTACGACTATGTAACGCTCATTGGAATATTAGTTAATAAATTAATCGGTAGTAGCTCCTAGACAAGACAAATCTTTCTGATATGTAAGATACGAGAGTTTAATGTTTATGGATTATTGACCGACCTGGAAAGAATATCTACATTTTATTAAAACAAAATTTTTAACGTGAACGAGCTTTCGTCCACAGCCAAAATACCTTTTTTTATGAATGATTTAATAGGCCATGTTCGTTCAATACATTTAAGTAATTTAAAATTCAAACAACTTATAGAATGAATCATTACATTCCAATAAACATTTAAATACTTTTTTTGGAAACATTAATGAGGAAAATTGATATTTAAGTAAACTTAATATACCGTAATTACAAAACTGCAAGCTAATTAATCACGGCCCGTCGGCATGGCCCACGGCTACCTGCCAATCAACAATTAAACTTTTACCTTTGAATAAGCATAGAAAGAGTCCTATGGGTTTTAAAAATTAGGCTAACTTTAAATTAACTGTGCAAATGTAAGTATTTCTCAACTACTTTCTCAAAGACAAAATTTACCAAACCAATAATAAAAAAACTTTCTCGCAGACCAACCTTTTCATGTGATTAATTTGAAAGAAATTGATTCGCAATGTTTTTACATATTTTTCATAACGATCATAGATCTAAAATTAAATTAACACCGTAGTTATTTTTATTTAGGCCTAGTGGTAGCCCAATTTTTACTATGAAAGATTACAATTTTCAATGTGAACGATTATTTTTTTTGCAATGAAACGCTGTAATTTAGAATTGGTGCTTTAGCGGCGGTGGCTGGAGGGGGGATGTAGTGTAACTGGAACAGCCAGCTGTGTGTAGTCCGTACTTTGGAACAGCCAACTCTCGACGCAACCTGGTGGTGAGATGCCCAATTAATTACAACAATGAAAGGCGTGGGGGCGCGTAGAGCAGTCGGAACAGCCAACGCTCAGCGCAGCCAGGTGTTGAGTTGCCCAATTAAAAAAAACGGCAGAATATTTAACATGGGGTCTGTTCTTCTTCCTACTTTGAACCGATTTGCTAAACCTAACTATATTTTAGCTATCTCGTTGAAACCTAACTAAAAGAAGAGGAAAATTGTCAAGAATATTCCTAATCTCTCTGAATTACACAAAACTGTCACTGTCTTTATAATTATGTAAATTAAACTATAAAATCCAGTCTAACAATTTGCTAATTTCAGGGGTTAAGTGATTATGTAACTTCAACAATAAATAACTAGTTTTTAAAGTAATGTTCGTAATGTAAATCAAATGGGGTATTTTCATTCCTGTTTCTGTATTTTTACAATCTGTTGGGTTGCAACATAAACCAAGTACACATCATGCAAGTAACTGCTGTCAGAGTTATAATGTTGAGACTCTTGATTTTATTTGTGCTTCTCTTAAGCAGTATTTCTAAACAGACCGATTAAAAAAAAAGTAAAAGCAATTTAAAATAATTGAAAGACTTGAAAAAGTTTAGAGTATTAAATGAATTAACAAATAATCTTGTTGACCAATTCGGAATTGTGAATTTTAAATTGTGAAACAGATAGAAAGACTTTTTGTAAATTCCCATACAATGTAAATTTGTCAGCGGAATAAAATTTATTATTAAATAGTTAAAGTAGGTATAGTCTTTTTGTGTTTTATTAGAAAACAGATTCAATAACAAATCAGATATGTGTTAATTTGTTAAATGCACTTAGCGGTAAAAAACAAATCCCGTGGGCCAACGTCGTCATGACTATCGAAAATTAACTCTGACTTTGAACTCCTTTCCCCTGTCAGAGGTTATTTTCATAAAAGCGGGAATAAAAATTAATTTTTCCCCTCTAATATACGACTAAGTTTTAATGTAAGTCACAGTTATTGTTTCAAAGTGATCTTAAAATTTAACAGAGCTTCATGATCAACCCCATAGTAAAATAAAATTAGGCCTACTCCATCAATTTCAAATGATCACAGCTCAAACTTAATTCACACTAAATACAAAATTAAAACTGTTTGAAACACTTATATTCATTACAACAAAACAATCTTAATAACATATTGTTCCAAAAAGAAGACTTTGACTGTTCTCAACAATCACGGCCAGATGATGACCTCCACAATAATCACTAATACCACCGATAAAAATATTGTCCTTCTCGTCGCTTTGTCCATGTCGTCTGCAACGCGCAGCGCAAAATCCTACACCCAAGGAGTGTCTATGATGGCGATGTATTTTCAACGATCTTAGCTGGTAGATTTTGTTTAAACTTTGCGTTCAAGAGTGTTTTGAACACAAAGAACACTCCTTGCATTGCTATTGAATAGCATTGCTATTGAAACACCTGTTAACTGTGAAAAGGTATAGTTGACTGTTGGTAGGTATTTACAATCGTAATTTCTGATTAGCATGACTTAGGCAAAATCAAAAGTAAATTAAAACCATCGAGCAAGGTTCAGCCACTAATTTTAACATTTTATTTTTAAACTCCCTAAATATTTCCTAGCAAAAACTTCTTGGGGGGGAGGGGGCCATGACCCGATTGCCCCCCTGAAGCCACTGTCAACAATGCCAATCAGCTGATGGCATTCACAATACAAGACTCAAGTGCATTGTTTAGCAGACGACAGTTACCGTTTTGGTAACTCTGGTGAGGCGCCCGGAATACTCTCAATGTCACCGTCTTCTCGTCCCTCATCCCGTTGTCCGTGCTTCGCGTCGTCTGCCACGCGCGCATGCAAACTATGAATTTAAGCACCTCCAAATTGTCTTCAAAATATGATAATGTTGTTTTTAGTGTCAATTAATAAAAATTAAAGCAAAATACACCTAAACAATGCCAACTTTTCATAAAAATATATAATTGTTGTAACTTAAATATAACTTATTATTATTTTAAGCCCAAAAAAATGACCGAAAATTCGGGGGGGGGGCATGGCCCCCATGCCCCCCCCCCCCCTGAAGCCGCCACTGTGTGTCAAGTGGTCAGATAATATGAATATAAGGTGTGCTGTGTATATTCTGTTCAAGTTTAATTAGTTGGCGAGTCAGGGGAAAAAATCCTTTAAATGCAGTGCAAGTCTCTTTTCCTGACTCGCCGATAATAGTTGTTGGTTAATATGTTTTATTTACTGAAATCCTCAATAAAAGTAAAGCAAGTAAAAATTGTAAGAATGATTATTCTTACTTTACTTTGCTTGTTGAGTGATTTCATGGTTTGAAATCCTTACCATGAAGGATTTCATGGTAAGTTGTTGCTTGGCCAGCAACAATGAACTACTTAATGTATAAATATTAATGAATATTTTTTTTTACAGATTTTAATTTGAAGAGAAATACTTAAAATAGGCTAATACATCTTTGAATTAGAGAATCAGTTGATAACCTGAATAGAAATACTGCACTTGAATAAAGGCGAGTGAACAAATTTATGACTGAAGAAGTAAAAATGCATCTGAACACCTGCTATTAGGATTGTGGTTATATATGGTGGGTTGAACTAGTTTGAATGATTTGTGTGTTAATGTAAAATGCAAACAATATGTCACCAGGTCAAAACATGATTCTTATTTAAAGAAAGGTTTATATGCATCCTATAAATAAGAATCATCTGTCGACCCATACTAGTGAGCAACCTTAGTGTTCTACATGTGAGAAATCCTTCTCTAAGAAGTCTGGTTTAAGTAATCACACAATGACCCACACTGGTTAGTGACTGTATCAGTGCACAATGTGTGAGAAACTCTTCTCTGATAGAAGTACATTAAAGAGACATGCATTGATCCATACTGGCGAGCGGACTCATCAGTGCCTAACATGTGAGAAATCCTTCTCTCAATCATCTACTTTAAGTGCTCACATGTTGAGCCATACCGGTGAGCGGCCTTATCAGTGTCTACTATGTAATAAATCCTTCTCTCAATCATCTACTTTAAGTGCTCACATGTTGACCCATACTGGTGAACGACCTTATCAATGTCAAATTTGTAACAAATCCTTCTCTAAATCATGTAATTTAAATAGTCACATATTGACCCATACTGGTGAGCGACCTCATCAGTGTCAACTATGTAACAAATCCTTCTCTCGATCATATACTTTAAATGCTCACATGTTGACCCATACTGGTGAGCGGCCTTATCAGTGTCTACTATGTAATAAATCCTTCTCTCAATCATCTACTTTAAAGGGTCACATGTTGACCCATACTGGTGAGCGACCGTATAAGTGTCAAATATGTAAAAAATCCTTCTCTCAATCATCTAATTTAAGTGGTCACATGTTGACCCATACTGGCGAGCGACCTTATCAGTGTCAAATATGTAAAAAATCCTTCTCTCACTCATCTACTTTACGCAGTCACATGTTGACCCATACTGGTGAACGACGTCATCAGTGCCCAATGTGTGAGAAAGTGTACTCTAAAAAAAGTAAATTAAAGCAACATGTGTTGACCCATACTGGCGAGCGGCCTTATCAGTGTAAACTTTGTAACAAATCCTTCGCTAAGTCATCTACTTTAAGTCGTCACATGTTGTCTCATACTGGTGAACGACCTTATCAGTGTAAAATATGTAACAAATCCTTCTCTCGCTCATCTACTTTAAGTCGTCACATGTTGACTCATACTGGTGAACGACCTTATCAGTGTAAAATATGTAACAAATCCTTCTCTCACTCATCTACTTTAAGTGATCACATGTTTACCCATACTGGCGAACGACCTTATCAGTGTCAAATATGTAACAAATCCTTCACTCAATCATCTAATTTAAGTGGTCACATGTTGACCCATACTGATGAGCGACGTCATCAGTGCCCAATGTGTGAGAAAGCATACTCTGAAAAAAGAAAATTAAAGCAACATGTGTTGACCCATACTGGCGAGCGACCTTATCAGTGTAAAATATGTAACAAATCCTTCACTCAATCGTCTAATTTAAGTGGCCATATGTTGACCCATACTGATGAGCGACGTCATCAGTGCCCAATGTGTGAGAAAGCATACTCTGAAAAAAGAAAATTAAAGCATCATGTGTTGACCCACACTGGCGAGCGACCTTATCAGTGCCCAACATGCAAAAAAGCATTTTCTTCAAAATCTACTTTAAAAAGGCACATTTTGACCCACACTGGTGAACGATCTCATCATTGTCCTACATGTGAGAAATCATTTTCTCAGAAATCTTATTTAAATAGACACATGTTGACCCATACTGGTGAACGACGTCATCAGTGCCCAATTTGTGAGAAAGTCTTCTCTGAAAAAAGTAAATTAAAGAGGCATGAGTTGACCCATACTGGGAGCGGCCTTATCAGTGTAAAATATGTAACAGATCATTCTCTCAATCATCTAATTTAAGTGGTCACATGTTTACCCATACTGGCGAGCGACCTTATCAGTGTCAAATATGTAACAAATCCTTCACTCAATCATCTAATTTAAGTGGTCACATGTTGACCCATACCGGTAAGCGATGTCATCAGTGCCCAATTTGTGAGAATGTGTTCTCTGAAAAAAGTAAACTAAAGAGACATGAGTTGACCCATACTGGTGAGCGGCCTTATCAGTGCCCAACATGCAAAAAATCATTTTCTTCAAAATCTACTTTAAAAAGGCACATTTTGACCCACACTGGTGAACGATCTCATCATTGTCCTACATGAGAGAAATCATTTTCTCAGAAATCTTATTTAAATAGACACATGTTGACCCATACTGGCGAGCGATCTTATCAGTGTCAAATATGTAAAAAGTCCTTCTCTCAATCATATACTTTAAGGGGTCACATGTTGACCCATACGAGTCATCAATGCCCTACATATGAGAAATAGTTTTCTTCAAATTCTAATTTAAATAAACACATTTTGACCCACTCTGGTAAACCACCACATCAGTGTCCTATACATGCGAGTAATCACTTTCAAAAAATTCTTCATTAAAGACGCACATTTTGACACATAGGACTATTGGTGAACGAACTCGTCAGTGTTCAACATGTGGGGAATGTTTCGTTCTCAAATCTTCTTTAAATCGTCATGTATGTACCCATACGGGTAAGCGACCTCACCATTGTTTAATCTGTGAGAAATCATTCTTTGAGAAATTTTAAATAAAGACACTTTATTTATTGACCCATTCTGGTGAGCGACCTTTTAAGTGTTCAACATGTAAGAAATTATTCTCTCAAAAAGCTCATTTAGAATGTCACATGTTGACTCACACTGTTGAGCGACCTTATCAGTGTCCAACATGTGGAAAAATCTTTCTCCCAAATAGGTAATTTAAATAATCATATGGTGACTCATACTAGTAAGTGACCTCATAATAAGTGTCCAACATTTGGACCAATAATTTAAACTGTAAAAGTCTACTATTTTGAGTTCACCCGTAATGATGTGGGAATTGAAAAGTGTGTAAGATTTATAAAAATTTTAATTTCAGATGTCTATGTTAAAAACATTGTGTTGATCCTATCTATCTGTGAGTTGTTTAGTTAGTGATAAATATGTGGCGAATTCATCTAGAACTGTAATTTTAAGAGTCAAAATTGTTCTATATTTAGGCCTATCTAATCAGTATTTTTGTAATAAAATTGTAATTTGGTTAATAAATGTGAATGTTTTTATAAACTTAAGTGTTTACAAACCCAATTCATAATCCCTAATACTATCTACGTTTAATGAATTTAATAAGTAGAGACATCCTTTGTAAAACACTCAATTTTTACCTCAAAATCAGAGCGGAATAAAACAATAATGATAGTTCGGTTGATTACTATCGGAAGGATTGTGAATTTGATGATAAAGCTCTACAATTAAGAACACAAAATACTACATGTACACAGGCTTAAATTAGCTTGAATTCCATCTTAGATTTTCCTTGTATGGGATTTCTAATGGGAACTTACCATTCAATTCTTAAATTACGTAATTTTGAGTTACATATCTTGCAAGAGCTAATAAAAAATTTGGTATTTTTAACCATTTATTGTCTTGAGTCGTGCTATCAAAAATTGGAAAAGAAACTCTGATCGGTTCCGATATATTGATATTTGATCCGATGCAATATATTGATCAGATTTCTATTCAATAGCATTGTACAAATAGGATTACAGCCAGAGAAAAACCGAAACTGTTAACTGACCATACATGTAATGGTTTGCCGAATGACACAGTGTAATACCGATAAATTTGGTTGGTAAAATTGTATAAAGGTAATGTTGTTGATTACAAAATCTTGTTATAATTAATTATTTGACAATTACATGTATGGTCTATAACTTCTTTTACTTTATTTTATAATTTACAAAGTATTATTGTTATACAAATGATTTCTTAAGATATAGACGGAATTTTTCAGAATCGTAATAACTAAAATTTTGTCTGTTGATTTTGGAATTTTGAGTTGTTTTCTAAATTGCACATAGTTTGAGTTCAATGTTCCTCGTGCTCCAAACATAAGACCAATCACACTTAAATTTTCAATTTTGTATTTTGATTTGAAGAATGGGGTGGTTGGTTCATTGATTTCCTCTTTTTCTTTATTGACTTCTTCAGGCTGATTTAGAGAGTCTTCAAATCTTACTGTGGGATCTATAATCCACCCTTCGTTCTTCTTACGGTTGATGGCCAATATGTCAATTGTCCTAGTACTTCCAGTGTCTGAAATACAAAATACCTCTTCATATACTTCTAGGATTGTTTTTTCAGTTCAGCTGCTAGGATTTCCCCGTCAGAGTTGTGTGTGTTGTTTCGGAGGAGTTCACCTTGCTTGCAGGATCCCAACACGTGTGCAAGAGTTTCAAACTCGTTGCAGTTTCTGCAATGGTTTGTGTTTGGGTTGGGTCCGCGCCCGGGAACAGTCCTCACTGAAGCAATATTGCATGTCATCTATTCTGTCGCTCTATTCTGAGTCAGAAAGACCCTCTTTTTTTAAATAACCAGAAATTGGCAGATTTCACTTGGCTGTACAGGAAACCTCCTTTTCCTTTTTGAGGTAATTGCATCCAGAAATTAAATTCCCTTTCTTGGAGTTTTTTTCTAATATATTTGCTAGGAATTTTTTCTTTTGGGATGTTGGTAAATTCAGATATTGATAAATTTAGAGCGTTTAAACATTCCTCTTTTTCTCTTTCAAATGATGGAGGTATGCATTTGGTTTTGGATCTTTCTAGAACTTTATAGCTGTTAAATTGTTGGATAAAGGTCTCCCATTCTAATTTCATTACATTCAATCCTCTTTAAGTTTTTGTTAGAGTATAAAAAACTATTTGGTGCATCGTTTGGGAGTTGAAGAATTTCTTTTATACAACTTCTGATAATTTCATCACCGTCACTGAGAAACTGTTTTGAAATTTGATTATAGTTTGAAAATTGTAGAGGATATATAACGGTAAGAGAAATATACTGATTTATGATGGTGAGTTTTTGATTACAGTTCAACAACAAACTTTTTGTGATAATCTCTAAGCTGTTGAACAGCTTTTTAAGAATTGAAGCGAAATCAAAGCAAATTGTGTTTGAAAAGCTTACTCCTAGATATTTAATGTGGTTAAATAATATTAATGAATAAAAAAGATGTGTAGCATCGGACAGGGCTGGTCCTTGAATTTACCTAAAATTCACAAAGAAAATATTCCCATCAGGCCGCTAGTCAATTACAGAAACTCACCAAGCTACGACATGGCAAAATTTATGGCGAAATACCTTTATATGAATCTGGAATTAGAAAACAAACATAACATCAAAAACAGCATTGAACTATGTAAAACTTTAAAAGAAATTAACATGGATAATGACACAGTATTAGCGTCGTTTGACATCACCAACCTGTACCCAAATGTGCCAATAAATCACACAGTAAATTTAGTATTTGAAAAACTGAAAAATACCGTCGGCGAATAAGAAGCAAAACAAGCAAAAAAACATTCTTTTAACAATATTACAACAAAATTACTTCCAATTTAATAACAAAATCTACCAACAAAATGATGGTCTAGCCATGGGCTCACCTCTATCATCAATTTTAAGCAAAACGTTCCTTCAAAGCATAGAAAGCAATATCATTCCCTCACTCAAAGATAACAATGATGTAATAGCATGGTTCAGATATGTAGATGATTGTTTATGCATAATAAAAAGTAACGAACCAGAAAAAAGTCTGAACACAATACTTGATAAACTTAATTCACAACACGAAAAACTCAAATTCACAGTAGAAAAGGAACAAAACAACAAATTGAACTTTCTCGATGTAACAATTATTAAATCAGTACCCAAATTGAAATTTAACATATACCGAAAACCCACCACTAGCGATGTTCTGATCAGAAACGATTCAAACCACCCATATCAGCATAAAATAGCAGCTTTTCGAAGCATGATTCACCGTGCCCGAAACATCCCTTTAGAAGATAAAGAGTACAAAAAAGATATTGAAACTATTTATCAACTTGCTATATCTAATGGTTTTAAACGTAAAGAAATAGACAGATTGCTTAAAACCCCAAGAAATGATATAAATAAAACAAAAGATGATACAAGAAAATGGATAACATTCACTTACACTGGGCCTGAAATCTACCAGATATCAAAAATATTCAGAAAACAAGGATTTAACGTCGCATTTAGAACTAACAACACATTAAAAAGAAAATTATCAACTGAACTAGAAAATTACGACAAATACTCAAAAAGAGGCGTTTAAAAGTTAAACTGTCCATTATGTAATAAAAGTATACGTTGGCCAGACAGGAAGAAGTTTCAGACAGCGTTTCAAAGAGCACAATTTATTCTCTAAAACAGCAAGACCCTAAATCTAATTATGCTCTACATCTAATTGAAGAAAACCATGAACACGGTAAAATTGAAGAAACATTAAAAGTAGTAGAAATTATGAACAAAGAAAAAAAGCTCAATTTATTTGAAAACCTACGCATTTTCAAAGAAAATGAGAAAAATAACATAATTAATCAACAAACTGATTGTCTGGGAAACACTACATTTCAAATACTTAAAGATTACATAAAATAGTAAGAAATACAACACTAGTCTAGCCAAACTTTCTAGAAACGAAAAACATTCCGTCGACCCTACCGACAGAAGCGAGCGTAGGGAAAACAACAGCCCTGCATGCCTGCGCGTACCCACCCCAAATTCCACGAATCGCTCCCAGAACCTTCTGCCGTGGAACGCTCCAGAACCGCTACTCCCCCTATATAAACCGGCACCTCTTCAAACACCGTCAGTTGCAGTTGAAAATGGCGAAACGCCGAAAGCGCTCCTGCCACTCAGAAAACCACCAGGGCCGCCCGACGGACAACTCTTCACATAAGTTCTTTATTCTGAACTTAATCCTATTTAAGCTTTAACTTAGCCCCTATTTAAATACAATTCCCCCCTCCTAACCATATGAAAAAATATTACCAAAAAGTTAAAAATGAGCAATTAATGTAGCTCAACATGTATCCTGTCGCCATTCATTTTCCGTTTGTCTTGTCTGTATGTGTGCTTTTAATAAATCTGTACATCTCAAACAACTTCGTATTTTTAAGTAAAAATTTAAAATTTGTAACTAATTTTAGGACCGCAATTTTAGATCCCTACAGTGTATAAATGGAAAGCCAAAGTTTCAGTACTAGTTAGTTGTTGCTCAAGTTTCAATTCGAGACCTCAAAAAGTTGACTGTAGATATAACTGATTAATAGACACAGTGGTGGATTTACAAAAGTTGGGGCACAAGGCCAACACTTATCTGTGTGTTTGATATTTATTCACTTTCCCACCATTAATCTTTTTCTCTATTACATTTTTCACCAATTAATTGTACATCTAAGTTTCCTATTTTACTCTTATTAATGTAAACCATACGTTATTTCAACATTAAAAATGATAATAATTTTTTCACAGTAATTTTTTTATTTACTTTTACATTTTTTGTAGTGTTAGTTTTTTTTTTAACTACAGTAGAAATAGAAAGTTAAAGTTATTAAATTTCATTAACTGTCAAACACATGTCTGCTGCCATGCTTTGTTTCCTTAATCTGTACATATTTAATATGTAACATGTTTTTTGTACAAGGAACTCCTCCTACAGTTTTCAACCACTAATCACTAAATCCATAAATCACTATTTATGAAACAGGGACCTCACATAGTGGGTATTTTAACCTGAATATGAATGAGAGGTGAGTGTAGGATGATTGTGGCGCAATTTTGTAGTCTTGTTACTAAGGTTGACATTCTCCTTAGACAGAACTGTTAATTAATAGCCCAACAGCCAATGGTATCTAGGGACCTGTTTAACGTGGGATCCGAACCACAATTTCGACTGCATATATACGAATTGGTCTAAAGATGAGGATAGTCTCTATGGATGAACTAGTACTCACCAGTGCGGACGTTAATCCCCTCTAGGGAATATCGCATCCACAAGCCATCGCTTATAACCATCCACAATTTGTGACCTCCAAGTAGCTGGATTACAGGTTGTCGCCACCGTCCCAGTCAATGTCAACCAATCAAAATCAAAGACAACCAATCTTAATGATTTTGGTGTCATGAGGTAGAGCTCAGCGTGAAGTTGTCTCTGCAGTTAATTTTAGTAAATATCCATCCAAACGGAAGGGCCCTGCAAACCCTTTAAGTTCTCCATTTCCCCACTAGATAAACATTGATGAGGAAATTAAAAGATTGTGAAGTTTAAAAGCTGTAACTTTGTCCTTGTAACTTGACCAGCGAGATCATCTATCTATTCATTCAGAGAAGTTATGTTAAACCATGACGTTATGGTAATACACTGGTTAACGAACTGCATTGAACAAGCCTAAACAGCAATATAGATTTATAAATGTTGAATCGATAACAACCCAGGTGAGTTGTTGTGACACAAAAAAACGTGCAGGTATTTAAGGGTTAAAATAATTTCTACTGCTGAAAGTTAAATTTTCTGCCATTTATCAAATTATTGGTCATCGATTTGAGGTGTGTATTGTAGAATTGTTTTCTGCCAAGTGGGATTTTTAACATGATCCACATATCAACATACTGTTACAATTGAGATTTTAAAATGATTTATAGTGGGCTGTCCCTCCAAAATAGCAAAAAATTAATACTGCAGTGACTTCATAAAATATATTTTTATATGTTAATTGGGCGCATTAAATTTTTAAACGTCAATCTTGTTTCTAAGCTGTATCTCTTGAATTTTCATTTATTTATTTATTTAATAAATAAAATGGCCTATTTTTATTAATTTCCTATTAAAATTTAAGTGTTAGAAAAATCCATGGTGTCAAGTGGTGAGATAAGTTGAATCGAAGTTGTGCTGTGTATATTCTGTATAAGTAAATTTAGTTGACGAGTCAGGAGAGCCTTGGAAAATTGGAAAATATGCCTTTAAATGCAGTGCAGGTCTCTTTTCCTGACTCGCCGATAATAGTTGTTGGTTAATATGTTTTATTTATTGAAATCCTCAATAAAAGTAAAGCAAGTAAAATATTGTAAGAATGATTATTCTTACTTTGCTTCGCTTGTTGAGTGATTTCATGGTTTGAAATCCTTGCCATGAAGGATTTCATGGTAAGTTGTTGCTTGGCCAACTACTTACAATGGACTACTTAATGGATAAATATTAATGAATATATTTTTTTACAGATTTTAATTTGAAGAGAAATACTTAAAATAGACTAATACATCATTGAATTAGAGAATCAGTTGATAACCTGAATAGAAATACTGCACTTGAATAAAGGCGAGTGAACAAAATTATGACTGAAGAAGTAAAAATACATCTGAACACCTGCTATTAGGATTGTGGTTATATATGGTGGGTTGAACTAGTTTGAATGATTTGTGTGTTAATATAAAATGCAAACAATCTGTCACTAGGTCAAAACATGACTCTTATTTAAAAAAAGGTTTATATGCATCCTATAAATAAGAATCATCTGTCGACCCATACTATAGTGAACAACCTTATCTGTTTTCTACATGTGAGAAATCCTTCTCTAAAAAGTGTGGTTTAAGTAATCACACAATGACCCACACTGGTTAGTGACTGTAACAGTGCACAATGTGTGAGAAACTCTTCTCTGATAGAAGTACATATACTGGCGAGCGGCCTCATCGGTGCCCAACACGTGAGAAATCCTTCTCTCGATCATCTACTTTAAGTGCTCACATGTTGACCCATACTGGCGAGCGACATCATAAGTGCCCTTTATGTGAGAAATCGTTTTCTGTCATATCTAATTTAAAAAAGCACATTTTGACCCATACTGGTGAACGACCTTATCAATGTCAAATATGTAAAAAATCCTTCTCTCGATCATCTACTTTAAGTGCTCACATGTTATCCCATACTGGTGAACGGCCTTATCAGTGTCAACTATGTAACAGATCCTTCTCTCAATCATCTACTTTAAGTGCTCACATGTTGACCCATACTGGCGAGCGGCCTCATCAGTGCCCAGCATGTGAGAAATCCTTCTCTGATAGAAGTACATTAAAGAGACATGCATTGATCCATAATGGCGAGCGGCCTCATCAGTGCCCAACATGTGAGAAATCCTTCTCTCAATCATCTACTTTAAGTTCTCACATGTTGACCCATACTGATGAGCGGCCTTATCAGTGTAAACTATGTAACAATAGACAATAGACAATAGACAAATATCTTTATTCAAGCATACATAAAAATGTACAAGAATGCGTCAAGTTTTTACAAATATTTTTTAGCCTGCTCTCAATCCACCTTTACTTTCCAGTCAAATCAAAACATTATACAACTTAAGGAGTATTATTCCTATAAAAATCTTCTAGATTGTAACATGGCAAATTAATTAGGAAATCTCTGAGTTTGTTCTTAAATCTTGAAAAATCCACTTCTTCCTTTATGCCACTTGGGAGGAAGTTTGTGAATTTCACCCCACTATATGTTGGACATTGTTTAAACTTTTCTTTGTTATGTATTTTGATTGCAAAATCGCCCTTATTTCTTGTGTTATAATTATGTACATCACATTGTCTTAATAATTTGTTTTGATTGATTCGTACTAAAATTATTGTTCTATAAATGTAAAGGCTATAAACTGTCATGAATTTTAATTCTATGAAGTGTTCTTTACACGATTCAGTTTCTTTTAAATTTAACATAGACCGTACTGCTCTTTTTTGTAAAACCAATATTTTATTTAAATTAATATTACTAGCTCCCCCATATATCTCAATTCCATATGAAATATGGGAGTGTAAAGTTGTAAAATATACTGATTTTAATGCTTCTAAGCTACATGTTGGAGCCAATCTTTTAATAGCAAATATGCCGGATGTTAGTTTTTTACAAATATGATTGACATGTGTAGTCCAGCTCAATGTACTGTCCAATACAAGGCCGAGGAATTTTGTTTCTTCTACAAAATTACTATGACTATTGAAATTATTTTGGATTTGATCTGATAGTCTGCAAGTAAAGTGTAGCAATTTAGTCTTATCTTCATTCAGGAGAAGTTGTCTATCATTTAAGTAATTTTTTAGTATCTTAATTGAGTCTTCACAATCACTTTTTGCAACGGTTAAATTTTTGCCAAATACACTCATACTAATATCGTCAGCATATAAACATATTTTGCTATTTTTTATTTGGCTGTAAATGTACTTTGGCATTCCTCCCAAGTAGCATAAAAACAAAAACGGACCCAAAACTGAACCCTGTGGTACTGAGTAATTGATGTCTTTAGTTTTGGATTTAGCATCGTAAAGATAATTATTTTCCAGATTTTTAATACTAACGTATTGATGTCGACCCTCAAGATATGACTTTATCCAATTTAGTTCTTTACCAATTATTCCATAAGTTTTTAATTTATTCAGTAGTAATGTATGATTAACACTATCAAATGCTTTAGTCATATCGAGGAAAACTCCTAAAGTACAATTTCCTTTATCTAAGTTTTCTAAAATATTCTCAACATAATAAACTAAAGCAGTCAGTGTTGATCTATTTTGTCTATAACCATGTTGCTCTATATCCAGTAAATTATTGTGCTCAAAATAAGTAATCAGTTGGGTAAGCATACATTTTTCTAAAATTTTTGAAAACGAGGGTTGGATTGCCAATGGCCTGTAGTTTAAAGGGTCAGTACGATCCCCTTTTTTATGTACTGGTATGACTTTGGATATCTTAAGTTCATTAGGATATATTCCCGTTATTATTGAAGCATTAATTACATGGAGCAACGGTTTAATAATTTCTAATTTAACTTCCTTAATCAGTTTCATAGGAATTTCGTCATGACCAGCAGACATTTTGGGTTTTATTGAATCTATTATTTTTATTAATTCTCTCTCGTCAATTGTGTTAGAGCGAAATTTATAAGGGGGAGGGTCCTGACTGCAGGTTGTAGGTGTGCCATTGTTACTCGTTAAATTTGGTAATACATATTTGTCTACCATTTCAATAAAATTTGTATTAAGTACATTTGCAACATGATTAGGGTTCTTTATCATGGTTCCGTTCTGACTTAGAGTAATGTTAAAAAACTCTTTTTCTTTGTTTCCCTTTGTTTCTTTATTTATAATTTGCCATGTTGTTTTATTTACATTAGTGGATGATTTTATCTTATTATTGAAATATGTTTTCTTTTTACTTTGAATAAATCTTTTATAATGTCTCTTTTGATTTTTAATATTTTTCTTTAAATTTTCATTATTTTTGTTTTCTCTAAATTCTTGGTTCATTCTTATAAGCTTTTCCCGCTCATTCATAATTTCATCATCAATCCAATCTTTTCTTGTTTTGTTGATAAAAATTTTCTTTACTGGGAAGTGCAGATTAAAATAGTATTTTATTATATTATAAAAATATGTAAACTTAATTTCAACAGGGCTAATGTACAGTTCATTCCAGTCATAGGTGTTTAAGTCTTGTTTGAAAAGAGCAATATTATCTTGTGGAAATCTCCTGCCTGTTGTTATTGTTTTATTTCTTGACCCTTTATTCTTAGAATTCAATATTTTAAATATAATTCCATCATGATCTGAGAGTGCAGTAATTAAACATTCAACTTTAAAGTTTGTTTTGTTAAGATTGGTGATGAAATTATCTATTGCAGTTTCACAATTTTCTGTGACTCTCGTGGGTATTTTTACAGTATAACTAAAACCATTCATTTTTAAAACCTTTACAAACTCAACTTTTTTCTTACCTTCTTTCATTATATCTACATTAAAATCTCCTCCCAACACTATGTTACAATTTAACTTAACTAACTCTTCCAAAAAAACATTTAATTTACATAAAAATTGTTCTATATTTTCTGATGGTGTCCTATAAATACCACCAATAATATATTTCATGTTACCAACCTTAATTTCTACTGCACAAGATTCAAAAATCATTTCCTCATTTAAAGCATCGATTCTGTTTATTGAAATATTTTTACAATAATCTATTCCTTCAGATAATAATATTAATACACCCCCACCCTTAAAATTAATCCGTGAAAACCAACTTACTATTTTATAGCCTGGAATTTTTACCCTACTTATTTCATCCTCTTTAAGTTTGTGTTCCGTTATTATTATCAAATCTGGCTTAATTTCCTCCAATGTAATGATTAAAGAATCAATTCGAGATGCAAGATGTTGAATATTTTGGTGGTAGACAATGAATTCCTTTAATATAAGTTTGTTATTATTATTTCTTGTTAAACACCCACTAGTAAATTTTGTTCCAAATTCAGTATTCTTATTCTTATTACAATTTGTCAAAGTATTACTATTTCTACTGTTAACTCCAATATTATTTTTACAGTTATTCTTATTTTTATCAAAACTTAAGTTAAAGGTGGAAAGAGAATCATACTTCCTAAAAAACTAGAGTCTGTTTTGCTCTCTTGATTAGGAGATAGAGTTAGTTTCAGTTGCAGATGGCTTGGTGACACATTCACTGGTTCACTTATCACTTTATTGCCCATAACACTGCTTTTATCACAACTTTTTCCTTCTTGAGTTGCTTTAACGACACCAGTAGACTCAGCTTCAGGTTTGCTGTTCGCTTTTAGAGAGGATGGAGTCCCATCAGTTGTCTCTGTTGTAGGGCATGTGTCGGGTGCTGATGGAGATAACGGCATAGATCGTATTCTCCTTCCCAGTTGCTGTTGTTCTCTTGTCTCTGTATTTGGACCAGTGAATCTGTCATCGCCAGATTTTTGTCCTCTATAACTCGTGACATATTCATCCACAATTATTTGCTTTAGGTATTGAACAAAAGTTGATTGCTTCAGACCATTTTTAAGATATTTCTTGGGGTCATTCTTGCCAGTTACTATAAATACGCTAGCTCCAGTTGATTTTTGAAATTTAAATATATTTTTGATAAAACTCTTGGGTGAGACACGATCTCGGTTGCATCCCATCGTTGAACATATCAGGGTTTGTAGTTTTTTTTCTTTAAAATCTTCTGTTAATTGGGAAAAGGCTAGATCGTAGTTACTTTTATATTCAGTCAAGTTGTTAGAATTTTGAAAATATTTTGGTTTTGTAACCAGACTATGAACAGCTGCTCCCATTTTGGTTGTATGTCAAGTTACTAAAACAATAGTCCTCCTTACTCGGTCTTCCAAACTTGTCCCTAAATACAGTCGCAACCCCTTGGCTCATGTTTTTCTCATGATTATCAAAATCTGCTGAAATGCAGTGAGCATAAGACACCTCAGGGTTGCAGCCATATTTATCAATGCAGGTGGCCATCGCATCCTCAACTACTCTTAGAGAGATTTTTGTTTCTAATTCTGTTAATCCTTTTGTCAGTTTGAGGTTTAAGGCGAAGTCAGCAATTCTTCTGCTTATCAGCTGCTTTCCATATTTATTTAGATGTTGCCCATGAACAGTAAAAAATTTTCGTGTAAAGTCGCCAATATTAAGTACATTAAGATGTTTCATTTGCTTCAATTTTTTGTTGACTGCAAATATTTCTTTATTGATAGGGTCGTCTCGTGCCAAGTCAAAACGGAAAGGCAGCGAAACGTAAATAATATTTGTGTGACTGTTAGCAATGGAAAATTTATTTAGTACCTCAGGAATGTTTTCTTCTTTACTTTTCACTCTTTCTGATATGTCTCCGATGTCATTGGTTCCTGCAATTACTACCGCAATATCGTCCTTCTTAAAGTCTTTGATCATGTTAGCTGTTTTTTCTAAAATATGATTTAGTTTACCCCCTGGGCTAGCTGAAACGAAGGTTTCAGTAGATCTAGGCATTAATGATTGTATTAAATTTCCCAATCCTTTACCATGACTATCTGCAAACACATATAATTTGGAATGCTGAGATTGACACCCTTCTTTGTAAGAGGAGTTTTTCTTAGTTGTCTCTAATGATTGTTTATTGTTTCTTTGAATATTAGTATTTGCTGCATATTTTTTTATCTTGTATTTTTCCTGCTTGCAGTAAACTTCAGTTTCATGTGAGAGTGTATCTTGATCTGGAAATCTTTCATCTTCTGGTTGTTGATTGATTAGAGATGAAAACCTGTTTGTTGTTAATGTGTAATAGGTGGCAGCATTTTTAGGCCTTGATGCGTTTTTCTGGTACCTAAAACCATCATTAATGCTTTGCGACTTGAGTTCAGTTGTTACAGCCAATTGTGAAGTTCCAATAGGGGTACACATATTCAAAGCTTCATGGTTAGTACTTTTCTCAACCTTTTGATGATGTACATTAGACTTGTTGATATTTGGTGAAGTCATCATTTTACAGATAGTGTCTTTAGTTAAATAAAGTGTTGGATTGTAGAAGAGCATTGCCAATTGAGCTCGTTTCAGGATCAAGGTGCTTTGTGTAATGTCTGGAAGTAGGTTCTGTAGTGATTTTAATGTATCTTTTCCTTCCAATATACATTGAATTATTATTTCGGTAAAAATAATCAGGTAGATACCACAATCAAAACCGTTAAACTGTTGAGGAACCTTCACTGGCGTTATTTTACAGGCTTTGTTTTCACCAATCACTGTATGCCAGGCTGAGCTTATCTTCAATGCATGGTCGTAGTTTAGTTGTTTTAACGAATCAAAAAGTAGAAGAATTCTTTTCTTTCAGCAATATACAGTAATAAGCTCCAATGTGACCCTGAGCCACCAGGTTTGTCCACAGCTGGAGAATCATTCACTGGGATTAACACATGGGTTTTGTTCTTTAAATCTAAGTTATTGAGGTAGTGATGGAAGTCAGTAAGACATTTAATAGCTTGAGAAATCATGGGGTCTATTAGCTCAATGTTTGTTTTCTCATTTGCATTATTTTTATTGATAACTGTATCACTTAATAGTTTGTAATAAAACTGGATTGCATCATCTGTAAGCCACTGGTTTCTCAGGATTTCCAGAGCTATTGTATCTCTACTGAGAGAAGTTTTCGACTTGTTAGAATTGTAGTTGGTCGTCACATCCATATTAGTGTTTTCAACTGGGTCCAATACTATCACTGAATTCAAGGAGGCAGCAGTGCCTGTATTATTTGGGGTACTGTTGACTGTATTATTTGGGGTACTATTGCCTGTATTATTTGGGGTACTATTGACTGTATTATTTAGGGTACTAGTAACTGTATTATTTGGGGTACTAGTGACTACATCATTTGGGGTGCTAGTGAGTGAAGATTTACTTGACAATAATATAGAGCGTTCACTCAAAGAATCCTGGGTTGATACTCTGCTAAGTTCCTTATCATCATCGTCATTTTTTTCCTCATTGTTTTTTTTACCAGAATTAAAACTTCTTTCGGCTTCTTTAATTGCTGCATTAAATTTAGGATTTCTTCCCTTTGGTTTTCCATAAAGTGCTTTATTTTCATTATATGAGCAAATATCCACTTCTTTTATTACACCAATTTCATCAGTACCACAGAAATGAACAGTATATTTCTTAAGTTTTTTGGATGAATCAATTGAAGTGACTGTAGCTGGCCAATTTGGATGTCCCTTAACTTTGGCAAAAACTTTGTCTCCAATTTTAAATTTATTTTCTGTTTGTTGACTCATGTTATTTATTTTATTTTATTTTTTTATTAAATATTGCTGACTTCTGGTCTTATAAAAAATAAAAATTAAAAAGTTAAGTGATTAAGTAAGAGCTTGATAAAATAAAATTAATGTAGTTAAACTCAGCCCTTTAAATAATTGTTTCAAGTGTAATGTAAATAAGGAAAGAAAGCCTGTATTAAAGTTCAAGGCTTTTATCTGGCAGTGTTGTAAACAGAGCTGGAGAAAAGGTTGCTGTTATCAGTTATCAGTAGTTGACCTTGAGTTGACCTTGGCTATATCTCTCCAATGGTTCACTGATATGTAGACACGGATCAGGTGGAATTCAAACAGGAAAAAATAACTGCCGTTAGCAATGTCAGTCCTCAACTTCCTGCTGTTTAGTGTTTCAATGAAATATAAATGTGAGTATAGAATTACTAAAGTATTTTTTCACAACTTAAAATCAATAGTAACTTCTTTTTTTAAGTGCTTCAAAGCTGTTTACTTAGTTTTAACTTTAAAAACAGTGAAAGTATCATCTCTAAAAAACATGTGCTTTTTGCTGCAGGAAAATGTGAGTTTTTATATCAGATAATTTCTTCTTTAAAATTCATAAACAAATTAAATCTTATTATTCCAAACCTAGTTTGTACTTTACCACCAATTTTGAGCACTGTTTTACATATTAACACTTGTTACTTTCTCAGAAAACAGTTAAAAAAACTTCACTTGCCAAAAGTAAACAAACTTAGTCCATGTTCCATATTCCACATCTAATCCACATATAACAAATCCTTCTCTCGATCATCTACTTTAAGTGCTCACATGTTGACCCATACTGGCGAGCGGCCTCATCAGTGCCCAGCATGTGAGAAATCCTTCTCTCGATCATCTACTTTAAGTGGTCACTTGTTGACCCATACTGGTGAGCGGCCTTATCAGTGTCAAATATGTAACAAATCCTTCTCTCAATCATCTAATTTAAATAGTCACATGTTCACCCATACTGTTGAGCGACCTTATCAGTGTCAACTATGTAACAAATCCTACTCTCGATCATCTACTTTAAGTGCTCACATGTTGACCCATACTGGTGAACGACCTTATCAATGTCCAATATGTAACAAATCCTTCTCTCAATTATCTACTTTAAGTTCTCACATGTTGACCCATACTGGTGAACGACCTTATCAATGTCAAATATGTAACAAATCCTTCTCTAAATCATGTAATTTAAAAAGTCACATGTTGACCTATACTGGTGAGCGGCCTTATCAGTGCGCAACATGTGAGAAATCCTTTTCTCTATCATCAAATTTAAGTAAACACATGTTGACCCATACTGGCGACCTTATCAGTGTCAACTATGTTACAAATCCTTCTCTCGATCATCTACTTTAAGTGCTCACATGTTGACCCATACTGGTGAGCGACATCATAAGTGCCCTTTATGTGAGAAATCTGTAATATCTAATTTAAAAAAGCACATTTTGACCCATACTGGTGAGCGACCTTATCAGTGTCAACTTTGTAACAAATCCTTCTCTCAATCATCTACTTTAAGTGCTCACATGTTGACCCACACCGGTAAGCAATGTCATCAGTGCCCAATTTGTGAGAAAGTCTTCTTTGAAAAAAAGTAAATTAAAGAGACATGTGTTGACCCATACTGGCGAGCGGCCTTATCAGTGCCCAACATGCAAGAAATCATTTTCTCCAAAATCTACTTTAAAAAGGCACATTTTGACCCACACTGGTGAACGATCTCATCATTGTCCTACATGTGAGAAATCATTTTCTCAGAAATCTTATTTAAATAGACACATATTGACCCATACTGGTGAGCGATCTTATCAGTGTCAAATATGTAAAAAGTCCTTCTCTCAATCATATACTTTAAGTGGTCACATGTTGACCCATACGACGTCATCAATGCCCTACATGTGAGAAATAGTTTTCTTCAAATTCTAATTTAAATAAGCACATTTTGACCCACACTGTTAAACCACCACATCAGTGTCCTATACATGTGAGAAATCATTTTCTAAAAAATCTTCATTAAAGACGCACATTTTGACACATAGGCCTATTGGTGAAGGAACTCGTCAGAGTTCAACATGTGGGAAATGTTTCACTCTCAAATCTTGTTTAAATCGTCATGTATGTACCCATACGGGTCAGTGACCTCACCATTGTTTAATCTGTGAGAAATCATTCTTTGAGAAATTTCAATTAAAGACACTTTATTTATTGACCCATACTGGTGAGCGACCTTTTAAGTGTTCAACATGTAAGAAATTATTCTCTCAAAAAGCTCATTTAGAATGTCACATGTTGACTCACACTGTTGAGCGACCTTATCAGTGTCCAACATGTGGAAAAATCTTTCTCCCAAATAGGTAATTTAAATAATCATATGGTGACTCATACTAGTAAGTGACCTCATAATAAGTGTCCAACATTTTTACCAATAATTTAAACTGTAAAAATATACTGTTTTGAGTTTACCCGTAATGATGTGGGAATTGAAAAGTGTGTAATATTTATGAAAATTTTACTTTCAGATGTCTATGTTAAAAATATTGTGTTGATCCTATCTATCTGTGAGTTGTTTAGTTAGTGACGAACATGTGGCGAATTCATCTAGAATTATTGTAATTTTAAGAGTCAAAGTTGTTCTATATTTAGGCCTATCTAATCAGTATTTTTGTAATAAAATTGTAATTTGGTTAATAAAGTGAATGTTTTTATGAACTTAAGTGTTTACAAACACAATTCATAATCCTAAATACCATCCATGTCTAATGAATCTAATAAGAAGAGACATCCTTTGTAAAACACTCAATTTTTACCTCAAAATCAGAGCAGAATTAAAACAATAATGATAGTTTGGCTGATTACTATGGGCAGGATTGTGAATTTGATGATAAAGCTCTACAATTAAGAACACAAATACTACATGTACACAGGCTTAAATTAGTTTGAATTCCATCTTTGATATGGGATCTTTGTATGGGATTTCTAATGGGAACTTACCATTCAATTCTTAAATTACGTAATTTTTAAGTTACATATCTTGCAAGAGCTAAAAAAATAAAAATTTGGTATTTTTAACCATTTATTGTCTTGAATGGTGCTATCAAAAATTGGAAAAGAAACTCTGATCGGTTCCGATATATTGATATTTGATCCGATGCAATACATTGATCAGTTTTCTATTCAGTAGCATTATACAAATAGGATTACAGCCAGAGAAAAACAGAAACTGTTAACTGACCATACATGTAATGGTTTGCCGAATGACACAGTGTAATACAGATAAATTTGGTTGGTAAAATTGTATAAAGGTAATGTTGTTAAATAAAAAATTTTGTTATAATTAATTATTTGACCATTACATATATGGTCTATAGCTCCTTTTACTTTATTTTAATAATTTACAAAGTATTTTTGTCATACAAATGATTTCTTAGGATAAAGACGGAATTTTTCAGAATCGTAATAACTAAAATTTGCCTGTTGATTTTGGAATTTTGAATTGTTTTCTAAATTGCACATAGTTTGAGGTTAAAGTTCCTCGTGCTCCAAACATAAGACCAATCACACTTAAATTTTCAATTTTGTATTTTGATTTGAAGAATGGGGTGGTTGGTTCATAAATTTCCTCTTTTTCTTTATTGACTTCTTCAGGCTGATTTAGAGAGTCTTCAAATCTTATCGTGGGATCTATCATCCACCCTTCGTTCTTCTTACGGTTGATGGCCAATATGTCAATTCTCCTAGTACTTCCAGTGTCTGAAATACAAAATACCTCTTCATATACTTCTAGGTTTTGTTTTTTCAGTTCAGCTGCTAGGATTTCCCCGACAGAGTTGTGCCTTTTGTTTCAGAGGAGTTCACCTTGCTTGCAGGATCCCAACACGTGTAAAAGATTTTCAAACTCATTGCAGTGTCTGCAATGGTTCGTGTGGGTCCGCGCCCGGGAACAGTCCTCATTGAAGCAATATTGCATGTCATCTTTAAGATGTCACTCCATTCTGAGTCAGAAAGAACCTCTTTTTTTAAATAACCAGAAATTGGCAGATTTCACTTGGCTGTACAGGGAAACTCCTTTTTCTTTTTGAGGTAATTGCATCCAGGAATTAAATTCCCTTTCTTGGAGTTTCTTTCTAATATATTTGCTAGGAATTTTTTCTTTTGGGATGTTGGTAAATTCTGATATTGATAAATTTAGAGTGTTTAAACATTCCTCTTTTTCTCTTTCAAATGATGGAGATATGTATTTGTTTTTGGATCTTTCTAGAACTTTATAGCTGTTAAATTGTTGGATAAAGGTCTCCCATTCTAATTTCATTACATTCAATCCTTGTTTGGGAATTGCATCGTTTGGGAGTTGAAGAATTTCTTTTATACAACTTCTGATAATTTCATCACCGTCACTGAGAAACTGTTTTGAAAGTAGATTATACTTTGAATTTTGTAGAGGATATATAACGGGAAGAGAAATATACTGATTTATGATGGTGAGTTTTTGATTACTATTCAACAACAAGCTTTTTGTGACAATCTCTAAGCTGTTGAACAGCTTTTTAAGAATTGAAGCGGAATCAAAGCAAAGGGTGTTTGGTGTTAGAAAAGCTTACTCCTATATATTTAATGTGGTTCAATAATATTAATGAATAAAAAAGATGTATAGCATCGGCCAGGGCTGGTCCTTGGAGTTTTCTGGTGCTTGCAAGATCGGAACTTGGCGGCCGATTTATATACAATTGTATATAAATTGTATATTTATATACAATTACCCAGTACTGCATTTCCCACTAGGCCCAGGCCTAGGGCGCAAAATTTTAGGGGGCACTAAATTTTGAGGAGTCAAAAAGGGGAAATTTGCGCTTATTCACATACACAAATCATTCTAAAATTTTTTAAATACCAACAATCATTATTTATTAAAAACCGGTGGATACATTTTTTTCTTTCAATACAACATGGTATTTTAAATGTTCCACTTATATATTTTACAAGATTGCAACTTTCTGACGGGAGGTTTTTATCATTACTCAGTTCATCTCATTAGCAATGTAATGACGAGTTGTAAGCTATGCCAATTACTGCTAAGTTAAATATATGGCACTATACAATTTAAAGGGGTTGATTTAAGTTATTTATAATATCAAAGACTAGCTAACTTACCTTTGCTTCGCAACGATAATCAAAATGCAATGCCAACCCGAGAAATGTTTTACACTTCAGGTGAGCGCTTTCGCTACGCTCACTCACCTCAAATCTATTATTATTATTAATTTTTTATTACCATTTTTTCCGAAATACTTTAAATGAAAACAGCTGTTTATAAGTTAATTTCTAAACATAATCATGTGTTCGTCACTAAAATGTAGCTTCCATGAGAAAAACATGCGATAGCTTTGAAGACGACTTGGGCCGAACCGAACCCTATGGTGGTCGGGAGGAAATCGTCAATTCTTCTTGAGTTTTCATGTCAAGGGCTTTCAATCAAGTATATGATTGATGGGGTTTTGAATTATGGTAATGCTTGAACAACTTGTGTTACATCCGACATTCAAAACCTAACTTTCAACTTTAAAGTGATATGATGTGCAAACTATAAAAGAGAGAGAGCAAAAACCTCAATTACAAAAGTTGTAGATAATTTCCGCACCAGCGATTATTCATCAATTTTCAGATCAGATACACCCTTAAGGTTATGGTTATTTTAATATAAAAATCACAATAAGCTATGGACCAACGGACGGACGGAATTTCGTGACCAGTATTGCGGCAGGGAGGGCGCAACTGTTTAGTGTGCCTAGGGGCGCCGTTTGGCTAAATGCGGCCCTGCAATTACCCCCTTCGAACAATATCAAGAAATCTATATATATATAGATATAAAGATATTTGTAGATTGGGATTTGTTGATATTGTTCAAAGGGGGTAATTGCAGGGCTGCATTTAGCCAAACGGCGCCCCTAGGCACAGTGTGATGTCTTATATATATATATATATAAAAGAAATACCTTTTAATGACTCATCACGAAATCTCATTATCTACTGAACGGATTTACTTGAAACTTTGAACACTGGTTTGTCTTGCTTCAGGTGCTCACTAAGAAACAATTTTGCAAAATTCCTTTAGGACTCCAACCCACAGGCCTTCGAAATTTTGTAATAGTGCTATCCATAAATTTAAAAGAAACCAATACATAAAAAAAAACTTATAGTGCTTGTGGGGTTGCAAATTTAGTTAGGGCTCCGAGCTACTGGACTTAAAAATAGGGCCTCTGGGGTTGAAATTTGACATGGACTCTTTGCTGATGGGTGCTCACTAAGAAACGGTTTTGCAAATGTAGTTTTCAAAGATCTTTATGGCTCCACCCCACTTGTCTTCAAAATAACTCCAGGACCATAGGGTTGAAATTTGACATAGAAGCTCCTCTTTCCTCATAAGTGCTGACTAAGAAACAATTTTGCAAATTTCCGTTAGGGCTCCGCCTTATTTAACCTCAAAATTACCATATATCCTAAGGGGTTTAACCCTTCCCGAGCGTTTGACGTGTATATACGCAATTCAATCTGAAGTTCACGAGCTTACATATACGTACATATGTTTGACCTCTACATATACGTCACATAATTAAATCATCATTTAAGTATTTTAAAATTGTTTTTTGGCATTCTTTTCTATTTGCTGATGACACATTAGTATTAATCAAAGGAAAGTCTTGGGTAGAAGTCAGATCCAAAGCATTGAATGATCTTTCATAAAAAAAAGTGGTTGGATCAAAATATCTTATCCTTGAATGTCTCTAAAACTAAATTCATGCCAATTTCAATTAGCAACAACACTGATTACGATCTCAATCCTCTACGCATTTATTGTTGTGGTAATATAAACAATCTTTCTTGCACTTGTAACAGCACAGAACAAGTTTTTAGTTATAAATACCTAGGGATATTTTTTGATTTTAGAATGAAGTGGACGGAGCATATAGGCCTAGTCTTTCTTAAAAAAAAAAAAAAATCAAAAATATATTTACGCTTTTATACAGCTGGCAGAGATTTTAGATGAAAGAGAAGTTAAACTTGCATATTTTGCCTACGTTCAGTCTCTGCTGTCGTTTGGGATTTTAAGTTGGGGGGCTTGTTATCAATCCACTTTAGAGCCATTAATCGTAACACAGAAAGCAATCTTAAAAGTTGGATTTAAAAAGGATCGGAGGTACTCCACTAACACTTTTTTCCAAGCAACCGGAATTTTACCAGTTAGACACCTTTACATTAAATTTTTACTAGTTCATATATTTAAAAACTTTAATACAATTTTTTCAGCTGTTTCTAATCAACATTTTACAAGGTATTCTCAAAATGTTGGTATCTCCGCATTGCATACAAATAGATCAATTTCAACCACAAACTCCTTTTATGTTGCACAATTACTATTTAGAAATTTAATTTTTAATTTAAAATCAATACAATTTTAAAAATACCTGTGCATTGTCAAGGGATCTTTGTTCGGTTATTTGCTACCAAAGGTTTCGGGCCTCTAATGGGTCCATTTCAAAATGTGGAACATCAAGTAATTAGTTAGCCCAACCAGGCACGTTATTGTCAGGAGATTACCAATTGTAAAATATTTCTGGTACAGTATTTTAATAGCACTATTTTAAATCAGCATGTAACGTGTGGTGGACAACTAACTTAACGTCCCTCCAGTCTTTAAAAAACCTATTGTGGGGGGGGGGTTATCCAGTTATTGTCCGAAAACATTGCCTATGAATGAAAGGTTCAGGGATAGGATGGTAATGGAAAGGAGGCGGGGGCAGCAATTTTGTTCTTTGCACAAACGCTAAAAGACTCACGAGCCGCCCCAGCTTAACACATAGTTGTGTTTTGAGTCTTGTTGATTTGAATTACCTTATTGATATTACCAAAATGTTTTGCTTTCTGATTTTTTAAACTATAAAACTGGTAAAGGTTTTGAAAAGTCAATAAATTAACATTTAAATGTCATATTGACTTTTGAATTTTGACAGCGTCGCAATGTGATTTGACTAACATAACAACTAAAACATACTACCTCAAGTAGCAGTGGCACGCTTTTACAGACAGAGAGTCGAGACTAAAGTTATAACATAGAGCTCAATAGAACGATCAGATAAGGTGTAGTATAGTTACTGACAAATAGCAGCTGGTTCATTTATCAGGATAATTAACTATCAGACTGAATACTAGATATCAAATCCCCGGTACTCCTGATTTGAGTTTTATCATCCCTCGGTAATGCCTCCTTCCAGGTCGATCCCCCCCCCCCAAAATTAAAATGCTATTTATGCCACTGAGAGAAACATTTTAAGTGTTCAACATGTGGGGAATCTTTCTCTATAAAACCTGCTTTAGAACATCATGTGTTGAGTCATACTGGAGAGCATCGTTATCAGGGTCCAACATGTAACAAATCCTTTAAAAATTCATCTTTAAATCTTCACATGGTGTTTCCCATACATGCGAGCAATATCATCAGTGTCCAATCTGTAAGAAATCCTTCCCTAATGTAAAAAATCTGGATTAAATAATCTTGTCCACATGATAGGTGTAAAACTTCATCAGTGTCCTATCTGCAAGAAATCATTCCATCTAAAAAGTGAATTAAACTGTCATATGCTGACCCATACTAGTGATAGATCTCACCATTGTCCGTCCCATCTGGGAGAAATACTGCAAGAGTCACTTGAATCGTATATGAGTACCTATACGGGTGAGCGACCTCATATCATTGCCCGATCTGTGATAAATCCTTCTTTGAGTTGTGTTAAAGTTTCCTTATAAATGTATAATCCTTTTCATGTGTCATTAAAGACACATTTATTGACCCTTACTGGTGAGCGACCTTTTCAGTGTCCCATATGTGAGAAATCATTCTACCTAAAAGCTAATATAGAATCTCATATGTTGATTCATACTGGTGTGCGAACTTATCAATGTTCAACATGTAAGAAATTATTCTCTCGAAAACATACTTTAAAATGTCACATGTTGACTCATACTGGCGAGCAACCTCATCAGTGTCCAACGTGTGGAACATCCTTCTCCCAAAAAAGTAATTGAAATATTCGTATGTTGACTCATACTATCAAGTGACCTCACAAGTCGTCCAACATGTTGATTATTATCATTGCCACGCTGTTCTATATATTATTGTCCCTTTGTAACTTTTGAAAAATTATGTAAGGTATTCAGCTAGAAAACATAGAATAATTCATACTGAAAAAATCTACTGTCCTGAGTTGGCCCTTAATCACATGTGATCCCAACAGTGTGTAAGATTTATGACATCTTACTTTGAGGCAGAGACCTCACATAGTGGGTATTTTAACCTGTATATGTCTGGGTAAGAAAGATTTGTTGATTCTATCTATCTGTGAGAGGTCTTGTTACTGACAAACATATGACAAATTCACTTAAAATTGTAACTTAACGATTTCAAGTTGGTATATAGATATCTGTGAAACCATTGTTTTAATATAAATTTGTAATTTGGGTATAAAGTGATTATGAATGTAAGTGTTTATAAACATGATTCATAATCCTAAGAGGAATCCCATGTATAGCAACTTAATATTTTACCTCAAACTCAGAGTAGAATAAAGCAATGATGATAGTCGGGTAGATATGTGGCAATTATGGGAAGGATTTTGAATTTGATGATAGAGCTCTACAATTACAAACACAAATACTACATGTACATAGGCTTGCATTTAGATAGAAGGCCACCTTCGATTTCTCATGTATAGTATTTTATTTTGGTTTTGGTCTCACCATTTTTTACCATTATATTTACTACATTACATAATTTTTTGAGTTACATATCTTGCAAGAGCTAAAAAATTAACAATTTTTTAACCATTAAATTATTTTGAGTGATTGCGGAAAAAATTGAAAAAGATATTGTGATCTGTTCCAATATCCCAATGCAATACATGGATCAATTTTCCATTTGATAGCATTATAGGCACTATACAAATACGAATACAAATTCTTTATTCTGAACTTAACCCTATTTAAGATCTAAATTAGCCCCTATTTAAATACAATTCCCCCCTCCTAACCATATAAAAAAATGTTACCAAAAAGTTAAAATGAGCAATCAATGTAGCTCAACATGTATCCTGTCTCCATTCATTTTCCGTATGTCTTGTCTGCATGTGTACATCTTAAACAACTTCGTATTTTTAAGTAAAAATTTAAAATTTGTAACTAATTTTTAGGATCACAATTTTAGATCCCTACTGTGTATAAATGGAAAGCCGCAGTTTCAGTACTGTAGTTAGTTGTTGCTCAAGTTCCAATTCGAGACCTCAAAAAGTTAGACTGTAGATACAACTGATTAATAAATACAGTGGTGGATTTACAAAGGTTGGGGCCCGAGGCCAACTTTTCTGTGTGTTTGAAATTTATTCACTTTCCCACCATTAATCCTTTTCTCTATTACAAGTATCACCACTTGTACATCTATGTTTCCTATTTTACTCTTATTAGCCTAATGTAAACCATACGTTATTTCAAACTTAAAAATGATAATAATTTTTTCACAGTAATTTTATTATTTACTTTTACATTTTTTGTAGTGTTAGTTATTTTTTTAACTACAGTAGAAATAGAAAGTTAAAGTATATTTCACCACTAGTCCGGAAAGTGACCCATTTCTGGGCGAGATAGAAATGGGCTTTCCGGACGAGTTGTGAACGATACTTTTCATCACGACGCAATTATTAATAAATGTGGAAGTTTTAAAGGAGGATTATTTTTGTAAATCTTCGCCATTGGACAAAGTAAACAAAGCTGGAATTCAAAATTTAATTTGTTTTAAACCCAGCTGATTGTTGCTGTACGGAAAAGTTTGTTTACCTTGGACGGAAAGTAATGTTTACAAACATTACTTTCCGTACAGGTCAGTAAAATCAGCTGACGGTGACAGTTTGGGAAATGACTACTTTCCAAGGTCTCAGCTGTACGGCAAGTTGTCACTTTCGTATACGGAGTGATGAAAAAGTTATTAAATTTAATTAACTGTCAAACACATGTCTGCTGCCATGCTTTGTTTCCTTAATCTGTACATATTTAATATGCGACATGTTTTTTTGTACAAGGAACTCCTCCTACAATTTTCCTATTCCTACTTTGCTTTGCTTGTTGAGTGATTTCATGGTTTGAAATCCTCACCATGAAGGATTTCATGGTAAGTTGTTGCTTGGCCAACTACTTACAGTGGATTACTTAATGTATAAATATTAATGAATATATTTTTTTACAGATTTTAATTTGAAGAGAAATACTTAAAATAGGCTAATACATCTTTGAATTAGAGAATCAGTTGATAACCTGAATTACTGCACTTGAATAAAGGCTAGTGAACAAACTTATGACTGAAGAAGTAAAAATGCATCTGAACACCTGCTATTAGGATTGTGGTTATATATGGTGGGTTGAACTAGTTTGAATGATTTGTGTGTTAATGTAAAATGCAAACAATCTGTCACCAGGTCAAAACATGACTCTTATTTAAAGAAAGGTTTATATGCATCCTATAAATAAGAATAATCTGTCGACCCATACTAGTGAGCAACCTTATCTGCATTCTACATGTGAGAAATCCTTCTCTAAAAAGTCTGGTTTAAGTAATCACACAATGACCCACACTGGTTAGTGACTGTATCAGTGCACAATACGTGAGAAACTCTTCTCTGATAGAAGTACATTAAAAAGACGTGCATTGATCCATACTGGCGAGCGGCCTCATCAGTGCCCAACACGTGAGAAATCCTTCTCTCGATCATCTACTTTAAGTGCTCACATGTTGACCCATACTGGCGAGCGACATCATAAGTGCCCTTTATGCGAGAAATCGTTTTCTGTTATATCTAATTTAAAAAAGCACATTTTGACCCATACTGGTGAACGACCTTATCAATGTCAAATATGTAACAAATCCTTCTCTCACTCATCTACTTTAAAAGGTCACATGTTAACCCATACTGGTGAACGACCTTATCAATGTCAAATATGTAACAAATCCTTCTCTAAATCATCTACTTTAAGTGGTCACATGCTAACCCATACTGGTGAACGACCTTATCAATGTCAAATATGTAACAAATCCTTCTCTCAATCATCTACTTTAAGTGCTCACATGTTGACCCATACTGGTGAGCGACCTTATCAGTGTAAAATATGTAACAAAACCTTCTCTAAATCATCTACTTTAAGTGGTCACATGCTAACCCATACTGGTGAACGACCTTATCAATGTCTAATATGTAACAAATCCTTCTCTAAATCATCTAATTTAAGTGCTCACATGTTGACGCATACTGGCGAGCGACCTTATCAGTGTCAACTGTGTAACAAATCCTTCTCTCACTCATCTACTTTAAGTGGTCACATGTTAACCCATACTGGTGAACGACCTTATCAATGTCAAATATGTAACAAATCGTTCTCTAAATCATCTACTTTAAGTGGTCACATGTTAACCCATACTGGTGAACGAGCTTATAAATGTCAAATATGTAACAAATCCTTCTCTCGATAATCTACTTTAAGTGGTCACATGTTAACCCATACTGGTGAACGACCTTATAAATGTCACATACGTAACAAATCCTTCTCTTGATAATCTACTTTAAGTTGTCACATATAAACCCATACCGGTACTGACAAGCGACCTTATCAGTGTCTAACATGTGGGAAATCTTTCTTCCAAAAACGTAATTTAAATATTCATATGGTGACTCATACTAGTAAGTGACCTCATAAGTGTCCAACATGTGGAACAATAATTCATACTGTAAAAATCTACTTTACTGTCTTGAGTTGGCCATAATCATATGTGATCTCAACAGTGTGTAAAATGTATGAAATCTTACTTTCAAATGTCTTGGTTAGACACATTTGTTGATCCTATCTGGGCCTATTAAACCAGTGTTTTTGTAATAAATTTGTAATTTGGTTAATAAAAGTGAATTTTTTTTAACCTAAGAGTTTATAAACATATTTCATAACCCTAAATACCATTTATGTTTAATCTTATAGTATTATACGAGCACTGTCTGAAGGGATGCACTCCAAGATTAAGATATGTGTGTTCCACAATTTCGAAATCCAGCTGGTAGATTTTGCTTAAACTTTACATTTAAGAGTGTTTTGGCCCAAAAATAAGTTTAGAAACGGCCTCAACCCCAGGAAAAATCTAATTTTGTCTAAAATTTAATTTAAAAATCGTAATTTTTAACATTGTTCTTATGGGTTGCTATTTTGCTAACGAAATAAAAACTAAATTATACTAAAATAAAAGAACATTTTTTAAGCAGTTTTTTTAACATCTGTTAACTGTAAAGAGTCTAGTGTAAATTTAAAAGCTTAACTAGCTGTGTACCCGTTCTTCGCACGGGGTGTATTTTCAGTTTATTAACAGAAATATAAAAATCCTTTAGCAAATTCAATATGTCACCTTTATTTGGTTTATTTTAACATATCTAGATATCATATCATATTTTATGCTTAATAGCTTCTTGGTAAATTTGTCAAAATCTTGTTATATTCATTTCCCTTTTGGGTTAGTACTTAGAAGTTATGTCTTTGTCTTTAATGTCAAGAATATTAAAACTTTGTGACAATAGCTGTACTAAATCCAATGTTCCCCTGTACCACACCTCTATTTTTCTTGTTCTACCCTTAAAAGACATGTACAACTTTTAATTAAAATTTCAATACCCAACCTTAGTAAAACAACGCATCGCCCGTCAGTAATGTAGGCACTGCACCAGTGTAGATATGTTTATTTTTAAGTAGATATTAGGTCTACTTAATTATTTTTTTTTTACTTTAGATTTACTTTCTTACCTAAAAATATCCCCCATTTATTGCCAATTTATACAGAACCAAATAAATAGAGACACCCCATGTTAAAATATCGATAAACATAGGAAAATAAAGCGCTGATCTGGGATTAATTCTTATTGCCAAGGGAATCGCTTTTTCTACCTTCTAAATGTCAAAATGAGCAGATTTGTTTACAAAAAATAAAAACGATAACAAACATCTGCAAAATTGTTCTAGCCATATAATTCCATTTCACCAATCAGCATGATCCTTGAATGAAAATTATCAGTGTTTTGTTAGCAGCATCCTCACACATTAGTACTGCCCCGTCTATACCCGCATTATTCGGAAGATCGATAAATTTATTATCCTTGTTGGTTTTAACTACATATTTTGTTTTATGAAATACACCTCTTTTTGTCAGAACGTGTCATGAAAGCTAAATTGGGAACTAAAATTAGTTTGCAATGATAATAAGAAATATTTTGAGATTTAAGGAACAAAACTCGTTCTGTAATACTTAGCATAAATTATTTTAATATTCAAATTAAGAACCAAGAACTTAGTTGATTTTACTCGCTGTATTTTGGCTAGTAAAAGGTAAAAGCATTAGACATGAATGAGTCTGTTTTTTTTTTAATTATAAGTGTTGCAATCTGTGGTGAAAATGACAAACTGTCTAATCCAGCTGATTAAAAAACATAGATAAGATCAAGGAATCTAAAATAAATAAATACAAGGTAGGGGTCATGACATGCAACACCCTCTAAGTACCATGTGTTCTTTTGCACCTATGACATCATCATTATCATTACCAGTATTAGCAAATGGTGATGTCATAGGTGCAAAAGAACACCTAGTGCATAGATGGCGTTGCATGTCATGACCCCTACCTTCTCTTTATTTATTTTAGATTCATTGGATAAGATGATAGAATTAAATATTCCCATAAGATAAACATTGACTATTTCTTTTACTATAAGGCAGAGCCTTTTTGACGAACGTTGGTTTAGAGCAGCTAAAATTTGTCTAATTGCACCATTTAACAGTGATAAAAATTTTCTTATCATTTACTAAAGCCCTTGTGAAAAGAGATTAAAGATTGGTATTTTAGCACAACTTGCCTACTTTGACGTACCATGGGGCAAAGCCTTAGGGTCGCTGAGGCAATTTAAGTTGTAATGAACCTTCACACCACTCTTGTCTATAACATTAAAAAAATTTAGACCATCACGTAAAGTCGTTTTCCCGTGAAAAGAGGACAAAATAGGGCCCATGAGCGTTACAGACACAGTGAAAGACAGACAGAGAGAGAGAGAGAGAAAGACAGAGGGAAAGAAATTTAGATGACGCCGATTTTGGATTCTGTGATACATAAAAAGTAAAAATAACAAAAAATTTCAAGATTCTAAGCAATGTACAGACAAAACTCTAATTTTATTAATATAGATTATCATGACACTATAACGAAAATGAATTAAAACTAACGAGCAAGGCTCGGTTAACCTTTTACTAAATCTAATAAGTAGAGAGTTTTTTTTTTTTTTTTTTTTTTTTTTGAGGGAGAGGCGGAAAAATGCATTACGCACACAGGTGGCCAGCCTGTAGTGTGGGGCTCCCCAAAAAACGGGTTTACCCACTAAAAAACCTCCTCTACTCTTTAGGAATCTAACCTGGAATTGTTTGTCACATTACGTCAGGCTAGGCCTAAATTTGGCTTACGCCCGTGGGGCTCGCTCCTTATCCAGCCGCTCGATCAAGGGATCTGGGCCACTTCGCGGTCCAGATCGGTTTTCTTTTCCAGGAGGATGCCCCGGACGAACTGTGACAAACAATCCCAGTTGCCCTCATCCTCCAAAATCTTTTGGCAGACCGAGTCCACCGAAAATACACCAAAGATTTGTGTGGCCTCCAGGCGGCGCCCTTCCCAACGGGGACAGCGGAAGAATGTGTGTTCCGCATCGTCGGGAACACCCGGGCAATAAATGCAGTCCGGTGAACCGGTCTTTCCCATCCGGTTCAGGTACGACCGAAAATAGCCGTGACCTGTGAAAAATTGGGTCAGGTAGTAGTCCACCTCCCCATGCCGCCGTTCCACCCATGGTTGGACCTGCTTGATAAGTCACGCAGTCCATCGTCCTCGGGTGTCGTGCTCCCAGCTGTGTTGCCACTGCTGGAAGGTTCGGGAGCGCTCTTCTGTTCTTGCCGTGTCCTTGCCGATCTCGCCTTGTCTCTGATAAATCGCTTTCCTCTCCCCTGCCAAGAGCTTGACAGGGATGACTCCGGCGACCACCAGGACGGCAGGCTCGGACACTGTCCGGTAGGCGGAACACACTCGGAGCGCAGCTTGACGCTGAACCCGGGCGAGTCGCAACCTGTAGCACTCCTTATCTAGAGCGCCTGCCCACACCTCTGCCCCGTAAAGAAGCACGGACTGGACCGCGGACATCAACAGACGTCTTCTGCTTGATCGGGGACCCCCGACATTGGCCATCCGCCTACTAAGGTAAGTCACTACCTTAGCGGCCTTGTCCGCCGTACGGAAGATCTGATCCCTCCAGCTTAACTTGGTGTCCACCATAACCCCGAGGTATTTGGCGGCACGAGTTGATGTGACCACCTCCCTTCCCACTCGAAACGGGACGACGGTGTCGATCCTCTTCTTCGTGAGAATCACGATCTCCGTCTTACTGAGAGCAAGTGAGAGACCGTGATCGGACATCCAGTTGTTGACCACCCGCATAACTCGGTTCAACTTCAGTTGGGCCAGCTCAACGTTGCGTGCAGCAATGAGAGCTGCGACGTCATCGGCGTACCCAACCAAAGTGGTTTCCTCAGGCATCTCGGACCTCAGGAGGCTGTCATAGGCAACGTTCCAGAGATCCGGGCCGAGTATTGAACCTTGTGCGGCACCAGAAGTGACTTCCATCGTCCGCGTTCCGTCCCTCGTGTCATAAATCAGGCTTCGAGAGCGTAGATAATCCTCGATGAGCCGCAACAGATATGCAGGAATACGAAAGGTGTTGCGAAGCGCATCCAGCATATCGACCCACCTCGCAGAGTTGAAGGCATTCTTGACATCAAGCGTAACAAGAAGCACTACTCGGCGGGAGAAATGGTTGTGGCTCTCGGCTCTCTCCACAGCTCTCTGAACTTCGGTGACAGCGTCGATCGTTGACCGTCCCTTTCTGAAGCCGTACTGACGGGGGCACAAGTCCCCGGCAGCTTCCACGGCAGAAGTCAGGCGGGAACGGATCAGCTTCTCGAACAGCTTTCCAGCCGTGTCCAACATACAGAGAGGCCTGTGGGACGACGGCAGCTCGGGATCACCTTTGCCCTTGCTGATCAGTACAAGCCTGGCTGTTTTCCAGGGAGCCGGAAACACCCCTTCTACCAAACAGGCATTGTACATTCTCATCAACAAGTCAGCGTTGATTAAAAATGCTTTCTTTAAAGCCTCACTGGGAATCCCGTCCGGGCCAGGAGCCTTGTTGCTCTTCAGGGAGAGAACGGAGGTTTCTAGCTCCTCGAAAGTGAAGAGTGGAACGTCCTCTACCCGTCCGAAGTCAACCGGCGGTCGCTGTGGATGTTCAGGAAACAACGCAGCGACGATCCTCCCCATGGTGGCGCCCTCCATGATGGAAGGTGGAGAGCGGGCGCCGAGTTTCTGTGTTACAAGTTTGTAACCCAGGCCCCAGGGGTCGGAATCAACGTCGTCACGAAGTCTCCTCCAGCTATTCGCCTTGCTCCTGTTGATCGCCTGGCGGAGAGATTTTCTCGCAGCTTTATAGGCCTCCGACTTACGAACTCTGTCTGCGGGGATTCTCGCTCTTGTGGCGGCTCGTCTAGTTCTTAAACATGTTCTTCTGAGTTCCGCAATCTCTTCAGTCCACCAGTAAACGGGTTGTTTGTCGCGTCGGGGTTTCCTTCGCGGCATAGACTGGTCGCAGGCCGAGACGATCAGTTCCATCGTGGATGTTACTAGTGCCTCGGCCCCAGCCTCACCAGGATTCCCCTGCGCTCCCCGAGAGATGACTTCGGTGAACTTGACCACGTCCAGTTTGTTGGTGTTCCACCGGCGTGGCCCTTCCCGAGATGCGGAAACTCGACGATTTGCCTGATCATGCAGGTCAAACACGACGTATTGGTGGTCGCTACCCGTGTAGTCCTCCACAACCCTCCAGCCAGAGATCCTCGGAAGGAGCGACTCAGACGCAAAGGTGACATCGGGGATCGTGCCTCTCTGCCCGGGGCGCCGAAAAGTAGGTGTGTCGCCCTGGTTGAGGACGACAAGACCGGCCCTGGCGATGAAATCCAGGATGTATTTCCCCCGGGAGTTGGTAGAGGGCATTCCCCAATCGACGGCCCTGGCATTGAAATCGCCACCAACGACGACATGCCCGGTGGTGCCGAGAACGCACTCCTCTAGGTTATCTATCTTGTCGCGGAAGTCCTGGACGGCCTCGTTGGGTGTGAGGTAGCAACTGAAGATAGTCACGTCCCCACACCGAACCCAGACGAATCCTCGGCCGCGCCCGTGACTCCGCACCAAGACATCTCGTGTATTACGTGCCCAAAATGCAGCAGTACCGAGGCTGTCCGAGATCCAAATGTTTGGGTCTCTGTCCCGATACTGTTCGCTGATAAGGAGCGCGTCAGCACCAAGTTCTAGGGCGAGCTGATCTAGAAGGTTATCAGCTCCCCAGGATCTATGAAGGTTGGCCTGGAGGATGCGAAAAGAAATTTAGATGACGCCGATTTTGGATTCTGTGATACATAAAAAGTAAAAATAACAAAAAATTTCAAGATTCTAAGCAATGTACAGACAAAACTCTAATTTTATTAATATAGATTATCATGACACTATAACGAAAATGAATTAAAACTAACGAGCAAGGCTCGGTTAACCTTTTACTGAATCTAATAAGTAGAGAGTAGAGACATCCTTTGTTAAACACTTAAAATTTATGCCTCAAAATCAGAGTAGAATAAAGACATAATGATAGTTTCAGTAGATTGTTATTTGAAGGATTGTGAATTTGATGATAGAGCTCTACAATTAATTAGGAACACAAATACTACATGTATAAAGGCTTAAATTTAGGTAGGAGGCCATCTTAGATTTTCCATGCATGGGGTTTCAAATGGGGTCTTACCATTTTTTTACCATTCAATTTTTAAATCACTTAATTTTGAGTTAAATATCTGCAAGGGCTAAAAAAATAAACAATGTGGTACTTTCAACCATTATATTATTTTGAGAGGTGCATAAAAAATTTGGAAAAGAAACTCTGATCTGTTCCGATATATTGATATTTAATTCGATGAAATCCATCGATCAGTTTTACATTCAATAGCATTATACAAATAACAGCTATACAAACAGTATTAACGAATAAAAAGTGGATTGATGTACAGATGGCGTGGTGTATCTGTGCTCATGGCTTTCAAGGAAAGAGGATGGACAAGGGACGGGGTGGGGTCACTTTTCTAAAAACATCGGTCTGTTGTATCTAGGCCGTCATCAAGATAAAAAAATGTTGCATTCGATCTGAGACAAAACGCGAATAAAGCCAATTTTAGAGTAAATTTATCGAAAGCCATGAGCACAGATACACCGAGCCATCTGTATACCATCGGACAGGGATAGGAGGTTTTTTGGTACTTACGAGATCTGAACTTGGCACCCCTATTTTTATATACAATTAACCCCTTCCAAACCATATCAACAAATTTTACCATAAATTTAAAAATGAGCAAACAATTTAGCTTAACAAGTATTCTGTCTCCATTAATTTTCCATACGTCTGGTCTGTATGTGTGTTTTTGATTAAGCTATGACATTTAAAACCACTTTTTAAATTAAAAATATATTTAAAAGGTATTTTTAATTTATAATTTGCAACTAACTTTTATTGCCGCTACTTTAGAGCCCTACAGTGTATCAATGGAATCTTAAGTCACAGTACTACTCTAGTTTCAATTCTAGACCTCAAAAAGTTAGTTTGTATATATAACTGATATCAATCCTAGCGGTATTTTTTACAACCTAATCGCTGATCCATACAATCAAATTCAGGCTACGGTTGTTTATACGTTAATTTTTGTAACTGTCAAAACACCACAATTTTTTTCTGTGAGCTAGGTAAATGTTCTTCCCGAAAACTCAAATATCTAAAGTTAACAATGTAATATTCGGCAGTGTCATTCAAAACAAGACTCTTTAAAACAAGATTATGACATTTTTTGCAGTACGAAAAGTGCTGATAAAAAAAGTTATAACACTCAATTGGTAATTGTAACCATTTTAAATTGTTTGACTCAATTGACACTCATACCGTGTGTCCCAAAAGTCCCACCCCCCCCCCCCCTATTAAATTTTTAACGGGTGCAATTAATTGGATTAACTTCTGGGAAAGTTGCTATGACCAAAGGACGAGCCTTTTAGAATTTCAAAAAATTCAACCCCCCACCCCCAAAATGGGTTTTTTTTGGGGGGGGGGGGGGCAACTAAAAATACGAACCCTAACTTTTTATGTCATTTCTGGATTGTACACGTATTTTTGATACTTTTTAGTCTTTGACATTTTTATCTAAACTTGGAACGGTTAAGAGTCATCTTCACCCCTGGGCCAGTAGCCCATTGTTGCGCAGTCAGCAGTGTTACCCATACGGCTTTTAATGCAAAACATGGTGTATTTTATTCCCCTGCTTCAGACGCCGTTTTTCAACCGATTTTCTTTAAACTTGGTAAGTGTTTAGTTGAATAGTTATATTAGGCTTCTCATACCTCGAAATTTTGAAAAGTTAACAAATATTACTCTCTATGACGTCGCAAAGTAACTCGTTTTTCTCTAGTAATATTTGTTATTTTTTTCAAATTTTCGAGGTATGAGAAGCCTAATATAACTATTCAACTAAACCCTTACCAATTTTAATGAAAATCGGTTGAAAAACGGAATAAAATACCATGTTTTGCATTAAAAGCCGTATGGTTAACATTGCCGACTGCGCAACAATGGGCTACTGGCCCGGGGGGGAAGATGACTCTTAAGGAGCTACAGCCAATTGAAGGTCATTTTAGTCCCATAAGAATAACATGGGGCAAACTTTAATTGCCTGAATCTCCTAAACCATTTAGTCAAATAAAAATACCCAAACATAAAAATTTATTAAAATTATGTCTTAAGATATTTTTTTATAATACAAACATAAAATTTTTACAAATTTTATTATTTGTCCACCATATTGTAATTCATTTCATTTATGCATAAATCTTTTGAGTGAAATGTTCTTAAAACATAATTTTAAGACATTTTTATACTTGAGAATTTTTATTTGACTGAATGGTTTAGGAGATAGCCCCAGTAGCAAAACAATTATGTTCAATATTGCCGACAACATTTTTTATAAAATAATGAGAAAACATTGAAATAATATTGTTTTAATATTGATTAATGTTGAGACAATGTTATTTAAAAATATTGTCAAAATATAGAAACAATATGTTTTTAATATTGATTTATATTTTTTGGGAAATATTGTGTATTATCCCTTTTAAGGCCGACAAAAAATGTAAAAATATTAACACAAAAAATGCCTTAAGGCTATAGGTTTTAAATTTGACGTTCTAAAATAGCAAAACGGTTGTTGGTGTCAGTGCACAATACATAGGCTACAATATACAAAAGCATAGGCTTGCCTCACCGGAGCTTGTGCCAGGAGCCTATCCCGAGGATGCCAATATCATATATGCATTTGTGCACTGACAACTACTCCTGGTTGCTTAGGATGGGATTTGAGCTGGCACCAGGTGCTACCTTCCGGCCGGAAAAGTAACGCCTTAAACCACTGATCCACCGAGGCTAGTGGTCGAGGCGCTCCAGTTGTCATCTTGAGCCACTAGCACTGCAGGAGAGAGAACTGGAACTAAGATGTCGCGCTATTTAAATGCTATCTCAGAAATGATGAAAGATATCTTCACCAAATTTTTACCCCATGTCGAATATGTTTAGGTTATAATGGTGAGCAAACCGGGTTTTTACTTTTTTTTAATACAGCCTTTTTGGCAATATTTTTTCTCTTTGCACATTATGAAAACGTTTGTCACCTGGTTCGTTGCTATAGAGCGGCAAGTGTTATAGTTGTCGTATTATTGTCGTGTTTTTTGGTTATGTGATGTTTTTCAGTTTGAAATAACCTTATTTAATAAATTTCTTTTGAGTGTGTTCATATTGAAAAATGTATTTTTATATTTTGTTGATGTATTAAAAAATAATTACTGAACACAAAAAGTCATTTTGAAACCAATATTTTCATCAAAAGTCAATTTTTTTACAGTATCACAGTCAGAAAATTAAGTTTGAATCAATTTTTTTCTGTGGAATATATAAAAATTTTTAAAGATTGAAAAAATACTCTACTTATTTCAGAGAGAGTAGATTTACATTATTTTCTAATGACTGCTGGTACTAGTTTAAATTGACAAATTTACCATAAATTAATAAAAGATTAAGCAATATTGAAAAATTCAAATGTTAATACTATGAGAATTTTGAACAATAACAACAATAATTATGTAATATACGTACAATTTTGCGATCTACAATCAATTTCAACTATTTATAAGTTATAAACTGTAATTTGTTAAATATTTCCACATGATACAAACATGTAAGGAAACTCTAGTTGAGGCCTAACGTATTTGGGACGACATAAAGAAATATATGATGAATATATATATAGCCTTCATGAGAAATGCGTTTAACACAAGAGAACTTGAGTATCAACTGGCCAAGTATTGTAACAAATCCCCAACCAGTACTAATCCTAATCATTACATTGTATTTTGGGGCTCCAAAATTTTAATCTTATGGAGAATAAAGATAGGATCATGGGCGGATTTAGGTCTAAAATTTTGGGGGTGCCAGCTATTCTAAAGTATGAGTCGTATGCTCATTCAAAATTCCATTTAAATGGCATGTTTTAAGGCATATCCCAAGTAGGCCCTAGGTGTTTAGGTATTTTTCTTTTATACATAAGCCAGCTAGCTACTTTTTATTTTATCATGAACTGGGATCAACAAACCCATAAATTGAAAGATAAATATTTACTGAGCAATGTGTGGAAATTTCACGTTTATAAGTTTTACGGTTTTTTAGTTCTGCTTCCTTAAACTCAGCTATCTCACCGATGATCGCGGTGAACGCATCTTCGCACGCGGCCGCGCGACACCGGGCGTAATACACGTAATCAGCCAAGTTTACAGCGCGCTGTTATTATTTCTGTTATTGATATATAGGCCTAGGTAAGAAATATTTTCAATAACTCAAAACAAATCTCACTGTAGAGATAAGTCATACACATATAAGTCATAGACCTAACTAACCCACCGATCAGCGTTGCGGTCTCTGAGAGATGCGTTCGAAGCTATGGTCGGTGAAGACATGACTGATTAAGCAAGCACACCTCAAAAACTGTAAAATTTAGAAACATGAAATTTTCACATAATGTTTCACATAATAGTCTTCTTTCAATGTATGTGTTTTTTGAAGACCGCGGCAATCCGATGTACAACAAACAAGTAACGCTGCGTTTAATTTATTATTACAAAAAACCCAAAATTGTACAATAGCTCATTTCAGTTTTAGAAAACTGTCTATCTAATTTGGAGTTTTATTATGAAAACCTCCCTAGAATATTGATTTCAACCATTGCTAGAAAAGTGTTTTTATCGTTATTTGTTAACCTATATTTAACCTTCAATATAATTTGATTTGTTTCATTTCACTAATTTGATTTATTTTATTAATTTCAGTACAAAAAACTAAAGAATATAAAAATGGTCATAACAAATTAAAAGTAAAATATTTTTTGATGACGTACTGTGAAAACTAACAAGAAAAGAATATATCATAATATTGTTTTGTATGTGAGTTGGTAGTGATTACTGTATAACGAAAGCCGTTTTATTTTTCATTGTTATTAATGTCTCTTTACCAATAAGGCTAATTATATTCATCAAACTTTCGAAAGATACAAGTCTACAAGTAACTAAATAAGTAAATAACTTGAAAAAAGTAATACACACTGCACTAACTAATAACCAAACAATATACTGCTTGGCCACTGAGCAACGATCGATGTTACAACTAACTGTCCTGTAGAGTCCACAAAAAATAAAAATAACTATATCACAGATGTTCATCATATTCAGAGAAATTAAGTCACCAGAGGTAAATGACGAGAGGGGAGGGAGAGAGAGAGCGTCTGAGCAGGGTTGGTGTCGGTACTCGCCATTGCCGGAAACCGCGCAGAGTAGTTGACCAGAATACACACACGACACACGCGATCGCATTATGTTCAAAATATAGTTTAATTGACTTTTAAAATTGTTGTTTCGATTACGTGACTTGAATGCTTACGTCCTACTTGTTAAAAATGCTTATTGTCCAAAAATACTTTTTTATCCAATACAAAAATATCATTACAAAAATATTATAGAAATTTTTAAAAATCATCAAAAATTAGGGGGTGCCAGGCACCCCCTGGCACCCCCGTAAATCCGCCCATGGATAGGATGTGTTAATATTTCATTTATTTCCAATGGAGATAGAGCAAAGCTTCAAAATACTAAATTGTGTGTTTTCTAAGCTAAATCCAGTGGCCAATTAAAAAAAAATATACATACGAAAAATTAAAAAAAAACCTATTTTGGGGTACAAAACCCCCTAAAACTACCCCTTCCGATACAACTTTAACTATCTTCTATTAAAGTTTTGAGTTTTACTCTAGGTCGTAATGACAATAATCACACACTCATTTAGCTTTTTTTACCTATTTTAATATAAGCAAAAAACACAGTATCATTTCCACATTCTTATTTTAGCTTCATATAGATTCATAGTAAACCCACATAGTTTAATGTGGAATGTTCAACAGAATATTTTAGTTAATGTACTTGAAATTCGTATATCGAGTTTCATGGCAGATGGTTCAGTGTTTTCCGAGCTCATCGATTACAAACATATAAATATACAAACATCCTCTTTTATAAATATAGATAAGAGATAATTATTTTGAAATTTTCGGGTGGGCAAAAATAAACTGTACTCATTGTGAGTTCAAATAAACCAACTTTAATTGGCTGAGTTGTTTCAAATGACAACATAGCCTTTAAATAGTTAGAACATCACAATTAGTTGACTCAAAAGAATATTCCCTATTGTTATTTCTATGATAACTATGGGACTTCAAAGTAGATATCGTTGGTCCGAGTGTTGGGGACAGGGGCTCAACTCACCCACCGCACGCACCAACAATATCCGCTGTAAATGTTCTCCTATGCATATATTCGTAAGAAAATAGCTCAAACACACTTTATTTGAAACTTATTCCTACTTAGAATTTATAAAGTTAACGTTCTGCATGAAATGTTGTTATTTTTTTCACTTAAGTTTTAAAAGTTAACGCTAAAATTAACAGATCAAAATTTGAAGTAGTAACAAATAGATAATGACAATGACCAGGCAAAATGTAAAATTACATATTTACATGATAAACATACTCCATCCAGGGTGGTCTAGGCAATATAAATTATTTATGGATTTAAAAAGTCTTTTTTCTGCTTTTGCAAAAATAAATTCTAAAGTTTATTGATGTAATACTGTTTGTAACAATGTATATGTCATAAATTATTATATTAGGCCTACAAAAATAATTTATAATGATTTCGGTTTCCACTTTGCACCTGAAATTGCACATTCAAATGGTCTAAATTATGTTAAAATGATTTCATGTATAATCATGTTATAAAATAACCTTACTTCAATAGTAATCACAGTCAAAACCCGCTAATATACATACCTACCGGTTCTTTTTAATATGTTGTAGGCTACATTTAGTTTTTCACAAATGTGTTTTTACATCTACAAAATGTATTTAATTAAATTCAAGAATGATTTCTACTGCGGAACCATTTTTATGAAGCAAATTTGTCATTAAAATACCCCTGTCGCAGCAGACCTGCGTACTCAGCGAATTTCCATAGGAATCTGAGATTTTGTATTTTCCCCACACACACCATAGGAATGAATATGTAGGTTTGCTGCCTTGGGATATTGTTAGAAAATGTTAGTTGTTAGGAAATATTATGATTAGGTAAGGTAAATATAAAATTGTATCAATATTCGGCACTTTTTAAATCTTCCCCATAAACCCCATGGAGGTGAGTATGTAGGTTTGCTGCCACATGGTTGTTGTAAGCAAATATCAGTTAAACCCTACCTAGTGAAGGTACATACCAAATTATACCAAGTTATGTCAATAAATAAGTGAGGTACAGGGTTCTGTTGATTTCCCATAAGATTAACATGGGAAACCTGTTTTTAGCTTTTCTCCGTTATCCGTTGAGTTAAGTTAAAAATTCAAAATACTAAATTGTTTGTTTTCTTAAGCTCTTTTAAATGGTTTTAGTTAAAATTGTTGAATATTAAAATTTGAGGTTCAAAAATGCCAAAACCCCATTTTTTACCCCTTTGAAACCCCATAAACCCCGTTCCCATAACCCGATCATGCTGGTTCGCGAACTCATGAAAATAGACCTGGGGTTACACCTCCATCCCAAATTTCATCAAAATCGGAGGTCCCCTTCAAAAGTTATCGGTACCACGGCCACATATATATATAGATAGATAGATAGATATATACATATATATGAAAATGAAAGAACAGTGTTTTTGGCTTCTGGGGACCTCAAAATTAAAAAGTAACATGGTCCCGGGCTTAGGTCTTACCATGGCTACTACCGTAATAGCGTATTCCCTATAGGGAAATTCGCTAAAAATATCACAATTTGCTTACTATGTAACACAAATTTTACTTTCCATAATTTATGTTAATGTGGTCCACTAAAACTGCCAAATTAGTTTTAGTAGTAGAGTTTTACAATGGTATAGTTTTCTTAAATATAATAATTTTTATCCTATTACTCAATGAAAACGTTGAACTACAGGTTACATGAAAAAATGAAGTGAAAAATTAGTATATTTTTTATAAACGATAAATTGGAATGAAGTATAAAACCAAAGCTTATCAGTGTAAGTTTCTAAATCATTTAAAATCTCACTAATTAAATATTAATATGAGTAATAAATAGATCACTTTAAATTTAATATTAGCATTCATACAAATAAACAATCGTTTTAGTTTTGTAAAAAACTTTTCTTTTGTGAATTATATATATATATATATTTTTATAGCTAGCATGTAAGATGTTTAAGTAGGTAAGGGGGGAAGATGATTGGTGTAGAGTATCGGATAACAAGGCCTGTGTTACCAACAAGAAGGACGTAAAAATTATTTTCATCATACCATTGCGATAAACGTTGTTTTCGGAACGGTCAGCTGTGATCGAAACTAGTTGATTCCCGGTGGGTTGGATAAACGTGTTGGTAAACAAAGTTTTCGGGACTAGTCCTCGAAACAGTGGTTTTCGGGACTAGGCCGGAAAAAAACTTCCAATGTTTGACAACACTAGTGCTGCTATTCTGCTTACAGTTACCTCGTTGACTCCAATATATAAATGTCAAACAGCTGATTGTTTAGTTGTAGATAGTTCAAATACAAGATAAACAAATAACAATTTGTCAAGAATGCCTTCAACTCGGCGAGGTGGGTCGATATGTTGGATGCGCTTCGCAACACCTTTCGTATTCCTGCATATCTGTTGCGGCTCATCGAGGATTATCTACGCTCTCGAAGCCTGATCTATGATACGAGGGACGGAACGCGGACGATGGAAGTCACTTCTGGTGCCGCACAAGGTTCAATACTCGGCCCGGATCTCTGGAACGTTGCCTATGACAGCCTCCTGAGGTCCGAGATGCCTGAGGAAACCACTTTGGTTGGGTACGCTGATGACGTCGCAGCTCTCATTGCTGCACGCAACGTTGAGCTGGCCCAACTAAAGTTGAACCGAGTTATGCGGGTTGTCAACAACTGGATGTCCGATCACGGTCTCTCGCTTGCTCTTAGTAAGACGGAGATCGTGATTCTCACGAAGAAGAGGATCGACACCGTCGTCCCGTTTCGAGTGGGAAGGGAGGTGGTCACATCAACTCGTGCCGCCAAATACCTTGGGGTTATGGTGGACACCAAGTTAAGCTGGAGGGATCAGATCTTCCGTACGGCGGACAAGGCCGCTAAGGTAGTTACTCACCTTAGTAGGCTGATGGTCAATGTCGGGGGTCCCCGATCCAGCAGAAGACGTCTGTTGATGTCCGCGGTCCAGTCCGTGCTCCTTTACGGGGCAGAGGTGTGGGCAGGCGCTCTAGATAAGGAGTGCTACAGGTTGCGACTCGCCCGGGTTCAGCGTCAAGCTGCGCTCCGGGTGTGTTCCGCCTACCGGACAGTGTCCGAGCCTGCCGTCCTGGTGGTCGCCGGAGTCATCCCTGTCAAGCTCTTGGCAGAGGAGAGGAAAGCGATTTATCAGAGACGTGGCGAGATCGGCAAGGACACGGCAAGAACAGAAGAGCGCTCCCGAACCTTCCAGCAGTGGCAACACAGCTGGGAGCACGACACCCGAGGACGATGGACTGCTCGACTTATCAAGCAGGTCCAACCATGGGTGGAACGGCGGCATGGGGAGGTGGACTACTACCTGACCCAATTTTTGACAGGTCACGGCTATTTTCGGTCGTACCTGAACCGGATGGGAAAGACCGGTTCACCGGACTGCATTTATTGCCCGGGTGTTCCCGACGATGCGGAACACACATTCTTCCGCTGTCCCCGTTGGGAAGGGCCCCGCCTGGAGGCCACACAAATATTTGGTGCATTTTCTGTGGACTCGGTCTGCCAAAAGATTTTGGAGGATGAGGGCAACTGGGATTGTTTGTCACAGTTCGTCCGGGGCATCCTCCTGGAAAAGAAAACCGATCTGGACCGCGAAGTGGCCCAGATCCCTTGATAGAGCGGCTGGATAAGGAGCGAGCCCGACGGGCGTAAGCCAAATAGAGGCCTAGCCTGACGTAATGTGATAAACAATTCCAGGTTAGATTCCTAAAGAGTAGAGGAGGTTTTTTAGTGGGTAAACCCGTTTTTTAGGGGAGCCCCACACTACAGGCTGGCCACCTGTGTGCGTAATGCATTTTTCCGCCTCTCCCTAAAAAAAAAAAAAAAAAAAAAAAAAATTCAAGTACTTCGCCTCGTACTTGAAACTCGATCTTGCACCGATAACGACCACTTTCCGGACTAGTGACGAAATATACTATACGAGGTGGCCCGTGCGCAAATTGCGCATTTTATGATTCTGTATGAGTGAAACTCACCTACAGTACGTGAATGTTAATTATGAAGTGACAGAGATCTATTTTTGTTTACTATCTGGCTTTTAAAATTCATCTGAAGGTAATCAGCTGTTAAATTACAATTCACATTAAAGAACTTGCAATGAAAGTTGGTCGAAATTTTAAAGCGCCCTCTAGAAATAAATCAAAGGCGAGGGGGGCGAAGCCCGAAACAATATGACCTTTTTTATTACGATTCGTCACTGCTGTATAACCTATAAGCTTTAAAATGACACCACATTCTTAAAAATCGGTTCAGTAGGTCGAGAGAAAAAGGGACGTAACAGACGAAACCCTTATAGAAATAAGAAGAAAGATAAATACAGATTTTGTCATGGACAAAAGAAATGGTGTAAAGCAGAATGTTGGAAAAATGAGACTTGTGTTTAACACTAACATAAAGATTAAAACCAGTTAAAACTATGTTTTTGTGATGGACTTTAAATAGTTGAGACTCTTGTCAAGTTCACATCGATGTGATGCACTCTGTTGTTTGGTTTTCAGTTGGACTTTAAGTTTTTAGAATTAATGTCACATTCGGCTCAGTTCAATGACCTCTAAGTAATGTCACATGTGGTCTCGGTGCGAACGTTAGAGATTTCTTGGCACTCATCAAATTTTGCTCCAAGTTTTCAAGGTCACGATGACTATAAGGACTTATAAGGAATTTAAAAAGACTGGTTCTAAATGCATTAACATGCGTGACTGTTGCTTCATATAGGCTACTGTATCACTCATTCTCATATACTTTACTGACAAAAGTTGGATGAAAATGTTTGGCAAATAAGCCAACTCACCAACTCACTTTTCTCTCAGTTGAAAAATTTGGCCCCTAATACATATGTAGGGGATGGTGGGGCAAGACGTTGTACTTAAGCACTCAATATTTTTTGTGACATTATGAAAACCTCAATAAACATAGCACATATTGAAATAAAACTACAGTATCTATAGAGTCAATAAAACGTTTGAACAAAAAATAAATAAAGGATCAACATTAATGAAAAAATGAAAAAAAGGTTTAAAGTACCTCATCTTGCTCTACAGTGAGGGCAAAATGGGGTAGACTGGTGTTGATAATCAAAGATTAACTCTGAGCTTACTCCCAAATAATAAATACAAGTTGTTAACTTAACCGTCTTGGTAATATTGTTAAATGAATAATTTTCATACCAAATACCAAAGTCAACAACATTTACATTGAACTAAAGTAATTTAAAAAAAACTTTAAACCTTACACGTAAACCCCATATCTTGCCCTCCTTCTAAGTACCCCATCTTGCCCATACCAAGTTTTAGTTTAGATTGATTTTACCATAAGGACATATTCCTCTAGGTTATATTATGCATTGACGTATTCCTAAACAAAATACATTACTCAATAATAATAATAATCCCTAATACTGTACCAGAAAAAAACGAAAAAAAACAGGTGTCTTGCCTTTCCACGTTCGAAACTGATAGAAAAATAGATCGTCATAGCATAAAAACACATTTAGATCCATAATCTCGAAATGGTTAGATGTGTCAGACACTCACATGGTAGCAGCCTATTAGTTCAACTATTTATTGCTAGACTGCGACATCTGCCGGAGCAAAAAAATGCAAAACCCCGTCTTGCCCTCAACCCTGTCTTGCCCCGCTTTACCCTACACATGGCATACATGAATACATGGAAATAAACATGGTCTCACAGTCAGCTGTTCGGTCCCGATCACCGAACGCGTTTAAGCAAACATCAGCCGTCTCCTATGGTATGTGAATAAATGCTGGGAGGGTCAATGGTAAAAATGGCTCAATCTGACCTACCCCCCCTCTCCCCTTTCACCATCTAAGGCTAGATGAATCAGAATATAAATGACAAAAGATCGTGTTGCTATCTGGAGGACGGTCATTATAAGACGGTGACCAACGTATGGGGAGCTAACGGTTGCAGCAGCACGGTGACGCTGTCTCGTCGATGCGTGTGTGTCGTCGTCTGCAGCGCGGTCTTGGTCGTGCCCTCGTCAGCCACACCGCCGTGGTTGGCACACTTGGACGGCAGCAGTTGCAGAAACTCCTGCCGTATGTTGGTGTTGAGCCAGCCGTACACGACGGGGTTGGAGACGGCCGAGGACATGGCGGTGATGTGACATGCGGCCAGCGTGACGTACAGCTGCTGCGAGGAGACCTGCGTGTACGAGTCGGCGGAGAAGTAGATGTCCGCGGTCAGGGAGAAGATGCCCAGCGGCAGCCAGCTGAGCGCGAACAGGATCGCCACTCCTGAGGGAGAAAAGTGGAAATATAGAGTGTTAATGCAATAGGTTGTTCAAATGTGAAGAGTATCAAAAGTCAAAATTCTTCATTTCCCATACTCATCGAGAACCAGAGGTAATGTCAAGTGTGTTTGTTACAATGTTACAATAGTGTGGTTTGTTTGTGTTTATTAAGAGTCATCTTCACCCCTGTGCCAGTAGCCCATTGTTGCGTAATCGGCAATGTTAATCATACGGCTTTTATGCTAAAACATGGTTTTGCACTCCCCTGTTTCGGACGCCGTTTTTCAACCGATTTTCTTGAAAGTTGGTAAGTGTTTAGTTGAATACTTATATTAGGTTTCTCATACCTCGAAATTTTGAAAATTTTACTAAATTTTGAAATATTAACTAAGGAAAATCGAGTTACTTTGCGAGGTCACAGAGAGTAATATTTGTTAAATTTTCAAAATTCTGAGGTATGAGAAACATAATATAACTATTCAACTAAACACTTACCAAATTTCAAGAAATTCGGTTGAAAAATGGCGTCCGAAACAGGGGAATACAAGACCATGTTTTAGCATAAAAGACGTATGATTAACATTTCCGACTGCGCAACAATGGGCTACTGGCCCAGGGGTGAAGATGACTCTTAATGGGCAGGTGAAATGGGTTTTTTATCTTTGTAGGAACTCAGCTTCAGTGTAGAAAGGGTGGTCTAGCAGCCAAAGCCTGAAATGGGTCTTGAGTCTTGAGGGTGTTCGTTTTATTTTTTTTTTTATTTTTTTTTTTTAATTGTTTGGTAGATGATTGAATCAAAGGGCTTCTCTGTATGATGGTTTTTTATCGAAAATGCCCAGATGATGAGGTGGAAGGGTGAAATTTGAGTTGTTTCTGGATGTCTCGGTGTCTTTACTGTTCAGTGCTGGTATCTGCATGTAGAATATTTTTTGGAGGTACAGGGAGACATAACTGTGATGATTTGCAGGTGTTTAAAGGAATCTCTGCAACTCTCTTGATAGGCGAGACCCGCTAGGCATCTAATTGGTCTTTACTGCTACACTGCTGGATATCTTTCGATTTCGAGCGTAGTACTGGCTGTTCCACCCCAAGTTATGCTATATGCCATATCTGAGGTATCCATCTTACCACAACATTAGTGATTCTTAAATGGTCGTTTACTTCTGAATTGTCTTTTGTTTTGTATAACTTCTAGCAGGGCCGCCCCGAGGGTAATAGGCGCGAGATTTTGATCTCACTAATGTTATAGAATTAACCCCCTAAATTAATTATCTGGCCTATCTGTAAACTGTAATGTTAAATTACAGTCAGAAGCATTAAAGCAGGTGCATGGCTAAATTTTGAATGTGTTAGTTAGAATTAACTAATTAAACAAATTCACTTGTACTGTAAAGCTTTGTTGACACAACCATTTGTTGACACAACCATTTGTTGACAACGCATGATCTGGGTCTGGGCTGGGGGCCTATGAAAACTAACGGGTCTGCATACATTTTTAGTTGAGTGACCAGATGCGACCGAATTCCAGCTAATCCTCTAATAATTAAATCTAATCCTCAATTAGGTAGTGGGGGGAAGTATGCAGGCCGTTTTTGGTAGGCCACGAGCGAGCGCTCAAGCAATTTTTTCAGTTCGTAAGATCAACTGACCAGTATGCTTACATAAAAATATGCAGCCAAATGCTACGCTTTCATGATTCACTATACCACTCTCCTACTTGAGTTGTAAAAGAAGGTTTATAGTTACATTAAATTAGTCGCTATTCATTTCCGACTGATATTCAAAATGTTTTAAATTGTAATTATTTGAACTAATCAAAAGTCAAAATTAATTATTCACTTCCACTATTCCACTTGCATTTAAAAAAAGGTTTAGAGTTACAATAAATTAGTCACTACTCATTTTCGACTGATAGATTAAAATATTTTAAATTCAATTTGATCTAATTAAAATAATTATTATTGAACCATTCATTTCTAAACTATTTATTGATGCAGTTTTTAAAATTTCTGTGAAGTGTTTGAGCCATTATGAAACGGGGATTTCGCCATGTTCGTGGCGCCCGGGGCAGCTGCCCCGGTCGCCCCGCCCTAGGGGCGGCCCTGACTTCTAGATTAGCACTTTCCATTCTGGTACTGTTACTCATGCTGAAATAATATTCCAACACTATTCGATATCTTTACACTTACATTGTAAGTGTAAAGATATTACATTGTTTACATTATATACTTGTTTACATTGTATACAAGTAATTGTGTAATTTGAAATTTCCATCTAAATTATACATAAAAGTACTCATTTAAGTTTTTTTTTTCTGGGGTTTAACTTTATGATTTTATATAGCTTCAAGATGTAGGAATAAATACCTATAGAAGTCATATTTAATATACCAGTTAATATGTTAGATTTCTCGCCAAAGAGAATTTTCCTGAAGGACTGGATGGTTTTGAAAGCTGGGTGTTTAAACTCAACAAATAAAAAAAAAAACTTGACTAATCTTTTATTGTACCTACTTATTATAATTACAGTTAGTAGCCAAAACAGCTGAGAGCTGAATCCAACCTGAGAGGAGCACCGTGGTTCTCCTGTTCCTCTGGATCTCCCTGTGGGCTCTGCGCATGTCCTTCTGTGTCCGCGCATGCGCGTGGAGGTAGCTGGCGATGCGCGCGTGCACCACGCACACCACCAGCGCGGGGATGACCGCCTGCACGAGCAGTACTGCGCATGCGTACGCCACCTTCAGCCGCTGCGACGGCCACCGCTCTATACACGTCTCGTACAGCACCACCTTGTGGAACGTCACTGGCTCCACCACCTGAAATTACAGATACAGTTTGAGGGTTGATTATGTAAAGGTTTGTGTTGATTGACCTGTAAAAACCTTCAGGAACCTTGAAGGAATACCTTCAGGAAAACCTCACCATTTTCTAATCTATTCGTTGAACGGAGAAAACTGTTCAACGTAGGCCTATTTGAAATGAAAAAATCCCAAATTTTGCCAATCCATTGAAATCCAATATACAACATCTTTCCTTACGTGAAAACTATGGAATTGGCCATTTTAATTACGATGACTGAGGACATTTTTTGAAACAAATAATACAGACTTCAGCCATTTGTTTAGCTCGGCGGCAAAGGTGCTATACCTGTTTATATGGCTTAGTATAGCATTAAAGAGGTAAAGTAAATTGAACGTTGAACCTATTGTAGTTTTGAAGCTAAATCAATTGTTTTGCAGTTGATTTTCTCTACTATATTATACTGCTTTACCATTGTATAGTCAACGGCTTCACATCGTGCTTGTAATAGTGTGTTTAATATGCGATTTTAATCTATCTTCAACAAGAATCCAACCAACATCCGAATCAAATCAAATGAACATGGCCTGCATGCCTCTCACCTGGTAAAACCCTAAAGGGAGTGTAGCCACTGCAGCTATTAACCACACCAATGCTATCGATGTGATCACCCTGCTTTTGTCGTTCGTCCTTTCTTGTCCCCGAACAATCGTCAAATATCTGTAAACATTTATTGCAACAGTAAATTTTAAATCAGATTAACATTATCATTTTCCTCTATTAGAGTAAAATCCATCAATTGGGTTTTCTTCATGACCGATCGACCGATATTTTTCTGTTCGGTTTCATCTTCATTTCTCTGATAAAATTACTAAAAATAATATGCTTGAAATATTTTATCAAACATTTTGTTATCGCAGGACAAGTTGATTTGATTAATCTGAATAAACCTTTTATGGATTCACCTATTGAAAGTTTATTTAAATCCATTATTTGTGGTTAGTCTGAACGTAAAAATGTTGTTATTGAAATAAAATCCCGATTAAAATACTGATTCCTCTGTTTTTCCAATACAACTCATTTTCTGTAAATTATTAGTTTTATGAAAAACAAAACTTTAACGTCTGTAAATGCCCTTACTCTGATATAGATAAACTATACGTCCCGCTCAACCAACAATAAGTCTGTCGAAACACCCTTCTTTCACTATTCATTTTCCTAGTGTAACTCAAATGGCCCCAATACGTTTTCTAATCTATTTTAAAGTCATTCATTGTTACAGGAAAATCTTCATCAGGATTTTTACTTTTAACAGAAAAAAATTTGTATGTTTATCTCATTGATTTAAGCTTTTTAAAATCGTGTTTAGTTTTTCTCTCTTTTATACTCGTCTCAATCATATAATATAGGACGAATTTTACATATATGGTACACATTTTTTACAGTCCATACTTTTTTGTAGGATTTGATTGTAGCACAAAAACCATACGATCAAATGAAATATTTCATCATCATTATCTAGCTAGATCTTTATTAGGCATTGAGAAGAAAAAAGAAAACCGAATAGGAAATTGGCAAAGATACCAACTCACCTATCCAAAGCGATAACAGTTATGGTTCCGACAGAGACCATGATGTTGGCCCCCTGGATGACAGGGACAAGCTTGCAGAGAGTCACACCCAGAGTCCACTGACGGCTCAGGATGCAGACAAGGGTGAACGGCATGCAGATGAGGCACAAGGTCATGTCGGAGATGGTGAGGTTGACGATGTAGAAGTTCCTGGGAGTGTGCATCTGAGGACGACGCGCCACCACGAAACTAACGATCAGGTTGGCAGACAGTCCTGAGACTATCAGGAACCCGTAGATGGAAATCAGAATAATCTGTGGAACACAAGAATGGATGAGATGGAAGATCTTGTTGACGATGGTGGGTTTGACGGTGGAGCTGTTGTTTCTAGGAGTGTACATCTGAGGGCAGCAAGCCCCTAGGAAACTGACTATCCAGGTTAGCAGACTGTCCCATGCGATTGTCAGCAACCCATAAAAATAATCTGTTGAACAGAAAAGTGTAGATTAATTAATTAGTTTCCCCTTCCCTTAATTCCGAAAAAGTACTTCTTCATGCAACTTTATCTTAAACATTTTACATATAACAGGAAGTAGAGAATGTAGGATTGGGAATACTTTTGCATCTGAGTCAGCAAAAATGATGTAAAATAAAATTAAAGTTACCGGTAATGAAAGAAAATATTATTGTACAATGTAACCAGGATCCGTGGTTGATAAAGGACCATGATATACGTAATATTACATTAAATTTAAAAGAAAACATTTTAAATGCATAATAATTCAAATACTACTTGAAAGTAAAAAGAATTTGTTTTCTTGTTGTACAAAGAAATTCAGCAACAACAAATTCAATGAAATCTCAGGTGTTTGAATCCAATCATAAGTTAGTTGGAAGAAGTTTAAGACTCGAAGAGTCTTTTTAGGCGTATTTACTTTAGTTGTAAAAAGTTGTTTCTTGTTTCAAATTCCATTTTCTTACGGTTTGTTACATATTAAGAGTAATAGTTTAAAGCATTATAAACTTATACTTTTTTTTATATGCTTTCGTTAAAAACGGGTTTAATGGTTTCTATAAAAACTTTAAAATAAAAGGGTTACCCTTTCTAGTAAAACACAATAAGAGTTTGCTAAAAAAGCACACACACAATTTTCATAGACGACTATTTAAAGTTTTTAAACAGTCGTCTGTGAGAATTGGGGTTTCTTTTTCTAAGCCAAACTCTAATTGTGTTTTATTAAAAAAGGGAAATCCCTTCATTTTCAAGGTTTTTTTGACAACAATTAAACCCGTTTTTAAATAAACTTATTTGAACTGAAGTTTTAAAATATTTCATATTAATTGCAATGGGCCAGAAATATTTAGGGCTTTAGGGTAGAACCCAAAAGACGAACGTGAATCTATACTTATTTAATACGCTAAGGGTTTTTTTTTGTCTTGAGAACTCCTCCTACAATTTTCAACCGATTTTCAAGTTTTTGGTGTCGTTGGATAGGGCTTGGTCTGTAGTTGTTTCCGCCAAAAATTGATGCGAATCGGACTGAAAATAAAGGCGCTATATACTATTAAAGCTAAAAATTTTCCATTTAAATAACATTTTGAATGAATAAAGCTTTTGAAACATCTGTTAATAATCAGCTGTACATATGTGTAGTTATTGGCGATTGAAGATATTCACATTTTTGGATTGGTCTGATGTCATTGATTTAGAGCTAAAGTAACATTTGTACTGTATTTAAATAAATTGCTCGATTTCGAGCAACACGTATACTATAGTCCGTTTTTTTAAACCTGATCCTTCTCTAGAAAATTGGGGTGGGGGAGGGGTTTAAACTGTAAACAAAAAATTTAAACTGTAAACAACACATTTAAACTCGTGACAAACGTGTGTCGAGTATCAGATTTCCTCAAATAACGTTTTAAATAAGTTATGATATCTTTCAGTAACTCCTAGTCAGCTGTTATATTTTTAAGCCAAACCTATTCCTTGTTAAAAAGTAACAGTTCTAAAGTAAACTGATTAAAAAACGTCTGCTACCAATAATATTGTAAAACTGATACACATTATGTTGTGATGTAAAATTACCAGCTGGTATGTAACAGTGAAATAAAACAAAAACAACAAAAAAACCAAAAGGCTTCAGCCAATGGGATAGTAGCAAGTATAAACAAACCCCCTCCACCATCTCTCCCTTGAAGGATCAGGTTTAAAAAAACGGACTATAGTTTCAATTAAAGCCTGCAAATTCCCCTCAATTTGAAATAAGTTTTGTCTTGTACTTCCTGAGAACCTAGCTTTTTAACAGTGTATTATGAAAAAATATACAGGATTAGTTTTTCCTGAGAAAACTCAGTACGGTACTTTACATGAGATACTTATGTAGTAAAACTATAACAGCAGTGAACTTTTTATTATTTGTAAAATTAAACAAAAATTCAAATTGCCCAAGCAAACAACGGAATACCTAAGATTATAAAGTTGAGGTGTGGTTTAAAATTTTTCGTACTTGAAGAGATTTTTTTTAAATAAAAAATCTGTTTTAGTCAATGGGTGATTAAATCGTCGATTATATTTCGTATCTTGATGTAAAATCAACAGACTGTACGATTAAAAAAAAATTGACAATTTAAACATAAAAATTAACAAAAAAGTTTTTATTGTTTGTTTTAATATTTATTTTTTACAAAAAGTAAAATTGAGTTAAGATTATCTCTGATTCCACAAATATTGAAATTAAGTATGTACATAGAACTACATTAACTACATATAAATGACTTACCTCTGTTGTTTCGTTGACGTTTCGGTCTCTGTTCCTGTGCTCTTGTATGATCTTGAAAGCGTCGACGACATTAAAGTTGAAAATGCCTGAGGCATTCAGCTCCATCATCAGGCATGATTCATACATGGAGCAGTTCATGTACCAGCAAAGCATGCAGTAGCGAGCTGGGCCTCAACGAGTTGTCACATCAGACCTCAAATACTCAGACCTCAACAGTGTAATGGGCAATACCTGAGAAAGAACAACCATTAATTAATCATTTGATTCTTTAAAACTTTTACCAACTGAGTGTAAGTTGAGTTACTTATGTTTTATTTTGTTTGTATGTGGTTATTTTTAGACGCACACTCTACCTAAAAACATCTTAACATGACTAACATATGTGCTTATCCGTATAAAATCTCTTAAAGAGGATTGATGAGCTCATATTTGTTTAAGTGACTTACTAAAAGTTTATTATGTTCTGCATAACAACAAACTGTCTTTTAGGCCAGCTCTGATATGACTAATTATCAATAACAGTGTACCTAAGGCACCGTAATTTTCTTCTATCTATACAGGAAAAATGAAATTGTGTGAATTATCAAAGTTAATACAGTCGTTTTACATTTTTACTAACCTGCATAGATTGGAATCTATAAGGTTCATAAATAAAGCCATCAGCAGAACATGATTCGTTTATGAGATAAAATCACTTGTGGAAACTGCAAATAGATGAGATAGAGATGACGGCAATACATCTGGCCGTAATTGTGCCGTAGCACTGTGGCATTTCATGTAATGGCCATGTCATTTCATATAACATACTGCTGAGTGTGTGCCACATAGCTGCGAATATCATATGCATATTTATATAATATACGTTTCTATCATAACAGAGCTATATACATGACGTTATACAGGGTGTTTTGTAGCGTTTCGAAAATGTAAGCGGTTATTATGCATGTAAAGTGCAATAAAAATACACAATTTAGGCAGATATAACTCATTCAGTAACAGTTTTTTTTCGTCGGCATTGTCTATAAAAGTCTTGTTTTTCTTGCATCTTATTAAAATTACTGCCATGTTTTATAACATGTTTAAAAAAGTAGACAATATTTGACATCAGAATGTGTACAGTTAAACCATTTAAAGGCTTTTAAAATATACCTCAAAACAATATTCTGGAAGATCAAGAAAATGTTTACTATAACAATAACTTAACAAATAAAAAAACTTTATGCGCCAAACTCCAAACTGTCAAATGTCACCAAAACTTACCCACGTCCTTTAAAATTATATGATAGAAGAAACCTCTCCTATTTTCCTAAAAGGGACAGAAATCGGCATTAAAATAATACTTTCTTATTTCGGATAAAATAATTGTAATTATAGCACTCTGCTGAGGGTACACTATGTACACTAAGGTCTAAAATTCTTTAATTCATATCATACTAGCTGTTGCCCGTCACGGCTTCGCCCGTGATTTAATCTATTTTATAGATAATAAAATAGAGTAACGAAAACTTCTTCCTTAAGAATTTCATTCAAACAATGAATTAGTGTGAGTGGGGCTCTGAAGGAATTTTGCAAATCCTTTTCTGGATGAGAATTTATGAGCAAGTAGGAATGGCCATGTCAAATTTCGACCCCGTAAGCCCTATAGTCATTTTGAAGTCATGTTGTTCGGAGTCCTAAAGAACATAAAAAACTATATATGCTAAGCTGTTTCTTAGTGGAACACCTATTAGTAAAACGGAACGTAAACGTTAAATTTCAACCCCGTATTATCTGTGGTAATTTTGAGGATTTGTAGAAAGTAGCCCTAGAGGAAATTTGCAAAATCGTTTTTTATTGAACACCTATGAGCAAAAAGGAACTTCCATGTCAAATTTCAACCCAGTATAAGTAATCCAGGGCGCGCCATCCGCGGATTAATTTTGAAGTCATATGGGGTGTAGCCCTAAAGAACTTCAAAAACTATATTTACAAACGCATTTCTTAGTGAGCACCTGTTACCAAAACAAAACATCCACGTAAAATTTAAACCCCTTAGGATCTAATGCAATTTTTAGGTTCTGTGGGGCGGAGCCCTATAGAAAATTCACAAAATCATTTCTTAATGAGCACCAATGAGAAGAAGATGAACGTCCATGTCAAATATCAACTTCATAGGCACTAGGGTAATTTCCAATACCTGTGGGCGGAGCCCTTAAGTGCTTCAAAAACTATATTTGCAAAACAGTTTCTTAGTTTTTCCTCATAGTACCTATGAGGAAAGAGAATTGTCCATATAAAATTTTAACACGTAGGCTATATATAAATTGAGAACGCATGTAGGGTGGAGTCCTAAAGGATATGTACAAAACATACTTTTTTCATTGAGCACCTATTAGTAAAGAGATTTCAACCCCACGGGCGGAGCCCTGAATGAATAATACAAAATCGTTGATTAGCGAGCACCTAAGAGGCAAGACGAACCTGTGGTCAAAGTTTCAAGCAAATTTAAGGTAGTTCCTGAGATTTCGTGAGTTCTTAAAAATTAAAATGTAATAAATAATCAATTCAATTCGACTTTCTTCAATACTAATCACACATATATTAGAATTTTATAAAACTTAAATACCACATTAAATTAGGTTGATTTCACTGACACATTAAATGATGTTTATATGGTCCGAAATAATCTTAGTAAACTTTTGTTCTATCAGCTCATGATTAAATAAATTGCAGACAACTACTGAAATTTCAAATAGTTCTCATCTGCGATAATGTAAACAAAAATCCAAAACAAATTATTCTTCCTATACGAACTCGATGCTAACTTTGACCTTCTGTGGGGCGGAGCCCATTGGAAATTTTGTAAAATCGCTTCTTATTGTCTGCCTACGCTATGATAGGAATATGTATGCAAAATCTCATGCTTCTAGGTGCTAAGGTTTGGGCTGTGCGTTGATCGGAATTTCGCATTTATATATAGAGACTAGCTGTTGCCCGTCACGGCTTCGCCCGTGATTTAATCTATTTTATAGATAATAAAATAGAGTAACGAAAACTTCTTCCTTAAGAATTTCATTCAAACAATGAATTAGTGTGAGTGGGGCTCTGAAGGAATTTTGCAAATCCTTTTCTGGATGAGAATTTATGAGCAAGTAGGAATGGCCATGTCAAATTTCGACCCCGTAAGCCCTATAGTCATTTTGAAGTCATGTTGTTCGGAGTCCTAAAGAACATAAAAAACTATATATGCTAAGCTGTTTCTTAGTGAACACCTATTAGTAAAACGGAACGTAAACGTTAAATTTCAACCCCGTATTATCTGTGGTAATTTTGAGGATTTGTAGAAAGTAGCCCTAGAGGAAATTTGCAAAATCGTTTTTTATTGAACACCTATGAGCAAAAAGGAACTTCCATGTCAAATTTCAACCCAGTATAAGTAATCCAGGGCGCGCCATCCGCGGATTAATTTTGAAGTCATATGGGGTGTAGCCCTAAAGAACTTCAAAAACTATATTTACAAACGCATTTCTTAGTGAGCACCTGTTACCAAAACAAAACATCCACGTAAAATTTAAACCCCTTAGGATCTAATGCAATTTTTAGGTTCTGTGGGGCGGAGCCCTATAGAAAATTCACAAAATCATTTCTTAATGAGCACCAATGAGAAGATGATGAACGTCCATGTCAAATATCAACTTCATAGGCACTAGGGTAATTTCCAATACCTGTGGGCGGAGCCCTTAAGTGCTTCAAAAACTATATTTGCAAAACAGTTTCTTAGTTTTTCCTCATAGTACCTATGAGGAAAGAGAATTGTCCATATAAAATTTCAACACGTAGGCTATATATAAATTGAGAACGTATGTAGGGTGGAGTCCTAAAGGATATGTACAAAACATACTTTTTTCATTGAGCACCTATTAGTAAAGAGATTTCAACCCCACGGGCGGAGCCCTGAATGAATAATACAAAATCGTTGATTAGCGAGCACCTAAGAGGCAAGACGAACCTGTGGTCAAAGTTTCAAGCAAATTTAATCGGTAGTTCCTGAGATTTCGTGAGTTCTTAAAAATTAAAATTTAATAAATAATCAATTCAATTCGACTTTCTTCAATACTAATCACACATATATTAGAATTTTATAAAACTTAAATACCACATTAAATTAGGTTGATTTCACTGACACATTAAATGATGTTTATATGGTCCGAAATAATCTTAGTAAACTTTTGTTCTATCAGCTCATGATTAAATAAATTGCAGACAACTACTGAAATTTCAAATAGTTCTCATCTGCGATAATGTAAACAAAAATCCAAAACAAATTATTCTTCCTATACGAACTCGATGCTAACTTTGACCTTCTGTGGGGCGGAGCCCATTGGAAATTTTGTAAAATCGCTTCTTATTGTCTGCCTACGCTATGATAGGAATATGTATGCAAAATCTCATGCTTCTAGGTGCTAAGGTTTGGGCTGTGCGTTGATCGGAATTTCGCATTTATATATAGAGACTAGCTGTTGCCCGTCACGGCTTCGCCCGTGATTTAATCTATTTTATAGATAATAAAATAGAGTAACGAAAACTTCTTCCTTAAGAATTTCATTCAAACAATGAATTAGTGTGAGTGGGGCTCTGAAGGAATTTTGCAAATCCTTTTCTGGATGAGAATTTATGAGCAAGTAGGAATGGCCATGTCAAATTTCGACCCCGTAAGCCCTATAGTCATTTTGAAGTCATGTTGTTCGGAGTCCTAAAGAACATAAAAAACTATATATGCTAAGCTGTTTCTTAGTGGAACACCTATTAGTAAAACGGAACGTAAACGTTAAATTTCAACCCCGTATTATCTGTGGTAATTTTGAGGATTTGTAGAAAGTAGCCCTAGAGGAAATTTGCAAAATCGTTTTTTATTGAACACCTATGAGCAAAAAGGAACTTCCATGTCAAATTTCAACCCAGTATAAGTAATCCAGGGCGCGCCATCCGCGGATTAATTTTGAAGTCATATGGGGTGTAGCCCTAAAGAACTTCAAAAACTATATTTACAAACGCATTTCTTAGTGAGCACCTGTTACCAAAACAAAACATCCACGTAAAATTTAAACCCCTTAGGATCTAATGCAATTTTTAGGTTCTGTGGGGCGGAGCCCTATAGAAAATTCACAAAATCATTTCTTAATGAGCACCAATGAGAAGAAGATGAACGTCCATGTCAAATATCAACTTCATAGGCACTAGGGTAATTTCCAATACCTGTGGGCGGAGCCCTTAAGTGCTTCAAAAACTATATTTGCAAAACAGTTTCTTAGTTTTTCCTCATAGTACCTATGAGGAAAGAGAATTGTCCATATAAAATTTCAACACGTAGGCTATATATAAATTGAGAACGTATGTAGGGTGGAGTCCTAAAGGATATGTACAAAACATACTTTTTTCATTGAGCACCTATTAGTAAAGAGATTTCAACCCCACGGGCGGAGCCCTGAATGAATAATACAAAATCGTTGATTAGCGAGCACCTAAGAGGCAAGACGAACCTGTGGTCAAAGTTTCAAGCAAATTTAATCGGTAGTTCCTGAGATTTCGTGAGTTCTTAAAAATTAAAATGTAATAAATAATCAATTCAATTCGACTTTCTTCAATACTAATCACACATATATTAGAATTTTATAAAACTTAAATACCACATTAAATTAGGTTGATTTCACTGACACATTAAATGATGTTTATATGGTCCGAAATAATCTTAGTAAACTTTTGTTCTATCAGCTCATGATTAAATAAATTGCAGACAACTACTGAAATTTCAAATAGTTCTCATCTGCGATAATGTAAACAAAAATCCAAAACAAATTATTCTTCCTATACGAACTCGATGCTAACTTTGACCTTCTGTGGGGCGGAGCCCATTGGAAATTTTGTAAAATCGCTTCTTATTGTCTGCCTACGCTATGATAGGAATATGTATGCAAAATCTCATGCTTCTAGGTGCTAAGGTTTGGGCTGTGCGTTGATCGGAATTTCGCATTTATATATAGAGACTAGCTGTTGCCCGTCACGGCTTCGCCCGTGATTTAATCTATTTTATAGATAATAAAATAGAGTAACGAAAACTTCTTCCTTAAGAATTTCATTCAAACAATGAATTAGTGTGAGTGGGGCTCTGAAGGAATTTTGCAAATCCTTTTCTGGATGAGAATTTATGAGCAAGTAGGAATGGCCATGTCAAATTTCGACCCCGTAAGCCCTATAGTCATTTTGAAGTCATGTTGTTCGGAGTCCTAAAGAACATAAAAAACTATATATGCTAAGCTGTTTCTTAGTGGAACACCTATTAGTAAAACGGAACGTAAACGTTAAATTTCAACCCCGTATTATCTGTGGTAATTTTGAGGATTTGTAGAAAGTAGCCCTAGAGGAAATTTGCAAAATCGTTTTTTATTGAACACCTATGAGCAAAAAGGAACTTCCATGTCAAATTTCAACCCAGTATAAGTAATCCAGGGCGCGCCATCCGCGGATTAATTTTGAAGTCATATGGGGTGTAGCCCTAAAGAACTTCAAAAACTATATTTACAAACGCATTTCTTAGTGAGCACCTGTTACCAAAACAAAACATCCACGTAAAATTTAAACCCCTTAGGATCTAATGCAATTTTTAGGTTCTGTGGGGCGGAGCCCTATAGAAAATTCACAAAATCATTTCTTAATGAGCACCAATGAGAAGAAGATGAACGTCCATGTCAAATATCAACTTCATAGGCACTAGGGTAATTTCCAATACCTGTGGGCGGAGCCCTTAAGTGCTTCAAAAACTATATTTGCAAAACAGTTTCTTAGTTTTTCCTCATAGTACCTATGAGGAAAGAGAATTGTCCATATAAAATTTCAACACGTAGGCTATATATAAATTGAGAACGTATGTAGGGTGGAGTCCTAAAGGATATGTACAAAACATACTTTTTTCATTGAGCACCTATTAGTAAAGAGATTTCAACCCCACGGGCGGAGCCCTGAATGAATAATACAAAATCGTTGATTAGCGAGCACCTAAGAGGCAAGACGAACCTGTGGTCAAAGTTTCAAGCAAATTTAATCGGTAGTTCCTGAGATTTCGTGAGTTCTTAAAAATTAAAATGTAATAAATAATCAATTCAATTCGACTTTCTTCAATACTAATCACACATATATTAGAATTTTATAAAACGTAAATACCACATTAAATTAGGTTGATTTCACTGACACATTAAATGATGTTTATATGGTCCGAAATAATCTTAGTAAACTTTTGTTCTATCAGCTGATGATTAAATAAATTGCAGACAACTACTGAAATTTCAAATAGTTCTCATCTGCGATAATGTAAACAAAAATCCAAAACAAATTATTCTTCCTATACGAACTCGATGCTAACTTTGACCTTCTGTGGGGCGGAGCCCATTGGAAATTTTGTAAAATCGCTTCTTATTGTCTGCCTACGCTATGATAGGAATATGTATGCAAAATCTCATGCTTCTAGGTGCTAAGGTTTGGGCTGTGCGTTGATCGGAATTTCGCATTTATATATAGAGAATAATATAAAAAATAGTACACAAATAACTACTGATGATAGTTAACTTATCTGTGCCACAACATATAGGGGCGGCCACTATAGGAGTCAGTTCAAAATATTAAATATAATCATAGGTTAGTATGAATATCAAATTAAAGAGTTTAATGCCTCTAACCGTACTCAAAATAATTGGCCAAGGTGGAAATAAGAGACAATCAAACTTTTCATTCGTATGACATAAACATCAAAATGCAATAACTTCCGATATATTAGACCTTTTGAGGACAGGCTTGCGACATATTGCTCTAAATTTCAAGATATTTAAGTTTACGTAAGATGACTCAAATGCTAATGAAGACTTCCCTAAGACTTCCTTCGTTGACGACGACCCTTGAAGAAAGTCTGTAGGTTACCTATATAATATATAGGTAACCTAGATGGACTAGGATCGGTATAGGTATTTCATGAAAAAATAAAAATGAAAAAAGGGTTTGGACCTATGGGTTACCCTTCAAAGGATTACCCTTCAAAACGTTAAAAAAATGCCACAGGCGTTGATAGACGCAAAATAAAATAAAATAAATAAAATAAGAAGAGGTCAATTTAATTCCGATTCTGCCCCTTAAGAAAATAGGAAAGGTCACTTCAAGTATAGCCTACTTTTTAAAGTTTGGAAGTGGGGAACTTTCAGTGGTATTTGATACAGTAGTTTGTAGCTTGACTTAAAAACACATTTTCTGGACAGCATTTTAACTTAACTTTCCATAGTATAGTTTTCAAGTAGTTTTACAATTCTTTAAGGGGGCTCAATCGGGACAAACTGTCCTCTACTATACAAACTGTCTTCTAATAGAATATTTTATGAACTGTAATTTCTAAAAACATGTCATAAGAATTAGCTAATAAGTTTGGTAAAAGATGAAAAAGAGGTGAATTGTAACATAAAACATAAACATTTAGATCTAAATCACATTGTAATTTAAATATTTAATAACATTTTATATGAAATAATTTTTTGAACAATAGTCACCAAGCCAATGATAAATATTATGGTCAATTTTCCAGTAGATATTAAGATATGAGTAAATTGTAAGTTTTAAAATATGGCCCAATGTAGTTTTGGATAACAAGTTTCATTTACCATGAACCAAATTTAACCTCACAATTGTAAGTTAGCCTACTATTTAATATGTTGCTTAATATAGTTATATCAATAACGATGACATAAAACTATAACGTAACAATATGGATGGAAATAAAAATGTAATTTGAAATGTTTATTCAAATCTCTTACAAACCAATTGAAAATAAATTACTTTTCAATCACATTAAATCACTTTCAAATCAATAATGCTGAACTCTTTTCATCGAATTGATTCAAAGGATTTACAAGGTTTACATTGTTTACTTCAGAAAGGATCATGCAAAATGAAACCAGTAGAGACGTTTCAGACCGAGACCATAAGAAATATTTTAAAGATGTTCTGCTCCTGATAAAGCTCAATTATAATTTGTAGTAGCAAGGTGACAAAAATCATTAGAGTTTTGCCAAACAATAAATAAAGAATAGTTAGTTCTTAAACCTTTAAATTTTACAACACGGTTAAAAATTATGGCAAAGATTATTATCTACACAAATAATTTAATCTATTCATCTTTACCATGTGATACAAATTTATAATTATGTAGCCTATTTTATTGTAAAATATTGATTTTTAATTATTGTTACAAACACAACAAATTAATGAAAAGCCCTGGTTAAAAGTTTGAAAACTGGACAAACCATGTCTATTTAAATTTAAACCTTACCAACAGTTTTTAGTCAGTTTTATTTAAACAGTTCAGTATTTGCTTTGAACTTTGTCACGAAAGGTAAAATTAAACCTGAAAGAGTATCCTTTTATCTTGTTTCAGCCTTTTAATCGAAAATTGTCGGATGACATTAGAGCAGCATTACCATCTCATTTTGTAAAATGGAAGATGCCTTTATAGAAAATATTACACAAGAAATGAAATAATTTTGTATGATCAATATTACCCAACCTATTACTCTTTTGTAATAAAATGACAAATACTATTTTTTTGTTATTTGTATTCTGTAATCTACAGTAGGAAGTCTTGAATTAAATACATATTTCTTACACATAATTTAGATGTAACATTAATGGTGGTCTAATAAACATTATTCAAGATTAAACTACTGGTTAAAATAATTATTTTCGCAAGTAATTTTCGTTATAACTTAATATATGCACTATATGTTGTACATTTTTTTTAAATTTGTATATTGAAATTTTATTTTAGGATTTAGTTATTCTAGTCATTTTTGGATTTTTTAGCCCTTAATGTTCCTATTTGTGTGAATGTATTTATTATTTAGTTTATCTCATAAACCACTAACCATAATCCGTCTTATTAAAATTATCCAAGTACAAATTATATTCTCTATTTGTTTTCTAATTTTGTAAAGAAAATTGTCTATTTAAAAAATTTGAATTTGAAAGATCCTAACTATAATATCAACATCACGATATCATATTAATATCAACATATAGTTTTAATCCGATTGCTCTATGCCAACCTAAATGCACCCTAAAATTTCTAAACACGTACGACTAATTTATTTTTAGCATCTATTTTTACATTATTTGTATACTATTTAAAACGTGTTCAGTGAACACAGTGTATATTATGAAATTATTTAGACTTTTGACTCGTTTTTTCATAGTTCATATCTATAAAGATCTTTGTAGGGTGAGTCTAGGGTCCCCATATGGTATGGGACTAAGTTTAAATTCATTTAGGCTTATTAATTAATTTTAACACTCCACTGTCTGTGAAAAGTCAAATATTGTGGGAATCGAACTATAGTGAGGTGCATGTTAATGGTCATCATTAGAGTTGATGCATTGTACCTTTTCATTGTTGCAAAATCCATCAAGAATCATATTTTAATACGATATTACACATGGTTAACATATAACCACTAAAGACAACATTTCAGGGCCCAGAGGGGGTGAAGGGGACACAGCTGTCCCCCTCACCCCTTAGGATGTGGGAACAACGTCTTATAAACACTATAGATTTATTATTATTATTATTATTATTAATGATTTATTTAAAAAATATATTACTAAACAGTACCATACAACGACAGTTAATAAATCGTTATTAATGATTTTAGTTTACACTAATTTCAGTCAGCCTTGTAAAGTACAAGCGGCAAAACGGCTGATCGGTGCTGGGCCCCTTTTTATTCTTGATTTTAATTAATGACCTCAATAACATGTGCTCGCTGATAACAATGTAAAAAGACGGTATAGTCTGAGCCTATGAATACTAACGGGATCGTGGTTAGTTTTCGTAGACCCCAATTTTTTGTTGAGTGCAACAAAAGAATACATTACAGTAGGCTTACAGGCATATACTACAAACATTAATGCTTTATCTGACATGACCAGCATGCTACTATCAGCTTTGCAAAACTCATCAATACTGTAAAATGGATTCTCAATTAACCAAGCACTCATTATTTTCTTAAATTTATTGAAGGTTGCAGTGTAAGCATTGATGTGCGGCCTATTGAATAGCCTTATACCAGTGTCATCATATGAAGACTACACCTTTTTTAAGTCTGACATGCGTTCGATTTATTTTAAACCTATTCCTAGTTTCATAATCATGCACATGCCAAATAATAGTATGACTAGACAAGTTTTTCTTTACATTCAAGGGAAAAAGTATATACAGATTTACTACTGTACGAATATTTTGACAAATGAATATAGGTATACAGTGTGTTATGGGGTCTGAACCACAAATAGTTTTCATAGCCTTCTTTTGAACTATCAACATCGGCCACTCTACTTCCATTACCCCATAACAACAAGCCATATAGTACGCTATGGAAAAATGCAAAATAAACCATTCTTAGATCATCAGTCATCACCTATATACTACTTCAAATACCTTAACAGATAAATAATTCAATTAAGTTTCATGCATACATGCTCAATATGTACAACCCATGCTAGCTTAGTATCTATAAATTAATACCTAGGTGCTTCACATTGTGAAACCAAACCAAGTTGTGTTTTAGGGAAAATAGGATATTTTGGGGTTTGACCTGATTCAGTAACATATTACTGCGGCACCAGTCATTTTCCTGGTTCAGGATCATATGTATAGGTATCATACTCAAAACATGCAGCATGCTTAACTCGGACTACAAAAGTCACATACATCATCAGCATACATTAAGGTTCACTAAAATAGTCCAATAGAAATTTTAACAGCTGTGTCCCTACCTCACCTCCTCTCTCCCTGCAATGTTGTCATTTGTGGCTATGTTTACCATGTGTAGGCCTAATATCGTATAAATATATGTTTCTTAAAAGATTTGGCCACAATGCATCAACTGTTTTTTTTTGTTTTTTTTTTTTTTTTACATTTGCATTTGCATCAACTGTGTTTTTGCACAATGGATTTGACCTTTTTCGTAAACCGTAGGCCTACTATAGTTCAGATTACTTCGGCCATCACCTAAAATCTACTTAGTAGGTTGTCTATTGTTCAATTTGTTCATGATCGATAACAATAACAAAAGAGTAGGCCACAGCCAGAAAACAAACTTCACATTGGTAAAATTTGTAACGCAACATAAACTGAAAATAGTAAATAGTTATCTGTTATAAAAATCGATTTAAACATGATATTATTAATATTTAACGCGGCGACAGTAGTAAATCCAAAAAGAGGAGATTTTAGTAAATCCAAAAAGAGGAGATTTAACACTTTGTGTTGACATTTCCCGTGTTAAAATTTTCCCTTTAAAATCCTGTAATCTACGGGGAAATCAGGCGATATGGTAACCCTAAATCTGCTCCCTCTAGGCGTCCCTGATAGCTAGGCACTCTCACTTTGTTATAAAATTGTGAACACACAAACGGAGGATGACCTGCCGAGGAAAATGTTATATAGACGAATACAATGAAATTCATCACATTAGGTTTATTATTAGCAGAGTATGATGCTTTAAATCCCGTCACAAAAGGAAGACTGCGTACAAAGTGGCAAGTATTCAAACTGGGAATGAATATAACTTTATACGAAGAACATTGTGTAGATGAATGGTTAATGGGCTTACCACATAATCCTGGGGAGACCAGTTGGATCCACCCCTGGACATAGTTACAACTTGTCATTGGACTTTAGTAAGAAGACTCTGTGTTTGAAGTATTAAATCTTTAAAATCTATATATTAGTAAAAACATAAGTAACATAAAACACAATACACAATGTTGCTGTCAGACATAAAAACAACATAAATCATGACAACAAAGCAACATAAAAAAATAAAGTGTACCAAAATAACATAATATAATATAAAAATGCTATACCTTCGTCATATTTGACAATATGCAATTTATTTTTAAGAATCTCTATATTCGACTAGGAAATACTTTAAAATTTCCTCTAAGGAATATGTAAGGTTTAAGCAGATACAACACAAAATTAATTTTAGAACACTAGCCTGTAGAACACATTTCAGAAGAAAATTAAATAAAATTTTATCAGTTAGGTTTTTTGTTAGCTTTAGGCAACTTAACTGTCAAGACTTATTCACTTTCATATGCTAAAAGCTGAATATGTAAAAACGACTTGCATTTGCAATGTAAAATGTACAAAACTTTAAATAAAGGTAGCATATATTTTATCACATTTTTAATATTTAATTACCAAACTAGATTTAATTAATATTAATTAATATTTGTAATTGATTTTTGACATTAAGATTACTAGTAACTATAGATTACAGTAAAGTCAGATAGCGAATTTCTATTTATTTGAAATAATTGGTAATTTTTACGAGTTCTGCGTTATGCTAACACCTGGAGCCCGAGCATTTGCTAGGTATACAGAAACAATTCTTTGTCATTAAATGTATATCAGTCACAGACTGTACGCTAAATTTCCTAGTCCAAAAGTCTTTTTCTTTCAAGACGAGCTCGTTCGCTTCCCTCACTCACCTTTCTGGATGTTTTAATATAAGTTTTAATATAAGCCTAAGCTGCACTCTGGTATGAGTTCGTTGAAACTGTTTCTCGTGTATTTTACTTCTACAACAGCTCATTTCAACATTGTTGCTATATTTTCTTATGTAAATTATTATATAATTCTTACAATTGCTTAGTTATTTTACTTTTTAATTTTATTTTATTTAACTAAATAGTCATAACCACCATAATGATGTACTATTGATAAAACTGATAAATTATTTTTAGTATAGTATCATTCAGTAATTCAGTTACTTTCTGCAATAGAAAGAAACACATGTTAATACTGGCAATAATGAGAAAGCAAGAGCTCGTGGTTCTTGCTTTGACAGTTGAGTCAACTGTTTCAAGCTACTCTTTTGCTTTATACTCCATTAGACGAATGTTAACAATTTTAGGATTTCAATTCAAGATTATAACGAAATAAGATTTTTACTAAATTATTTTTATCGCAGAATTGAGTCATTTGCAATGTTTGAAGAAAACCATTAAAGCCATTTTTGAGATCCGTGTGCAACATATCATAAAAATTTAAAGAAACTTTTTGGATTTTATTATATTAAAAGAGAATTAAAAGAGAAAGGAGAATAATGCATGTTCAATTTCAGATCCAGGCTTGGAGACTAAAAATGATATTTTACTATTTTGCATATGATGTCCTATGTATTTAACATTTGTTAACATACATAAAAAATTGTTCATAATAATTGTGTTCCAAATAAGGTTCAGCTTCCCCTTTCGGTTTGATTAAATTGTGCAAAGAAGTAATATTAAGTGTGCTTTATCCAAAGTTGGGAAGACGTACATTCCTGAGTCAGTTAGCGTCATTGAGCTGAGGCGGTTACAAAAGACGTGCACCGATTAGCCCCTGCCAATCAATTAGTAGAGGACTGAAATGTGTGTAAACCTTCTTCAGTACGGTTTAGATGGGATGAATGTAAATTTAAAAATCGTATAGCCTACTCTAAAAATTTGTATGTTAAACAGTCATACACTGAGAAAACAAAGTAATGTGTTGGTATATATGGAAATTTAATGAAGGTAATGATGAATTAAAGTAATATAAATAAAAGTAAAATTTGTTCAATATTTTATGAAAGCAATATGTAAGTCTGCCTTTGCTACACCATAGGTATAGTTTCTAATAAAGTGGAGGGATTCTAATGTAATAAACTAAAAACTTGTGCTATATAAAAAAACTAGCATTTTCCCGCGGGTACGCACGCGTTACTTGTCAGGTTAAGCTTGTTCGCTACGCTCACTCGCCGTCACGCTCGCCCTATATATAATAAATCGTTGGAATAACTAAAGTTGGATTTTTTTCATTGACTGTGTTTCTTACCGATTAATAAAAATAGATAAAATATAGATTTTCATATTTTTATAAACATTGTTTTTATCTTTCTTAAACGATATTTTTTTAATAAAAAAAACCCAGTGTTACTTCTAATACCTCCAAGAATATATGTACAAACTTCCATGAAGATCGGTTTAGTAGTTTTCGCTTGAAAGCGTTAACTTAACATCCGGACATTCACATTTATAGTATTAAAAGGGATGAACGAATTTTAAAATATTTTGAAATGTTGACTGGGTTGTTTTATTATTTCTTAGTTAGGGACATTATTCTTGTATTAATCAGAATTTTTATTGGGTATAAAATAAATTAATAATTAAATAACTTCTTGATTAGTATTATTCCTGGTGGTGAGAAGGGCCAGCAAAATGTAAGATTATTTTACGTACTCGTATTTAAATTTAGCGTTGTAAGATTTAATTTTATTCAAACCCTTGTGAAGTAAGTACTTCATATAACCATAGTTATTTGGAGCTTAGACACATAACTTTTAATCGAATACTTTTAAGAATTTTATTCCACATCAAAATTCGTATTCAATTGCCAACAACGTTTTCACAAAATAAAAAACTACATAAAATGGGTTTTTTGTACATGTATTGAAATAAACCTTTTCTGTCTTTTTCAGCTATTCAGCGCTATAGATTTGGTCAACTTTTAATTTTATAATCGCATATATCTGTATGATCTAACAAAGATTTATATTAAATACAAATGTAAATATATACTTACGGTAAGTTAATTAAAAATATCTTGTGTGAAGCATTGTTCACCACCCAGTACTCAATTACTCTGAAACATGCGACATGGTACAGCAGTAGCCGGGACCAGGTGATAGAGACCGTAGAGACGCGACGGCGGCCATGACGCAACTGAGCACTGATGTTTTAGATGTTGCCGTGACTCGCGTACAGAGCGCGTTGGAATCTGCGCACAAAAGTGAACCCTTCCACACTTCATTGTTGTCAACAACATTGATCAGCTGATGACTTTGATTGTTTGACAGACACAAGTTTCTTATTTACAGTGAAGCTTGTTAACTGAAGTAAACATCTTGCCTTGTTAAGCAAATTTGTATTTTCCTCACTTAATTATTTCTCTATATTTAGTTACATATAGTTTATTAGTCCAGTGAATAAAGAGATGTTTGATTACAAACGGTCTGGTAGTTCTAAATTTTTTTATATGTTGTCTAGGATGGTTAGTAGTTGTTTAAAGTGCAAAATGCACAATCTTCCACCCTCTGCGTCCGCCGCCATATTGAAAAAATACGAAAAAATCCGCACTTTCTTCAGGTTTTTGGTTATATCATCGTTGGGGCTGCATTTTATATAGAAGACAGTAATGTAAATGTTGTAGACAATTAAATTTCCTATAATTTACATATTTAATTTGTCTATCTAGGACGTATGGTTAAGGAGATATTCAGTCTTAAAAATATATAAATATTTCATTTATTTTTATTTGCCAACATTTTGATTTTGGAACACTACAATTCGCACGCATTTGAGATTATTTTGAGTAATTTTTTACGTGATGAACTACACCCAGTATATAGTGTTCCTGAAAGCCAAACCAAGAACGACATAGGCCTACGTATTTTACTGTAATGGAAGGTGACATTATGTATAGAGAACTATGTTTACAACTTTACTACTATCGAGTCAGGAGAAGAGACCTGGACTGAGTTTGAAAGTGTTGCCAGGGCTCTTGTCCTGTCCAAATTTTATTTTGTTCACCCACTAAACTGGAGGAAAACATAAAGCTGATTACTTTTCCAAATCATTCCCGTCGCAGCAGACTTGCGTACTCAGCGTATTTCCAAAGGAATTTGACATTTTGTATTTTCCCAATAAACACCATAGGAATGAGTATGTACGAGTAGGTTTGCTACCATGAGATATTGTTAGAAAATGTTAGTTGTTAGGAAATATAATGATTAGGTAAGGTAAATATAAAATTGTATCAATATTCGGCACTTTTTAAATTTTCCCCATAAACCCCATGGGAGCGAGTATGTAGGTTTGCCGCCATATGGGTGTTGTAAGCAAATTTTAGTTAAACCCTACCTATTGAAGGTACATACCAAATTATACCAAGTTATGTCAATAAATAAGTGGGATACAGTTACAATACAAGATACAGATACAGATACAAGCTCTTGGCAGGGGAGAGGAAAGCGATTTATCAGAGACAAGGCGAGATCGGCAAGGACACGGCAAGAACAGAAGAGCGCTCCCGAACCTACCAGCAGTGGCAACACAGCTGGGAGCACGACACCCGAGGACGATGGACTGCGCGACTTATCAAGCAGGTCCAACCATGGGTGGAACGGCGGCATGGGGAGGTGGACTACTACCTGACCCAATTTTTGACAGGTCACGGCTATTTTCGGTCGTACCTGAACCGTATGGGAAAGACCGGTTCACCGGACTGCATTTATTGCCCGGGTGTTCCCGACGATGCGGAACACACATTCTTCCGCTGTCCCCGTTGGGAAGGGCCCCGCCTGGAGGCCACACAAATCTTTGGTGCATTTTCGGTGGACTCGGTCTGCCAAAAGATTTTGGAGGATGAGGGCAACTGGGATTGTTTGTCACAGTTCGTCCGGGGCATCCTCCTGGAAAAGAAAACCGATCTGGACCGTGAAGTGGCCCAGATCCCTTGATCGAGCGGCTGGATAAGGAGCGAGCCCCACGGGCGTAAGCCAAATTTAGGCCTAGCCTGACGTAATGTGACAAACAATTCCAGGTTAGATTCCTAAAGAGTAGAGGAGGTTTTTTAGTGGGTAAACTCGTTTTTAGGGGAGCCCCACACTACAGGCTGGCCACCTGTGTGCGTAATGCATTTTTCCGCCTCTCCCTCAAAAAAAAAAAAAAAAAAAAAAAAAAGTGGGATACAGTGTTCTATTTATTTCCCATAAGATTAACATGGGAAACCTGTTTTTAGCTTTTCTCCGTTATCTGTCAAGCGAACTTAAAAATTCGAAATACTAAATAGTTTGGTTTTTTAAGCTCTTTTAAATGGTTTTAGTTAAAATTGTAAGAGTTTGAAATTTGAGGTCCAAAGTGAAAAAAAAATATTTTTTACCCTTTTGAAACCCCCATAAACCCTGTTCCAATTAGCCGATCATGCTGGTTTGCGACCTCATGAAAATAGACCTGTGGTTACGCCTTCATACCAAATTTCATAAAAATCGGAAAAAGTAAATCGTCCTGGTCTTACCAAAATCAAATTTCTGGCAAATTAAAAAAAATGAAATATTTATATATTTTTAAAAGTGAATATCTCCGTTACCATAAGTCCTAGACAGACAAATTAAATATGTAAATTATAGGAAATTTAATTGTCTACAACATTTACATTACTGTCTTCTATATAAAATTCAACACCAACGATGATATAACCAAAAATCTGAAGAAAGTACGGATTTTTTCGTATTTTTTCAATATGGCGGCGGACGCGGAGGGTGGAAAATTGTGCATTTTGCATTTTAAACAACTACTAACCATCCTAGACAACATATAAAAAATTTAGAACTATTGGACCGTTTTTAAGCAAACACCCCTTTTTTTTGTCTCTATTCACTGGACTATTATCTTTTTGTTACATTCTTTTGTTAAGTATTTATAAAAATTTAAAAAGCAAGCTATCGCCTGAGTACCCAGCATTGTGTGGATGTACGAGGGTGAAATAAGTTTGAAATTAAATGCTTGAAGACAATCGCTGAGCCAAAACCTGCAAGATAGCTAAGCTAGTGTATTGCATCGTGTGTAATTAGCAAGACCTTCGCAGTAATTAATAATGCTATGGGTCGTCGTCTCGTTTTCAGTATGTCCATAAGTAAATTTTAAAAATCCCAAATCTCAAACAGTATTTATTTATTTTAAACTTACCATATTATAGATTTTTATAAATGGAAAGGAAACTTTACTCTTTTTTCAATATTTTCTTTTCTATTTAAACATTCGAACACCTAGATACAATTAATCTTATATAACCCAAGACCCATCGTGTTTATATTGTAAAACATGTCTGTCTTGATACAAGGTATCAATCTATAAAAAAGTTCAAGAGTTACAGGTCACCCTATGTTTTCATTGAATTTGGAGAGAGGATTTTGATACAATAAAAAATCCAATAAAAAATGTTCTAGAGAAATCTCATCGGTAAGAACTCGTTTAAGAGTTTTGAAGAGGTTGTTACTGAGAATTCAGACAGTTCAAGATTGTTTGGTAACATAAATCTGGAAAGTTTCATTGACTTCGCAATGTCTCCTGGACTATCACAATAAACTTTGCAACAATACTAATAGGCTACTATAATAATATTGGTTAAGCACTTCCTTCTTTTTCCATATTATTTTACTTTGTTTCATTACAGTATACAAAACAGTATTTTTTTATTTACATTATTTATATTAGTAGGGGATTACCATTTAAAAGTTCCAGCAAATGCCTGAAGAATATCTTACAAAATTTGCAACTAAAACTCTCAGCGTGCTTCGGAAGGCACGTTAAGACCTTGGTCCTGGCCCTAAAATGAGTCGTTGTATGTTAAGAGGCACTCGTGCGACGTGAAAACTCTTAACCCCATACCTTGGCCAGAAGGTTACAAGAACTTTACTATTATATTTACATTTTTCACTTCAGAAATACTTTCAGCGTACACATATTCTAATACAAGAAATATATATCCATAAAATTAAAAATACATATTTAGCAAAGATGATGAAACCAGCTTTTACCATAGAGGTAAATTCCCTCGTTTATAGCTTCAATAAACTCATCAAATGGAATTCAAGTGAGATGAGGGTACAACTATGACTATATTTTAATAATATAATGAAACTATTTTAAGCAAAAAGTGCGTAGTAATGTGTAATGGAATGTTAATTCCTATAATCCCATCCTCAAAACCCCTTTCAATAGCACATAAACAAAATAACTTGTTGATTAGTTGTGAATATATGAAATGTTTGCCTCGGACATGTTTGCATTATTATTGTCCTTCAATATTGAAGGATTAATGTTGTGACGCATGTCTTATTATTTCGTGGCAATTTCATTTGCATCATCATCTGGGATACTTTTATAAACAAGTAAAGACTCAATCGGTAACTTAGCGATATTTTAATTTTTATTTGAACACTCTCTCGATATTAGTAGAATAATATTTTCATCACACTACATCGATATCACCTGTTTTCGACCCTCGTTTCTACCGTCGAAACACCTGTTTTGCCGGCCTAGGCCGGCAAAATTTTCCGGCCTAGGCCTGCAAAATCAGCTGGCCTAGACCTTACATAAAAACAATACGTTGTATCACAAAAACGTGTGACTCCACAATGAAATGAATTGGTTGCCTAGCAACCGGAAACTCAAGCAGTACATCTCGCTAGGTTAGTTGATGTTATGTTTTGTTTGTTATGAACGAAAAAGTAATGTTTTCACTTGTTTAGAATTTATTGAATTGTGTAGTGTGATGAAAAATATCGTTCGTAACTCGGGCCGAAAGCGTTTTGCCAACCCTCGATCGTTTCAAGTTCTCGACTTCGTCTCGAACTTGAAACACGATCTCGGGGCCGGCAAAACGCCACTTTCGGCCCTTGTGACGAAATATACTATTAAAACCCGTACAGAGGTATATATGTTATCAAACGGCACGCTTAAGAACGGTAAGCATTAGTAGACACATTTTGATCGTTTACCCCATGAAACCAGACATTTGACAAACTTTTCAATGTAATATAAAATAGCCTAATACTTTTAAAACTTATTACACTTTATACTAAAGTACGGCCTTAGAAACATTTCGAGATCGTGGAACACACATCCCTTCATACATTGATCGTATTATAGTATTCACGCTGAACAGTGATTTAAAATAACAAGTCATGCTTCGACCATAACACTACTAATTAATAACTATAAACAAATAAAAATTAGAGGTCACTTTAAAATATATATCGACAGGAGTTTTTGTATTGTAAAATTCATAGCCGATATATTTACTACAATTAATTAACATTGGTGTAAGTGTTGCAGCAGTCTTTCTTTAACACCAAGTAACGTTTAGTAGAATTTTGATCGTTGTTTTTGTGCTTTTTGCAAACGAACTTGAACTAATCACGTTTTGTAAATTTTGTAAATTCAATATTTGATTTTTTTACCAAGATATCCCAATATTGAAGTAGGTACTATTTTGTTTTGTTTTAGTTGGTTTCCGGTGTAGTGTTTAGAAAGGTTTAAAACTTTGTTTTATCTAGCCTTTAAAACCATGACTATAAAAAATAAATTTACCATCCCCACGATATTTACTATAATTGACATTGTAATAAATGCTGTAGTAGTCTTTTGTTAATACTAAGCAATGTTTGGTAGATTGCTTTTATGTTTTTCTATAACGAACTAATCTCGTCCCAATCGTGTAGATTCGATCTTGGATTTTCTTTTGTTCGTTTTTTAACCAAGATATCCTAAACGTATATTTCTGAATCCATGTAAAATATCGGGAAAGATTTGAGTAATTGCGTGTTTTCGTGTTTGAGTTTTGTGTGTCTTAACAATTCGACGAGTCCCGAATGTAAGGTGAGTGGAGTTCATAATCATAATTTAGAGCGAAGAAAGTCACCTATAATCATTTCGTCCAGTAAGAGTGACTACAGTAATTAATATCATTGTAATAACCGTATTGTAATTATTATTAGAGTCAATATAGTAATGTAATCGGTGGAGCTACTTTGTATTAACTAAATATGTTTATTCTCGTACCAACATGTAGTTTTAAGAGCTTTTAGGTTTTTAATTGCAAGCTTTTTTATTATCGGACTTAGTTTGTTGATTTCGTTGATCATTATTATCAGTTTTTATTTTGTTTTGAGAAGATGTTAGTATTTTTGAATGATAAAATGAATGTAATAACTTAATTCAAGTCCATTTCTTGAAAAATATTCTCACTTTAAATGAATTTTAAGAAAATCGGGTTTAGTGAGCGTTTTGCGAGACCGTCATTTTTATTTTATGACCAAATAAAAGGTCTTTGTTAACACGCCTTTCCCATCTTTGCAGTTAAAAGTCATTGTTTATACTCTTACTTGTTAAATTTTCACTGAAATAAGGTAAGTACTTCAAACTTGAGTATATGTGAATTTTTTTTGAGACCATAACAAATTGAATCTCGTTGAATGTTGAGGGAAGGTTGTTATTTTTTTGCAGTAACAACATGTTTAAAAAATTTTAACAAGTTCGTATATCTATGTTAAAAATTATAATCTTTTATACTAATTCAGGATTACGTCAGCTCTTAAAACCACATGCTAACTTTAATGGCACTATTGATTAATTCTTTATTAATGTTCTTGTTCCCCAGAAGTAGATTAAACACTGCAGTACTTTAGGTATAAAAGTCTTAAAAGTTACTCTGATTGTTAAAAACATAAAATATAGGCTGTTTACTATAACAATTTGAAACAGATATAACTTTACCATTTTTGGTGGGAAAAAAACTATAGCTACATATTTTATTTAATATAATTAAGAACCTAAATATGAAATAAGTTCAAAGAAAATGTTAATATTCTTAAAAGTAATATTGAACATTATAAAAGTTTATTCAACAATCTAAAATGATTGAAATAATGTAAATCATAAACTCATCAGAAAGGCTCTTAAGTGTCGGTAAAAATCGCTTATAATTTTGGTTTCTGAAGTAAACTAGAACTCTCAACAGACAAAATGCATTGAAATAGCATATCTCTTGAACTTTGCCCTGTAAAACGCAAATGGGTATTCATGTTTTCCTTTAATTACGTTAAATATAATTTAAATTATTAATTTTGCTCAGAACATAAAAACATTTAGTTATTTTAAAAACCATTAAAATTCGACAACAATATTTTCAATTTGTTTTATTCTACAAAACGCCTCTATATACGAGTACATTAAAGTTCTGATGTAATTAAATACATTATAAGACGCCCTTGAGGTGGACAAGAATAACATTTTGTAAGAAATTGTAAACACATTTTTAAGTAATATTTACAATAGATCACCAACGCTGCGTAAAATATAAAGCTCAGCGTAAATCTATATCTGGCTTGGTGTTTACAAAAATATTAATCAAAATTAATAAATAACTAAATACCCCCGTCGCAGCAGACCTGCGTACTCAGCGAATTTCCAAAGAATTATTGTTTCAACATCAAAGAACTTTGTGGCTATCTTGTATAATTAATAATCTTTACAAGAAAATATAACATATTTAATGGCATTATATTTCTGAGTAAATTATTTTTATTTAATCATTTATATATTAATATTTATATTGCAATAAATAACTTTTTTAACAGTAATAAAAGTGCATATCCAAAGCTTTCATGCAAAAGGAATGATTTGTTTACAAATAAAAAAACATAAACATATCAAATTTGACAAATATGCAGAAGACAGCTGATCAGCTGATTAGGAACAGATACTTTATTATCTCCATCTCTCTTGCTCCCATTATACACTTATTTTCCATGAGAATACCGTGGGATTTAGCATGTAGGTTTGCTGCCATGTGGGTTTTTGAACAAATCTTAATTATTCACCACCTAGTAAAGGTTCATACAAATTTTTATTAAGATATGTTGATAAATAAGCGATATATAACTTTTTAAAGATTTACCCATAAGATTAACATGTGAAACTTAATTTCAATTTTCTCTATAACCAATTAAGCTATTTTAAAGGTTCAAAATACTAAATTGTTTGTTTTTTTAAGCTCTTTTAAATGGTTTTAGTTAAAATCGATAAGTTTTAAAAATTGAGGTCAAAAAATGGCAAAAACCCTTTTTGACCCCTTTGAAACCCCATAAAACCCCGTTCCCATAACCCGATCATGCTGGTTTGCGAACTCATGAAAATAGACTTGGTCTTACACCTTCATACCAAATTTGATCAAAATCGGAGGTTCCCTTCAAAAGTTATCGGTACCACGGACACATATATATATAGATAGATAGATAGATACATAGATAGATAGATAGATAGATATATACATATATATGAAAATGAACGAATGGTGTTTTTGGCTTCTGGGGACCTTAAAATGAAAAAGTAAAGTGGTCCTGGGCTTAGGTCTTATCATGGCTACTACCGTAATAGCGTATTCCCTATAGGGAAATTCGCTAACACCCCCTTCTACACGATAAAAATTTGGCGTTTTGGTATAAATCTGAATATGATTTATATAAACTCAAACATTACTTTAGTAGACTAAGTGAAAACAATTGTTTATTCTATCCACCTTTTGTCAGGCTTTCCAGTAAAACAACAAATGAAACACTGACGCTTGAGGAAAACTAAAAGCTAATTAAATTCAATTTAGAATTATGTATTCTATCTACTCCTTCCGTAAAGTCCTTTGAAATGGTTAGCAAAATGGCACAGACAAAGTTAAGTCACTTCTTAATTCAAACTTTCTTACAAACAGAAATTCAAAATTGGTCTACGGTGACTACTGCCGTAGTAGCGCATTCTCTAAAAGAAAATAGGCTATAAAACACAAAAATAAATTGCATAGGCACAACCTGCGTACTCATATTATTTCTAATTGACTAAAGTTATCTTTAAATTTCCTAGGGATGAGTGTGCAGGTTTGATGCCATGGGGATGTAGTAAGCAAGCTATGGTTAATACCCTATCAATTTTACCCTATCTGGTTCTGCCAATGAATTAGCGAGATGTAAAAATCTGTTGAGTTACTATTGAAATAACATAGGAAACACATTTATGTATTTACTCCAAAACCTGTTTTTCGATGCGGAGTATTAAAAATATTTTTTATCAAATCTTTGAAATGGTTGTGAAAATAAAAAAAAAAATAAATGACATTTAATACTAAAAACCCTTTTTCACAGTATTAAAATAGTAAACAATATTCTAATGAACGATAGCCCTTGTTTTCGAGTTTATCGCGATAAATTGTGACCCACACCGTACTGCGGGGGTTTTTAGCGAATTTCCCTATAGGGAATACGCTATTACGGTAGTAGTCACGTTAAGACCTAAGCCCGGGACCATGATACTTTTTCGTTTTGAGGTCCCTAGAAGCCAAAAACACCGTTCGTTCAAATTGATATATATGTATATATATATATAATCGGATATATATATATATATATATATATATATATATATATATATCCGATAGTTTTCACTTGAAAGTCTAGCAAACAACAGGACATTCACATTCATAATATTATTAGGATATTGATACATAGATGGTTACACATCATTATTCTCATTACGTTAGAATATTAATCTAGTTATTAAAAAACATAATAATAGATGGATATATAACATATATCCATATATACATGGATATATAACATATATATATATATATATATATATATATATATATATATATATATATATATATATATGTGTGTGTGTGTGTGTGTGTGTGTGTGTGTGTGTGTGTGTGTGTGTGTGTGTGTGTGTGTGTGTGTGTCCGTTAACACGATAACTTTTGAACGGAACCTCCGATTTTGATGAAATTTGGTACAGGGATGTAAGCCAGCGTCTACTAGGTTGAGTTCGCGAACCAGAATGATCGGACCATGGGAACAGGGTTTTATGGGGTTTCAAAAGGGTTAAAAATGGGTTTTTGGCTTTTTTTACTTTTATTTAGAAAATTCAACAATTTTAACTTAAACCATTTAAAAGAGCTTAAAAAAACAAACAATCTAGTATTTTGAATTTTTTACCCAGCTTAAATGGTTATGGAGAAAATCCAAAAAGTATGTTTTTCATGTTATTCTTATGGGAAATCAACAAAACCTTCTATCTTGCTTATTTATTGACATATCTTGATAAAATTTGGTATGTACATTCATTAGGAAGCGTTTAACTTATATTTGCTTAGAAAACCCATTTGGCGGCAAACCTACGTACTCACCCCTATAGGGTTTATGGGGAAAATAAAAAGAACACCATAGCCTTATAAAATTTGGTATGTACAATCACTAGGTAAGGTTTAACTTATATTTACCAACAAAACCCATATGGCGGCAAACCTACATACTCTCATCCCCATGGATTTTATGTGGTAATAGAAAATATACCAAAATTCCATTGGAAATTCGCTGAGTACGCAGGTCTGCTGCGACGGGGGTATTTATACTTAAGGTGACTAAGGAATTAATCGAATTGAGTTTCGTTGTTGTTAACAACATTTTAAGTAATTAAATATTTAAGTGAACGTTTTTAATTATATTGTTTAATCTTTAAAATAATTAAATCGTCATAAATAATTGCACTGTACACGAAACTTTCTAAAATCAAATAGAAGAAGGGGATTTAACGTTAGCAAAGAAAACATAAACTATGCACTCGTATGCTCACTGGTTGTTGGTTGTTGAAAATTACCCACGTGGCAGATAGTTTAGTGATACTCAGTGATCCCTTAGATACATTTAAAATTCTAATGGTATAAAAGCTGCTTTATAATGTTTGTTGTAAATTTATTGATTCAATGTGCATAAAAAAACCTGTTTACAATCATGTAAAATATTCTTTATGTGGCATTGTCTCCAATGAAGTTTTTATATACACCGCATAACGAAGGATTCTACTACTGATGTTAATCAAAATAAAATGCCCTTTCGTTTCTTACTGATTACATATAAAACATACAGTCCCAGTCCCAGGGACTGACAGGATAATTTGACTGTCACTACAACGAGAGCTCTGAAGATTGTTGAACGATGTGCTCGAGTTGCAGCCTGTAGCTGCTCCTTGGAGCGTTTAAGTTGTGTTATGACAGTTTGATTGAAAGTTCAAGATACAGTCATAATTTTTTTCAGTTTGTATCCGTCCCGATTAAACTACCATAGACTAGCATTTTCCCGTGGCTTCGCTCCCATTGTAGCCATTAAAAATTAGCAGAGATGGATAATCTACAGTAGAAATGGATAATCTGCTAAATTGTTTTTTGGCTATCAATAAGAAAAGATAAAATCGATTTGAATTTTTTTATACAAAAGTTTAAAAAAATTTTTAAAACAATCCTTTGAAAATAAAAAGTATCCTATGTTACTTCTGATACCCCAAGAATATGTGTACAAAGTTTCATGATGGTTAGTTGAATAGTTTTCACTTGAAAGTCTAGCAAACAACAGGACATTCACATTCATAATATTATTAGGATATTGATACATAGATGGTTACACATCATCATTCTCATTACGTTAGAATATTAATCTAGTTATTAAAAACATATATCTGTTCGGCGATGAGGAAGTAAACTATTTTAAAGATAATATAGAAACACCATCATTAAACTAAAAATTCTATAATGTTAATTAGGTGAATTATTTTTTCTTTGCATCTAAATTGTAGTATATAACATTACATAATATCGAAGTTATTTTTGCCACTTGATATTCACTTCACATTTCACTTCATTTGGTATGCAGTACCGGCAGAAAAACATCACAAACTGTGTAATTGTTAATTGTTGCTGTAATGTAAATTTCAACAATTTCAAATGGTTTGCAGGACGATAAAAGTATAAATATTCTATCAGTATAGGATATGGCTGAATACTTTTTTCAAACTTTTATAGATTGAAAAATGAAAACTTAAGTTTGAATAAACAATTATTTAATAATTTTATAAATTATAAAGGATATTCAGTTATCTTTATAACATTCAATGTAATTTTAAAAGCAAACATGAACCTTTATACGCAGAGAATGAAACTTACTCGAGCATTAAGATTAGCTGCTGATTTCCCAAGAGAAACTATTGTTAACTTAAGTATTTTCATTTGAGCGTTTTAATTTCAATTTTTCGTGTTTTGAATCATGCTTTTTTATTGGAGAAATGTCCATTAGCTTTAATATGATAATTATTTTAACGTACAAATATTTTAGTGTAATAAATAATATATTTATTTATGTATTTTTATACACCTTTTAGATTAATGCATGTTTTTAGAAAATTATTTTTTATACTTTAAAGAAATTTCTCTTTTCATTTTACAATTAATATTTTAGCTCCTGACACCCACAGTTTAGACACACAAAAATTAACAACGATATAACAATTTTTTTTCTCAACAGTTTTTTTTCTATCTGATTTCTAAGAATCGCTCAGTTAATTGTTGAATGCCAGGACCCATAATGTCTACGTTGGCCGGTCGTTGACAATGCACACAGCAGGGATTGTTGCCAAACACCAACATGTAAGTGTCAACCTCTGGTTCCACCTATTCGGTTTACTAGTTAGGCCAACCGTTTTCAAATGTTAGTCTTTTTAAGTTAAGATTTGACAATCGATCTAGATTATTACATAAATATTGATCAAGCTTTGATTAGGTAACTTTTAAAAGAAATATATAGGTTTATATAATTTTAAATTAACAGATTTAATAGACGATATGAAACAAAAATACCCCTGTCGCAGCAGTCCTGAGCACAGGGAATTTCCGATGAAATTTTATATTTTTTATTTACCCGTAAACACCATGGGATGAATATGTAGTTTGCCATCATATAGATTTTGTAAGGAAATACAAGTTAAACTCTGCCTAGTGAATGTACATACAACATATCAAGTTCTGGTATTCTTTTTATTTCCCCCAAATTCACCATAGGGTGAGTACGTTGGTTTACCGCAATATGGGCTTTATGATCAAATATAACAAACTCTTCCTATTAAATGTACACATGAGTTTATCATTGTATGTCAATAAATAAGCAAGTTAGATGTTTTTTTTTATTTCCCATAAGAATATTTTTGTTTTTTTTCTGCTGCATAACCTAGTTCAAAATTGAAAATTTTTTAAACTATTTTAAAATAGTTTACGTTAAAATTGATGATTTAATTAACCTAAAAAATGCAAAAAATAAAATTTTAAAAATTTTGATATTCCATAAAATTCCGTTCCCAGGGTTAGATAATTGTACCTTACGAATTCGTTCAAGTAAAATTGCCTTTGGCAACTTTGTATCAAATTTCATTAAAGCGGATATTCCGTTCAAAAGTTGACGTGTTCTCGGGCACATAGACATACATATAATATGTAGGCCTATTTGAAATAACGATGATTTTGGCTTCTGGGGACGTCAAAACAAAAAAGTAACATGGTCGCGGGCTTATCTCTTACCGTGCTAACTATCGTAATAGCGTATTCCTCATAAGAAAAATTCACTAAAAGATTAATAAAAAATTCAGTGAAATTTACTCTAAGAAATTTTGTTTGTGAAATTAGCCTTATATAGATGTTGTTACATGACTTTGAGAAACTGTCAATAACGTAGTGATTATTACCTAGTGTAAAATTATCTATTCGATGCATAAAAACAAAATAATTGCTGCGTACCCGCTTTGATAATATCGAATTTTATTGGTTCTTAGATTTGTACAATTTAGTTTAAGGTACACCATTACTATAGTCAATTCCAACCCTGAACTTGTCATTCCAACTAACATTCCAACCCTGAATGTTATTTGTCATTAATGGGATTGTGGTTAAAACGCAATTAAGTGTCGAACTGACTATCGGCAAAGATTGGCGCAGTGGGTAGGCAACTAATTGATTGGAATGCAGCCAAACGGTTGCCTCCTATATTGAATTATATACTTACTATATTTCAGGTGAACTATTCCAATTATTGATTTAAGAGTACTGGTCTCCTACCAAATGTACACAACCAAATCCTTTAAATTCACAAAAGTACAGTACAGTTTTTAAATATGGCATTTAAAGTTCTTATTATTTGGTTTACCCAAGATTCTAACTAATTTAAGCCCGCACATAGACAAAGCTTTGTTTAAGTACTTTCTTGCTGGTTTGAATTGTTAAGCAAATTTTTTACCATGATATCTTGTACTCTATTTTTTATAACAGACTGGTTTTTATCATTGGAGACCATTACCACTTCTCTAGATCCTTAGTAAAAATTTCCAAAAAAATAATTAACTTAAAAAATAACGTTTTTACTATCTATTGTTAATAGTGAAAACCTGAGCTAAAATGACGTTTGTAACACCAAAAAATCTTCCGTAAAATAATTATTTTATCATTTTATCGTCAAGACTATTTGAAAAATCCTTTTATCTATAGCTTTTTACTACCCAAAGTTTATTTGAAAAGCAAATTATCAATTTTTATCTTCACATGTTTAATCTCACAAACGAGATGAAAGTTCAAGATGTATATGATAAATTTCCTTGAATACTCTGCAGTAGTTAGGTTCATGACGTAAATATGATACATTAAAAATGACACTAAACACAGTCTAGGTCGTATTTTTAAAGTCAGGGGGACACATATAGAAGCGTGGCGTGGGTATATTTAAAATAATTGAGCCACTTAAATATATGACATCATGGCCGTCACCATTTACCAGAAATGTATTTTATTCCGGCCATGAGCTGAACAATGGTCGTATATTGACAACCTGATTGCACGACGTCATCCGATAATTGAAAGGGTCAAACTATCAATAACATTACATTAATTATCTTTTAAATAACAGAGTACAGTTTCTTACGTTTAGTAAATAGTTTTATTTTTATTTCAATTGAATAAAGTTGGTTATATGGATATATACAACAAATTATCACCAAAATTAAATTCTTTAATTTTATTACGATGGTTATTACGGAATATGAGTCATAAATACATGGGTATACTCCCAGCACATATAACTTTTACGTTTGATGACTCATATGATTTAAATTACAGACCTGTAATTAATATTCCCACTTCCGGTTTACCCTCAATTTGTTACACCTTTACAGTGAATTCACGAGTCACACCAACACAAGCATAGTTATATCAAACTTATTGGAAGGTGAGTAGCACTATGTTAAAATTAGTTGTAATTGATTGTTGGTATCATACAACAGATCAACGTTTAATGATATTCTTGATTGTATTTTATGTAGCCATAGATTTCATTTAAAATTCATCTCCCACTAACCAGCCTGTGATATTAGTGATCTTAAATCCAGCTCTTCAGGCACACGAAAACCACTTTCAAAACTGAAGGTTAGTGCCGAACAATCTGATAACAGGCATACCTTTTTTGTTTATATCTGAATCGGTTTGTGGAAGAATGACCAATTGTTCAGCGTGCATTTTGATAGTCTGGTTCGTTTGAGGTTTTACTTATTTTGGAATCTTGACTATTGAATATTATCGGAAATCTTTAGTCATACCTAGTGGAAAATTCTGAGTCCTACTAGTCCTACTGACTCATCTCCTACTTAGGAAAATTCAATGGACAATTCTGCAACTACTTTGTAAAACATGGAATAAGAATCTATAATAATTGCATCGGTTACGTTGAATGTAGAATGTGATATTCTAGAAAGAATATCATTTTACAGGCTAAATGGGTAAGGAGTTGTAATGATATTTAATTATTTATATTACCTTGTGTTTTAATATTTATATTTTTCTGTCAATATGTATCATAATTAAATAAAATAATTTTAAAAATACTACCGGCTTGCAACAATAATTTCTTCAACCTCATAAGTCGCTTCTTTGATAATGGAGGAATATGGCCCTCACAATGTGTTAACTTTGATGCTTTTGATCATGCCTTTTTAATGATTTCGCAAAAAAATTACCTTCAGAAATTAAAAACCCGTAGATAGTGATATGGACGATATTTGTGATACGAGTATAAATATGGTGATTATGGGTTTGAATTTAAATGGAATATAATGTTGATGACTATTTTGTTACACTAAGCACAAGAAACAATAATTATTCAATATACTAATTTTATGTAGCAAATTCCCTTCCCCAAGGTGTCAATATGAAATATCAAGGAACTTATGTTTGTATTTAACAATAAAATAATATTTAGAGTGTTGTACCAAAAGATTTTATGAATTTAGTGTAAAACATTTTGAAACCAACAGTTTTAAATAAATTATGAACATAAAACTTGTAGTTATTATCTTTCCTTATAAGAACTAACATACTCCAATAAAATTTATAATTTCATAATATTCACTAAATTAGTGTTAGAACTTTTTATTCTTTCCGAAACCTACATTAACGAAAAAACTTGATTTCTTGAGAGTTTGTCTTCAAGCATCAGGGCACAGAAATCCTTACGTGAAGAAGAATCCGTCCGCGGCACTTAATGGGCAAGAGGTATTACACTTCTAATTTAAGAAACAAGCAAATAAAAATATTCCGCTCTTTAAATTGACCCAAGCAATTGATATGAGATTAAAATTTCTTTTTCAATTTCGAAAGAAAATACTTTCTGATGCAGCTTGTAAAAGCATCTCTCACTATTCCATAAGTTTCGTGGAAAAAGCTTCTGAAAAAAGTAATTTAATAAAATTCTCCAAGGTTACTCAGTGAGATTTAATAACAACTAGCAGTTACCCGGCGCGCGTTGCTGCGCTCAAAATAAGTTGTTTACATAAATAAAGCTATTTTAATATAACAAAAAAAGATAAGTTAAGTTTTAAGTTTTTTTAATATAACAAAAAAAGTCAATGGCATAGAAAGTTTATTAATATTACTGTAAGCCCTAAGGATAAACAGGCATTTTGCAAATTTAAACCCAGAATAGTCAAAGTTTGCCTTGTATCTTATTGATCGTAATTGCACCTATGAGCAAAGAGGTCCATGTCAAATTTCAGCCCGGAGGCCCTAAAATTAATTTTAAGGTCCAGTAGAGCACAGCCCTACTAAAACAAATATTTGCAAAACCATTCTTGGTGAGTACCTATGAGAAAAGAGGCATGTCCAAGTAAAATTTCAACCATGGTGGCCCTAAAGTAATTTAAAGTCCAGTGGGGCGGAGCCCTAAAGAGCTTAAAAATTATATTTGTAAAACCATTTCCTAGTGAGAAGCTATGAACAAAAAGAATCGTGCATCAAATTTCAACTCCGGTGGCCCTAAAGTAATTATAAAGTCCAGTGGGGCGGAGCCCTAAAGTGCTTAAAAACGATATAAGCAAAACCGTTTCTTAGTGAGCACCTATGAACAAAAAGATTCATACATATAATTTCAACCCCGGTGGCCCTAAAGTGATTTTAAAGTCCAGTGGGGCGGAGCTCTAAAGATCTTAAAAACTATTTTTGCAAAACTGTTTCTTAGTAAGCACCTAAGAGTAAAGAGAATCGTCTGTCAAATTTCAACCCCGGTGGCCCTAAAGTAATTTCGAAGCCCAGTGGGGCGGAGCCCTAAAGGACTTCAAAAATATATATTTGCAAAACCGTTTCTTGGTGAGTACCTATGGGCAAAGAGAATCGTCCATGTCAAATTTCAGCTCCAGATGTCCTAAAGTAATTTCAATGTCCAGTGAGGCGGAGCCCTAAAGTCCTTACAAAACTATATTTGCAAACTCGTTTCTTAGTGAGTACCTATGGGTAAAGAGCATCATCCATCAAATTTCAACCCCTGTGGCCCTAAAGTAATTTTGAAGTCCAGTGGGGTGGAGCCCTAAAGAGCTTAAAAAACTATATTTGCAAAACAGTTTCCTACTGAGTACATATGAGCAAAGAGGCACGTCCATGTTAAATTTCAACCCTGGTGGCCCTGAAGTAATTTTGAAGTCCAGTGGGGCGGAGCCCTAAAGAGCTTAAAAATTATATTTGTAAAACCATTTCCTAGTGAGTAGCTATGAACAAAAAGAATCGTGCATCAAATTTCAACTCCTGTGGCTCTAAAGTAATTATAAAGTCCAGTGGGGCCGGGGCGGAGCCCTAAAGTGCTTAAAAACGATATGTGCAAAACCGTTTCTTAGTGAGCACCTACGAACAAAAAGAATCATCCATATAATTTCAACCCCGGTGGCCCTAAAGTGATTTTAAAGTCCAGTGGGGCGGAGCTCTAAAGATCTTAAAAACTATTTTTGCAAAACTGTTTCTTAGTAAGTACCTAAGAGTAAAGAGAATCGTCTGTCAAATTTCAACCCCGGTGGCCCTAAAGTAATTTCGAAGCCCAGTGGGGCGGAGCCTTAAAGGACTTCAAAAATATATATTTGCAAAACCGTTTCTTGGTGAGTACCTATGGGCAAAGAGAATCGTCCATGTCAAATTTCAGCTCCGGAGGTCCTAAAGTAATTTCAATGTCCAGTGAGGCGGAGCCCTAAAGTGCTTACAAAACTATATTTGCAAACTCGTTTCTTAGTGAGTACCTATGGGTAAAGAGCATCATCCATCAAATTTCAACCCATGTGGCCCTATAGTAATTTTGAAGTCCAGTGGGGTGGAGCCCTAAAGAGCTTAAAAAACTATATTTGCAAAACCGTTTCCTACTGAGTACATATGAGCAAAGAGGCACGTCCATGTGAAATTTCAACCCTGGTGGCCCTGAAGTAATTTTGAAGTCCAATGGGGCAGAGCCCCAAAAAGCTTCAAAAACTATATTTGTAAAATTGTTTCTTAGTGAGTACCTATGGGTAAAGAGCATCATCCATAAAATTTCAACTCCGGTGGCCCCAAAATATTTTTAGAGTCCAGTGGGGTGGAGCCATAAAGAGTAAATTTTTTTTTATTACAGCAGTTCATTTTGTAAACACTAAATTTTTAAAACCTGACACTGCACCATTGTATGGCCTCTGGGTCAGAGCCCTTTGGACAGATTTGCACTAAACTTCACACAAACCATTCTTGAATAATGCTTAATAATGCCTGAAAGTTTCGTTGCAATCTGTTGAGCGGTTTCGGAGTCTATAGGCAACATACATATATATTTATATATAAATATATATACAACATACTTCCTCTTTTATAGATATAGATTTTAAAATGGAATGCTTTAAAGATAGTTAAGAAATAAAAATAATGTTATATGTTTAAAATAGACGTTTTACACTACCGAACACGTCTATCATTTATATATTATAATAACTGTAACAATAGCTGTAGTAATATTTAGACAATTTATAATAAGTATGAAATAAAAATGTTTGATTATTAGTACACACTATCGCATCATTATTTTTATATGATAAATTGTTGTTGTCACAGTACAGTATATAACTATCTACCAATTTTAAAATAAGCCCTAAAATGTTTTAAAAAATCCATTGATTGTAATTGGTTTTATCACTATCCTATATAACTGCGTTCAAATATGAGATAGAACTAACGATAGTATTTATATTTCAAGTTTGAACAAAGTATGCGTCACAATAATACTTGGTCACGTATAATCATAATGTCACGTGATTTCATCCCTCCGCCGGAAAACCCCACATCAAATAAACATCCGTCCTCACATCACGTCACGTGACCATAGTCTATGACGTCATTCGCCGGGACCTGACGTCGGTCAATCACCAGCTCTATTTAACCGTCGTCTCTAGAGAGATAGATAGTTTAATCAGACGTGGGCAAGTAATATACACACTGTTGTAAATTTTAACAGGCATAAATATTTTATCAGTAGAATATCTGCTTAAAGCAACTAAATCACACTGAAGAGCAGATTGAGTAGATATGTACTACATAAACATGACCTATTGAAGCATTATATCCCACATCAACAGTAAATATTTCATGTGTGTGAGTTAGCTAGCTTATTCGGTGCATTTAGATACAATTTATTAGTTTGTTGGAATCAATTGGATTTATACAACAGCTAATAACCATCGTTACTGAAAGAACAACTTATGAGTTTGCCCATTCGTTTATCATAAGAAGGCATGATAGATAAAACATATACCGTTATGGATTAGAAATTAAGAAATTACCAACTACAAAGACAACATAAAAAAGAAATATTATAAATAAAAATATGATTTAACCTAAGGAAAATCTATTTACTTTGCGACTTCACAAAGAGTAATATTTGTTAAATTTACAAAATTTAGGTATGAGAGGCCTAATATACAACAAAACACCAAGTTTAATAGTTATTTGTGCTTCTAGGGACTAAAGTACAATGTTTTCTCCCTGAAGGGAAAGTGTTGTCGCCCGAAGGCGAAGCCGAGGGCGACAATTTCCCTGAGGGAGAAAAGTACTTTAGTCCCTTGATGCACACAACATTTTTCCTCCACCTACACGAATAAAATTTAGGCCTAATAGGCCTACCGTAGATAATTTAACTTTACCTTCATATATGATCCCTTGCTCCGTCAAGCTGGATCTGTCGCATCAACATAAAAACACACAAGGTAGGCCATATTAATTTTGAAGAACACGAAAAAAACAAAATATAATTTAAGCCTAGTCAAAAGTTTTACACTTGTTTTGGACTTGTTATGTTAATAGCCTACCCAAGCAAAATGTAAACAAACACCTACACTACCACGGCCATCTCTAGTACTAGAAATGCTACAGATGCTATTAGTCAACAATGAGTAACGAAACAAATACAAGTAACAGCTGACTGTGGCTCATGTTCTTTTTAATCTCCCTTTTAATGTTATTCTTATGTAACTAACTTTAGCCCCGTGATACGAAAAAACTCGAGTTTTCCTTAGGTAAAAAGATTAAGTATTCAAGTCACATGGGATAGAAATTAGTACTTTACTACTCTATTCCAAGGAGTAAAATACGGCTTTAGATAGTAGGTGGAGGAAAAGAAAATTGGTTGAAAAACCGCGTCCGAAACAGGGGAATAAAATATAATGTTTCAACAAAAAAGCCGTATTTTTAACATTGCCGACTGCGCAACAATGGGCTACTGGCACAGGGGTGAAGATTACTCTTAACGCTGGAAAAACGTTTATATTCTGCTGTAAAGCTCTAATTAATTTTGAAATGTAAATGTCGCCATTGAAATGTAAGTTTGAATTTTACAGATGTTTGAAAACATATTTTTAATAAACGTTTTTTTCGCACGATTTTATATGCGTTGGTCAATAGTTTACACTATATGTATAAAAAAATCATGAGTTAAATGCCATCAGATTTGACATGATTTTTATACAATTAAACTAAGATTTATATTTACTTAGTAACCTTTCTAACAAAGCTAATATTCTATAATGCAATATGTTTATTTATACTTTGAGAATGCGTAAAAACATTTAGAAAATGTATTTTTTTACGACTCAATTATTTTTTATGAGTGGAATAAAAATTTTCTACTTTGTGGAATGTGGAATAAAAAAAATACTAAGTAAAATTACTTGAAAAGTGGAATCAACACCAATTACTGAGAGCTGAGATACCGCGCTGTTCCACGAATTTTATCAGAGAAGTTAAAAACATAAAGAAAGTAGTGAGCAGTTTTACATTTTACAACTACTTATAAAGATGAAAATTGTAAAAGCACATTAATAAAGTATCATAGCTGAGTTTCATTCAATTTTATTCAAAACTATTGACTTTTTATAAAGACACTGTATACATTGAATTTGAACTTTTTACATTTTGTATTGATGAATTCAAAACTGTATTTGTCCAATAAGAATAACTTTAAAATAATTTAACAAAATTATTGTTTGTAAACTATTTCTACTAAAGCCTTCGTTAGATGAAAAGTACGATAAAAGTTAACGATCCTTTTTCTCGTCTTATAAGTCTCTTATGTGGACGAATATTTTAACAGCATTTTGAAGCAGGCCTAATGCTGTTAGCTGATAACTGGCTGGGTAGCTGAGTGGTTATAGTGCTCGCCGTTGAATCCAAAGGTTGCCGGTTCGATCCTGAGAAAACTTAGTAGGCCTAGCTTTTTAAAGGTTCTATTCTGGACCCAGTTGCCATTTTTCGTTGGGCTATAAATTAATGATGCTTTCTAACAACTGGTCGATGTTAGATAGTAACAAGGATGGGGTTTGGACCGTTCCCCGTCAAAACGTTAAAAAATGCCAATGGCGTAGGCAGACACAAAATAAAAATAAAAATACAATAAATGCGAGCTCAGATGGGTGTTTTCGAATCGCCTCTCGTCCTGGTGGAGGTGGGGACTGAAGTCTGTTCAGTGTTCAGTCCGGGTTTAGCCGCGCCCCGAGGGTGGACCGCGCACACGAGATAACATTGTGTGGCCCACACGTGTTCAACTAACACTGTTCTACAAGCGTTGCCACTTCACACAACCTAGGGAATATTGAATTAGTCCTTTATGTAATCGCACCTTAATACTTGTGTTATATTGTGTTTGATAAGTACATATGAAAGATGAAATAATTCAGTGAAGGGCCATCTTTTTCTTTTAAGTGTAAACGAATCATTAGGAAATAAAATTCCAAAAATGTATAAGGTAAAACACATAATGGAATTTTATTATTTCAATGTAAGAATTTTTTTAGTTTATTTTTATATGATATCTTTTATAAGAGGTGTAAATTCTTTCAAAACCCTTATATTTACATTCACTGTGCAAAAAACCTTCCATTACAGAATTTTTTAATAAATTATAGTACCGTACAACAAAATTACTTCTAAATTAATATTCTTTTAATTTAAAATTATTTTACTGTCTAGTAACTAACTTTTTAATGTAAATTTTATAGGCAAGAGGTAATCACGCAAACCATAAAAATTAATTTGATTTCATAAATTTGAAATGCATAAATCTGCTTTCCTGAATGCAGGAATGTACTATTTAGCAACTTGAAAACTAATAAATTTGTATATTATTTGTTTCTAATATCAATCTGGCAAAATAAGTACCTAAAAACTACATGCAATTAGTACAATGTAATATACAATACAATGAAATCAGTTTGCAGCTAGCACATCCAGTTGATCAATGTCTTAGGTGATCTATGAATGTGAAACTGTGCATTTAGCATTGTTTATTGACAAAATATCGATAATTACCCAGCACGGTCGAGTATGGTAGTACAGGACGGAGGTTGGCAACAATGTTTACACTACGGGGTCCACATGGCCACAACACGGAGCTGAGGTTTCCTGCGGACACGAACACGCGCAAAGCAAAACACTGTGCTCGATTATATTTACTATATTGAATAAATACAATCGTACACAATGCTTTCTTTGCGCGTGTTCGTTTAAATTAACACTTGAACTAACACGCTTTAATTTAAGCGTGTGTACAATTTATTATTTAAATTATAAAGCACACAAGCAATCAATTTTTTTTTTAATAGTAGTTTGTGCAACGATTGCATTTTGAGGGCATTTAGGGCAAATATTTTATGAGTGGCTTAAGGATTGAATACACGTTTCACTATGTTAATACACGTTTCATATATGTTGAATGCTTGCATACACTACTACTTCATTTACTACCAAATTTAATTTGCATTGAAACCATTAAAATGAGAAAGGCAAAAAGGCGATTAGGCTACAGAAATACGTTGGGTTATGTGTAGAATATGTTCAATTCAGTCCTGTATGTTGCTTTCCCCAACAACGTTCAAAATAAACATAGTTTAATTTAATATTAAACAAATGGTAAATCATGTTTTTAACTTAATTGAATTTTAGTTTAATCTGACTTAAAAAATAGAGTAAGCACAGATTAGGCGTTGTTATTGGATCGTTGTTATTGGATCGTTGTTATTGGATCGTTGTTATTGGATCGTTGTTATTGGATCGTTGTTATTCGATCCTTTGATCGTTGTTGCAATAAAATAAACTAAAGCAAGATTTTTTTATGGCATACTTTCATATATTTTTGGACATGTTTGCACAGTATCATAGGCCTATAGCTGATAAAACAATTTGTAGGTTATTTTATTCAACAGTTTTTGTTTTGTTAAAAATAAAACGCGTTAATATATATTCTTTTTATTACCAAAACAACATCTATTTGATAGAAATTGTAACGTTTAGGTTGTTGTGTCATGTGGTGCTACATGTGTTTTTTTTATGTAGAACCATCTCAACTAGCAAATTCTTTCTGCTACCTTACTCGTCAACAGAAATAATGTATGTCGCTAAAACAAACTACAGTGTACGGGTTTTAAAGTATTCTCCCAGAATTAATCGCATAGGCTTATGGTATCCAGAGGGCGAAAATAACATACAGGATTAGTAGCACACAGCTTGCAATATCATATCTCTTGTTTAAGCCTTCAAGAACTTCCGCAAACAAATGCCACTTCACCAAACTGTAAAAAGGTCAATAATATTTCTTGAGGTGTGTTTTTATATGTTTGCAAATGAATATTAAGATGATTGTATTTTAAAGATAACTAAAGAACGGGTTTATGTTTTTTTTTTTAGAGCGATTCGTGATTGAATCGTGAAAAAAAATTGTTTTTCTTCAAATATTTTATTTTTATTTCTTAAGTTATATATGTCACTATAGTTTAACAACTTTTTACAATATTTTGTGTCTTAAGAGACCAATTCAGATACATACTAGGTATCAGCAAACGTGAAACAAATTTTAGTAGAGAATAAAAACTTTCGTGTATAATGCCGTTAGTTATTAATTTTTTTTAACTCTTTGATTTTTTACATTAACCATAACAGTTTCGTAAATATGATTTTGAGTTACTCGATTTGACAACCCTCCTACAACATTGCTTTTGAGACATTACATCCCTGTCGCTGGTAGAATAAAAGTATAAGAAAATCTTGACCATGGACAAGTGCATTATTCATCGTAAATAATTTCAAATTAGATTATAACATTAAATTTCAAACCAAAACAGTTTCTATGAATAATAAAACTACACATGTTGATTTTATCTTTAGTTATTTCTTGAACATATTATGAATAAAAAATTTTATTGTAATAATAACAATAATTGTAAAACATAAATATATAGACCTACAAATGGAAAGCACGTTTCCAGATTCATCTTCAAAATTATATTTTCCAATCCTTTTAAATAATAATTTTTTCAGTACTTGTTTAATTAACCCCTTTCCAATCATCAGTTTCCATAGTTTAAGGAAATTTGAGAAAAAACATTTCCTTGCCTCAGAACTTAAATTCATTTATATTTTTGTTAAGTATATTTTTAATTTAAAAATTGTCTCAATGGTAAAATCGATATCTAGGTTTATTATGAAGAAATTGGTTGACATTAGTCGAAAGAAGTTTTTTTCTCAGCATTTCAAGTATTAGACTAAATAAGCTATACAAATGTTAAAAACACTCAATTTTCTTTGAACACTTTCCATTATACTGGTAGATAGCAATTTACAAAAATAAACAAAACCAGAATTCCTTCTTTGATGAGTAGTGAAAAGCAGTAAACTTTCATCAAACTCTTGCTCGTTTGAAGAAAAGAAGCAAAGGTATAATGAGTCTATCTATAAATAACGTTGCCAGTTTACACCGTCATTTGAAGGTGTATGATTTCAACTTAGTATAAGTTTATGTTCAGTTCAATACAAAAAATTTTCCACTTAATTATGCGCCTAAAAAATTAATTGTCTAATTTTAATTTGAAAATCTTGACATAGTTTGATGCTAATAAAATGTGATTAATTTAAAATAATATGCAAATATATGTAAAACATCTCAAATAAAATTGTATGTTCGACATAAATTATAAATATGAAATTAATATTATTTACTTCCCAAAATTGCATACTTTTTTGTATAAGTACGGTTGTGCCCAACATTAAAAACGCTGAACATTTTGAAAGCTTCATAACTTACTACAGGTATAACAATTTTATAATTAAATTTTAAGGAGTTATTTTAACAAAATAATAAAATAAAATCTCGCTTCCAACAAACAAACATGCATCAAACACAGTGTCTAATGTAAAGATTATGGAGGTGGGTTTATACTAAGAGAGTTCCACTTTGTTGATAATTGAATTACTGATGCAAACATTTGTGAAAGGTCAGTGCACAAGCCCAGTACATCGGTTCCCCATATACGGGATTGTATATCCAAACAGTGGTGGGAGACATCACTTATCGTACTTTAAATTAAAGGATTAAAATTTGCATTACGCATGAGATGAATAAAAATGCAATATTTGTCATTGTTTAACAGCAAAGCGTGTTGTAGGTAATCCCTACCATATTTAGCATATTACATACATGTTATACCATATTTCCCTTTAAGTTCGGAACATGAACTATTGTTTGCATTATATTTGATCATGTTGAGGGCACTGATTAGCAGTATATGGGTAATTATTTTTTCCTATAACAGTTTTGTCGTATATGCGTTTTGGCGGTAAGGAATCGATAAGAGGTGGTCAAGAGACAGAAAAAAATCCTGTTACCGTCCTACAGGCCTTCGAAGTGCTCATTTTGACCTTAAAGTCATTTTAGTAACCAAAGTTAGCCGATAAGTGTACAAGTAAACGAACGTGCAACATTTTCAATTTTCGGTTCAACAGGTGTACCTGAGAGCAGAACCATTTGAATTGGTGAGTGAGCGAAAGGAATAAGCTCGTTTTGAAAAGGGACCATTTTGCTCGGCATTTCAGAGTAAGTGAAAACATAAAAGTAATATAACTTAGTACTCCATAAAAAAAACCCACCAAAATACTATTATTCTTTCTTCCCTAAGGTTATACTAATTAAAAATTAATCAAAGGATTGAAATTGTAGTCTTTTTTTGGATAATTGTGCGGAAGGACCATCGATAGTTTGAGGCGGTTGTGAATTTTATATTGTTTTCCTTCATAGAGTTTTCCCAATTGGAAACCCAACGAAAATAACAAAACCTAACCTATACTAACGAAACCCAACCTAAATTCTTATATGATCATAGTGCGATTTCGAAAATTAAGCGACCAGCCCGAAATTTCTACTGATGGCAACAGCAGTGGTGACTCTGACTCTGATTATATAAGGTTTCTACCTTCATTGTTAGCGATACGCTGAGCGGCCTTTAATATGGTTTGTTAATTCATACTTAGGGTCCGAATAGTTACTAACAGAAGTATGGAAGATATCGCAGATAAGGCAGTTAATGTAAACAATTACTCAAAAAATTGTTTAGTTTCAATGGTTCAGTACGTAAGGATTTGTTATTAAACATTATGCTACGTACTTTCTTATAATTTTTCTACAAAAGGATGAGCCCTCTTACAATTTAATATCACTGTTGTTCAATCATTCAAATTCATACATAATTGTTTTAGTAAAAGATGAGAATTTAATGTAGGAAAGTTAAATATCCTTCTTATTTTAATGAGAATTTAACGAGCAAGTTAGAGAAAGATTACTTTCAACTGTCCAGATTATAAAAGGCGTGACGCTTAATGGCAAATAACGACGCTCTGGTTTATTAACTAAAATAGCATAATGAACTCATGAAACGTTCCCCACAATGAACTGCTGGGATTTTATTTCCCTATAATGAAAATAGCATATAGCTATTTAACAATAATGATTTTAATGTGTTACAATAAAGTTGAAGATTCAAGAATTCTTAAGTATTTGCATTACAGCAAGAACTAATATAAATCAGAACATATACAGGAAAGATCTCAAAGATTAACATACCAAGCCTAAGATATTGAAATCTTGTAATAAAATCCATTAAACCTTTCAATACCCTTCTGTTGAGTTGCGAATGTTGCAGACAAAGAAGTTATTGAAATGCAACCAAGCGCGTGTCTTTGACAAAATAGCTCCACCAATTACAATTGTTCAATATACTGTGGTGCCTTATAGACCTCCTGCTGGAGCCGAATACAATAAGATACTGAAATCAGTTAAGTTACATATTCTTTGTACATATATACAAAGATGGATTTAGATGGATAATAAATTTCAGTTTAAAATAACAAAAACATTTATTAGCCTTTGTATGTACAAGTTACTAGTAAAGAAATTATTATTTAATAATCCAAATAACTCTTTTACTTCAAATAATTTATAAAATTCCCATCTCTACATGTTAGTTATTTATTACTTGAGGCTTAAAACATATTTAAGCTCCAATATACATTATTTAGAAGTTATTTAGATGTCATTCAAAGATAATACAAGGTGGCGACTGGTAAGTTTTAATTTTACAGTCGTTGTATAGTTAATTCTTTCACTATCTTGAAGACTAATAAATACAATCATTAAACATCTAGCAACATTAAACACAAACCCCAACTAACAAGAAAACAGCAATAAAAACAATCTTCCGTCTATGGTTAAAAAAATGAACGGATCAAAGTACAAATGTTATTTAATGATTGAGGTTTTGCCTAATTGCTAACTTTTGCCTGTATTAAAAGTTGGCCTATTGTTTTTAATCACGGGTTATAATATCGTAATATTATAATAAAAAAAGTTATGCTACTAGTTTTCAATTTTTCGTTATTTCGCCTTTGTTTAGTTGAAATACACTAACTAAATCACTAACTTGTGGCGTCTTTGATTTTCGCTTTGGCAACTTTGAATTAATAACGACCCAAAATAAAAGTTAAAAAATATTTGGGTTTTTTTATTGTCACATTTTTTGGCATAAGTCTATATTTTGTCAATTTTTTGTTTTTGTTCTGATAGTGATTTGGTTTTTGAGTTTTATGTAAGTGAATTGTGTTGTAATTATGAATATATTACTTCTTAAATAATGTTGTTTTCGTTGTTATAAAAGTTTGAAAAACATGTGTGCTACTTTAAAAATACCTATTATACTTATATATGTGATATCCAAAATACTTATACAACATAATACAAACAAAATCTTAAACTGTTTGCTGAAACTTCATTAAGTTTTAATATTCTCACACTACTTTGTAATGAAGACTGAGCAAAAATTAAGTAGAACAAATATTGAGAGCGAGAGACTATTTTACTGATATAATTTCGCAGTGTCCATAAAAACAATCCAGGTTGATACAAATGAGATTGTCACGGAGTAATGAGATATGCGTCGCAACTCATGAAGTGTTTTAATCCTTCAATGTTGTAGGGCATTAGTAATGCAAACAAGTCGGGGGCGTATAATAGTTTTTTCACATTTATTTGCAGAACTAATCAACAAGTTATTTCCGTTGTGCCCTTAAAAGGGTTTTTAGGTCTGGATTATAGGGATTGTTACAGTTTTTTTAGTAAAATAGAATTTCATTAGAATCGTAATACTGCGTTGTTCTTATTACATACCCGTAATGGTAAAACAATCATGTGAACATAACAGTCTGTACAATGATGATCGATTTGAAAAATTACGGTTAAAAAAGAATAATGAATAATATCATAATGTGTTGTATTGGTTTAAATAAATTAGTTTAAGAACAATGGATTTCTATAGAAAACTTTCTATGATGTAGGTTTTATGTATTCCATAACTTTAACGAATTGACGAATAACTTAAGGTTTTTATAGGGCTGGGGGCCAATTATTAACTTCATCTGGTGAGTTTTAAAGACTTAAAATACATATAATTTGTTTTCTATACCACTGAAAGAATTTCTGAAGATGAAAATATAAATTAAATACACTTTTACTGTAATGAAATCCAATTAAATTGTAAAAAGTTGAGTCTGGATAAATTGGGAGCCTTTATGAAGTCAATAGAACTTATAAAAATTAATGTTACCAAGCAATCTTGAACCGTCTGACTTCCCAGTAACAACTTCTCGAAAACTCTTGAACAATTTCTTGCTGATAAGAATTCTCTATAATAAACATTATATTCTGTCGAAGTAATTTCGTAGAGTTCAACAAAAACTAGGTGCCCTGAATGCCCGAAACCTATTTATTTATATGTGCAATGCATAAAGGCAGGCATATTTTACAGTGAATCTTGGGTCTCCTATCCCTTCTTTTATGTAGGTCTATTACCATGTATTATTGTGTATTTTTTGTTAAAAAAATATTTTTAAAAGATGATACGGATTTTTCTGGCTTACACTAAGAGACGTCCTCCAGATAAATTTATAGAAAAGACTTTCCCAAAAAATTATTAAATTATAAATGTTTTTCCTAACCTTTATATGGCCCCTGGGACAAAACTAGCAGATGTTTGAAAAAATAAATGTTTTTATAGGTTTTCAAATACTAAGTTTATCTCAGTAAAAATAATACCAATCCATTCCAGAACATTTTTACCAAACTATATAATGTTTCTCTCAGACAACCTCTAGAATTATTTCAAGACCCACCGCCCGCTGAAGGAGGCAAGAGAATACCGAAATAAACCAGTTTACTTAAGTTACATACTATTTACATAAATTTACTAGCCTTACGTAGTATGTTAAATAAATTATATATGTATTCAATAAGTCTTAAAATTAATTTTCTTTAATCATTTACTGATATATTGTTACATAGACAAAACAAACAATGTTTAAAATTCATCGTAATAAAAAAATTATAGTGACAAAGATGGATTGGATATATAAAGAGTAGCGTTAAAATATAACTCACCAAAGATTAAGACTCAGGCGGTTGTAGATATTTATTCACTAGGAATAATTTAAAAGTTCTATGAAACGCTCACTAAAACTTAACAACAAAGTCAGAGCATATGAAATTTTAAAACAACCCTCTCTTCTATTTTAATCTTCTTGAATTTGTATGGAGAGTGTTAAGGCAATGTTTATGAAAAGACAAAACCAGCGGCGTCGTATTCATAACAATCCCTTTTAATCTTAGCAAACCAAAACATTATTCTTACTTTAATTATAAGGTTTTCTTAAAATAGAAAATTTAATTTGAATCACGTTCTTTAAAACAGAATTTTTCATACAAAATATTTCGTTTTAAATTGTTTATAAAGCCTAATTTTATAAAACAAAGGTATTCATATACAATATCAATGTCAAAAAATGCAATTTTCATTTTAAATTATACTACTTTTTCGGGCTTGCCAACCTTGTCCCATTTCTTGTTCCTATCTAAAGACGCCGTTGTTTGATGCAGCACTACAACAGCATCTGTTTGATTGAAAACCGAAGGTCGTTAAGGAAGAGGGAGCACAAGAGTTTAAGTACTATAAACCAACTGCGTAACTTGTGCTTAATTGATAGGACCTTTATGTTTACCATGATTACACACTATAGATTAACAAAAATGAAAATTATGATTAACATGTTTTTCCCATCAAGGTTGGGAGTTATTTTGTCATCAGCTACGAAGTATTGCTTTTATTTAAAAGTACTATAAGTCTGTCAATAGATTTAGCTTACATAACTACTCAATAAATAATGGAAAACACATGAAATAGTTTGTCATGCTCGTGTGTTGCGATCTGAGAAAGAGTGATTTTTGGTTGGCTACGATTTATGTAAACGGTGTACATCTAAGTACGAAGGAAATGAAATGTGGTCGTTATTGAAAATCTTTCTGTAAACCGAGATGTTAACCTATATATTAGGAGTAGCCAATGATTTTAGTATAAGGTTTTTTCCACGTTCATTTGGCAGAGAATAGTTTGTAATTATGTAAGTATATATTTCACATATTAGTTTCTATAAACTAATGCTGCAAATATCGACTAATACTAATTTCGAAGAATCTTGGCCAAATGCAAATCGTTACACAATACTTTTACATGTGTAACACTCAAAAGTTTGAATGCTACTTTTAAAATAGCATTAACATCTTGAATAGCGATTAAGTCTAAAGTGATTGGTAGAAGCGTATTGATAGGAAAGTACAATACAAACACATTATGCAGAAACTAATGGAGGAATAGAAAAAAATATTATTCAATAAGAAGACAATATGCGATAAAAAGATATTTTAAACTAAAAATAAGGTTTTCACAAAGGAGAGAATAACAAAATAATGTCTTTCGTTACTTGTTAAAGAATTGCAAACTTTACATACGGGTATAGAAAGTTAAAAGTTGAGCTACGGTATTTTAAAAAGCCACTAACTACCCTTATTAAAAGTTCAACGTCATCGTTTAATACTCCCCAGATAACGCCAATTATTTTCGGAGCATCGTAGAAGATAAATTGACTCGAGTTTAATGAGACTGGTGGTATTATTAGTTTGAATAAAATTCGTAGAATAACTCGATTAAAAGTATTTTATATTTATCCAATTTTTACTGCCAGATTTTTATAAATTTCTATAATAATCTCTCATGTAAGTGTCTAAGGTAAAGTATATTTTAATAAGTTATTTTTTGCCATAGATCAAGCATCTAATAGGAGATTGCTGAATGGTCAAAATTGGTACCCACTAATCCATTACAATTGTGAATTTTCACAGTAAATGTAACTAATAAATAATCACAGTCTACAATCGAGTTAGTCAGATTAGACAGTTAATCTAGTCCATGATTAAATAGAAGTGATAATCAATCTTATGGAACAATTAATTAGGCCTACCGTTGTATGTACCGTCAACGCCAAAGATCAACCATATATCGTGTTTAATGTACAGTAGGGGCTTTGAGTTAACCAATATCTGAGTAATCTAATAATAGTTCAGTTAATATTAACTCAATCCGATGCTGTAGAGATTAGTATTGGGTGTATTATTGATGAAGAGAGTACCTATATTGGTTTGGCGGGAATATGTTGGGGGTTTCATTTAGGATCAGGGAGTAGAATTGACCAAACCTATAATAGCTAATCAATCACACAAAACATCGTAGTAACATTGTGTTGAACAAGGCAAGAAAAGGGTTATATAGGTATTTGAATAAAAGGCTTCAGCATAACAAAAAGACAGCCGATTAGGTCAAGGCATTTAATCTTGAAATAATTTTATCTTGAAATAACGGTCAATAATAACAATCTTAAAATCAATTTGGAAACATAATAACTTTTTTTAATGGAATGATTTTTATGTTTATGATTTTACTACTAATAATAATAGTCATTGTTTTGTTAGCTGTACAAAAAACAAACATTATTGGGGAAACTACTGAAACACTGAGCAACAAAGTTAAAAAGAAAAATATGTGAATGTAGGTAGGTACTTTGTCAGTAACCCCATAGTGTTGTAACCGGGGTGGTATTACAGGAGCAAAATAAACGATTAAAGAATAGCAAAATGTACTAACATATTCAGATTGACCAATATTTTACAATTGTTAACAAAGACAAGAAAAAATACAAAACAAGAACTATCTAGACATAAAAATACTGTCGCTCAATACTGACTCTTTACCAAAACCCATCAAGGCCACACCATCGTCACTGGTGCGGTGGTACCTACCGATCGACGTAGTAAAATTGCAGCGCGGTGGAACATTCTGACGCACAGCGGGCAACCATATTGTTGTTACATGCTTCAGCGCCTGGTTATCGCTGCTATCACACGGGTACCAAACTGCTCCAGTCACACGCGGATGTCGTTTGCCGTTCTGAGGCGATTGTCAGTATCGTCTGTTCTTTCCTGACCTATATGTGCTGAGGTTTGTTCGAAAAATAAAGGGCGAAGGACGGATTTTAAAATGAATCATGTTAATTATATTTTTTTTCGTATAACTTTACATAATATGTGTTATTGATCTATGCACTTTTGCAGACTGTTTAATATAGACTGTACTTTTGTAATATTTCATTGTCTATTTGTTTATTGTTTGTCTATTTATGTAGGTCTAGTGTAATTTTAAAGAATATTGAACTGTTGTTTAATGCCATTGAAAGAAACAAAAGGATTTTTTAAAGAGCTGGCCAGCGAAAAAAAATATTTAACCCAAATTTACCAGATGTTTATTTTCACTGGAAATTAGATAAAATAACTGATATTTAACTACATCATTTTGGGGTACAACTAGGAATAAAGAAATTAACTTAACTGAACGAAGTTTAATGTTTTCTTTTCATAAAAAAGTAGGAGTAATAACTTAGCTTAACCTTATAGCCTACCTTGATTGTCTTTAAATAGGTTGTTTGATTTTGAGTTTGTTATTACTAAGCTATCTCTAGTTAAAAGTAATAATCACCCTATGAAAGGCTGATTTTTCCAATAATATTAATTACATTATTGTTTAATAAATTGTAAAATTTGTCTTATATGATGTGTTTTATTTACTACTTCCAACTCAGCAGATCCATTGATCACAAAAAAGCAAAGATTCGCTGATAATTTGGGTATGGCCACCTCAGCGGCTCAAAATATATGTCATGTTGTTAATACAAGCGAATAAAGTTTTTACTATATTGGTGGTGTGTTAAAATAAAAACTTAAACCACACAACAGAAGCCATGATTATCATTACCAAATGTTAAAACCAATATGTAAAATGTAATGTAAATGAATCTTCCGTATAAAAAAGGTAATTTGAAAGTTATTAGCCTCACTCCAGTCAGTAATGAACGCTCCGTGACGAAAAGAAAAACGTCATTAGTTTAATGAGTGTAAAGTATTGATTTTAAAGAACGTTGTAAACAACTTATTTTTACAATTCATCTCACTAATTATCTCTCTGATTAATACACCTAATATTAGTAAATACACGTTGCTCAGTGGCCGGAAAAATCGGTTTCGTTTACATCAAACTATATAACGGTTTAAACGAAAGCGTTTTCCTTTAGGTTCATCGTTTTGAGTCAAACAAGATTCGACAAACCCTTAAAATGTTGCTTTCAAGACATCACTGGAGGATGTAAAATCAAATTCTTCATGGAAATAATAAAACTCGATTAAATAGTTAAACTTGACTATTTTAATGGAATATGAAATTTAAAATAACTTTTTTATGTGTAAGATTTTTTGTAAATTATTTCTTATATAAATTGTAATGAATTATTTCATCAATCTCAATAATTAATGAAATTGTTTTTAATTATTGACCTAAACGACCCTCTTATAACATATTTCTAAAATATTATAAATTTGTTTAATAATATACATTAACTATCTTTCATCGACTAATAATTTTAGGGCACTTTTAAGAAAAATATACTTTTCACAGAACATACAGGGTGTCTCTGAACAAATTACATACATAATTATATTTTATTACATTGTTTATACATTGTTGGATTTTGAGTTAAATGTTCTAAAAAAACGCATAAGAACATAAACTTTGCTACCTTATGTAGTTTTCATGCTATTTAAGGTTTAAAAATTTCAACAGCCGCCATTTTGAAAATATAAATGATAAGAAATTCATTATTTTTTCCAGCTAGGTCTTCATTTCAAAATGCTGTGTACCAAATTTCATTTTATTACGTCAAGATGCCCTTAAATTAAAAATTATTCCTTAAAAAATACAAAATGGCGGCTGTACGGGTAACCATGGAGTTTTGGAAATTTTAAATATGATATCTTGACTTGTCTTTGGTCCAGGAATAGGCCTAATACCTGAAAAGGTCGGTAGAGAGTTCAGAGATACCCTGTATAGTAGGCCTACATACTATAGAGCAATGGTTTACCATTTCGAATTTATTTCTCAAGTATTGGAATTATTAGACTTAATAAATTACACAAAACTCAAAAACTGAATAACAAAATTTAACATTAAGAAGTAAGATAGCCTATATAGCAACTAATTTCTTAAATTTAAGCGAAACCCTAATCCTAATTTCAAAAGTTATGAGCAAGTTATAAACTTTCATCAGACTCTTCTTGCAGGTTTCTTTGCATAACACATAACACAGTAATGAAATCTAATAACAATGGCGACACGTGGCCCCCTCAGTACATGACATGTTTTGATGTTTTCCTTGTTCCCGATGAACGGTTGCATTGTTGTTGTGTATGGGTGAAATTGTTTGGTTTGATGTAACAAATTTAGTATTGTGTGTTTTTTTAGTTAATTGCTAAATCAATCAAATAGTATTGACAAATTTTCAAATACAGTATATTTGGCAAATAACACGGTTTTGAAAAATTCCTTTAGGGCTCTAGCCTACAGGACTTCGAAATTACTATAGGTCCTAACGGGTTGCAATTGGGCATGTACAAATTGGGCATATGCTCTTCGCTCACAAGTGCTTACAAGGGAAATATTTTAGAAAATTCCTTCAGGGCTTCACCTCACATTACTTAAAAAATTTTAATGTCATTGTCTTTGTCATTGTCATTTAATGTCTAAGGGGCTTTAAGGTTAAAATTTAGAATGGACTTTTATATGTTCACAAATCCTCACTATGAAACGGTTTTACAACATTTTTCTGGGCTCTGCTCCACAGGACTTCAAAGTTTAATATACTTCCTATGTAGAAATATTTCTTTGCATTTTAACGATATTTTAGAGTCAATTAAATAAATCCCCATCGTGGTCGAAACCGTTACAATAGCAAAACCGTAAATGGGTTACCTATTTTTATTTTAAAAACTTCAAAAAATTTCCATGAAACACAGTATAAAGTGAATATTGCAAGTATTGCACTTAATTGATAATCGAATAACTGATGCAAACATTTGTAAAAGGTCAGTGAACAAACTTAGTACATCTGTTCGCATAGGCGTCATTTGGGGGGGGCAAGGGGGGGCAGTTGCCCCCCCCAATAATTTTGGTGTTTTTTTTTTTTTTTTTTTTTTTTTTTATTATTGGAGATTAAAATGTTAGGTTATGTAATATGGTGATATATTTGAATATAACAATTATAAACTTCTGAATCAGACTTTAACAAAATGTCTACTTTGTATTATTTACACAAAACTCTTAAATTGACTCATTCTGCAATCGTCATCTGTAGCAGGAAGTCCCATCTCACGTCTGTTGAATTGTTAAGGCTCCGGTCTATCTGCACGAACGACGTTACCGAATGCCGCCTCTCGGCCGTAGCGCTAGGCGAGTTCCGCGAGTTTGATGGATGCAGAGGCTTACGGGAATCGTGTTTTTATAATTAACAAATTATGATAGAGATTGACTCTTAACTCTTTGTAAAAGTAGAAAGACGGATTTCGTCTTCTCTGGTTTTAGAATTTTTTTATAAAATTTTTAATTTCAGTTATAACTGTCTAAAATCGTCTGTTTTTTCTAGGGGCAAGTTTTAAAGATGCAGAGGTTTACGGGGATTTTGTTTTAAAACTAACCAATTAAGATCGAGATTGGCTCTTAACTTTTCCTAAAAGTAAAAAGACAAATTTCGTCGGCTCTGTTTTTAGAATTTTTAAATACAATTTCTAATTTTAGCTATAACTGTTTAAAATCATCTTTTTCTCGATTTTTAACTTAAGTTTTCCATTAGTTTTGATAACACTACCAAAGTGAGATTACCAAAGTGTAAGAAAGGAAATTTAGCACCGTTATTTTTCTTTAATATGACACATTAGTTGTAGCTCTAGGTTACATTTCATTTAGCAAAAGATAACAGGGTTCTAAAAACCCTTGCATTTGTATCGAGAAAAACAGATGATTTTAGACAGTTAGGCCTATAGCTGAAATTAAAAATTGTATTTAAAAATTCTAAAAACAGAGCCGAAGAGACCCGTCTCTTTAATTTTAGAAAAGTTAAGATCCAATCTCTATCTTAATTGGTTAGTTTTAAAACACAGTCCCCGTAAACCTCTGCATCTATAAAACTTTTTGCCACTAAAAACAGATGATTTTAGACAGTTATAACTGAAACTAGAAATTGTATTAAAAAATTCTAAAACCAGAGAAGACGAGATCCGTCTCTCTACTTTTAGAAAAAGTTAAGAGTCAATCTCTATCTTAATTAAACCAAGATTATTGGGTAGTTATCTTTAAAACACGATTCCAGTAAACCTCTGCACTGTCTGCAGCCATCAAACTCGCCTAGCGCTACGGCTGCGAGGCGGCATTCGGTAACGTCGTTCGGGCTCAGGTAGACCGGAGCCTTGTCTTGGTTAAACATAACCTCTTTCGTGTGAAAAGGTAGATATAGTACCTTCGCTGATGTCCGATGTTTACACTGTTGTTTACTTGAAAATCAATCAATTTCCTTACTGATGGGTAATCAAATGGGAAAATTACAAACTTTAAGGACTTGAAGGTCCCCCTCTTTTTAATGGACAATTTATCAATTCACTTTAGAAACAACTTCACGCCGAGCTCTATCCAATGGCACTAAACTCATTAAAATATATTGCAAATTGTGGGAGGAGTTTCTTGTACAAAAACCCGTATCACGTATTAAATATGTATAGATGATTTTGTAAATCATTATTTATCTTTTTTTAATCACTTAGTAATTTTTTACCTCTCTTGTCCTCAATAACAATTTAATTTTTTTAGGTAATGTAATGGGCAATATATCGTAGCTGTACTGATCCTAACCAACAGTAGTTAAATGTAAAATGATTTTTTTGTCCCTTATACGGCAGACTGCAAAGGTCCTTTGTCAAAAACTAATTTTTGATAAAGATAAAACAATGTGTTTTACCATACAAACCTATGGAGTTTTTTGTCTATGTATCCGACTGTAAAACTTTAGAGTAGTAAATAATAGACAATAAAAATAACTAAATAGTTATAAAATGATGTTTTTTATTTTAACGATTTAATATCCATTAACCAATTAAATCCATTAAATTTCTTAAGGTGTTTTACATCACAGTAACCATGGCATTTCCAGAAGAATAATGACTTTCTACAAATAGAAACATGTTATATAATCAAATTTAACATGCATGTGGGTATTGTTTTCATGGGTTTGTGAGATTATAAGTTCACATTTTATGGACAGCTTAGTGTCACAATGTAAACTTAGTTAGCTTTTATTGACAGTTTTTAGCGAAATTTAAGATGTTTTATTCGTATTTGTGGGAAGGGGGAAGGGGGTATGACCTTATGAAAATCTTGCCCCCCCAATCAGAATGCTGAAATGACGCCTATGTCTGTTCGCCATCTACAAAATTGAGTCCAAACAGTGGTGACAGATATGCCTTACATCATTTTAAATTCCGATCAAAGTTACATTATAATTTAGACAAAATAAAATATGTAAAATGAAATAAAATATCATGCCATTTTCTAAACTACAAACACTTGTATAGTTAGCATACAATATTACCCTTTAAATTCAAACGTAAGCTATTCTATGCACTTAAAACGTGTTATTAGGTATAAGGTCTTAAACACTGACTGACAAATAAAGCAAATATTCTTCTGATTCGAGAAAACCTACAGAATTGCGCCTTTTCTCTGAGGTAGAGTTTCCATCTTCTGATTAAACTGTTGTTAATCAATGTTTATCTATCTTCGAACACACAGAAGCATTACAAGTAAATATTAAATAATTTATTTTGTGAGTATTCGAGAGTCAAATTTCAAATTTGTACTGAACAAATTCCGATCTATTTCAAAGTGCAGTATCACTGTATTGAAGGGCATTTTATTGTAATGACAATGAAATATAGCAAATACATTTCCTTATTTCCAAATAGGACTTTTAAATTAAAATGTAATGAATTTTTACAAATTACCTCTGAAAAATTTGAGGATTTTACTTATTTACTTTATTTACGCTTAGTTTTTTCTCTTGTAATTGGAACCCCTCCGACAAATTGATAAGAATGAGACTTTAAAAAGAGTGGCATTTATGATTTTCATTTGAAATTTTCCTCGTAGAATAACATGTACACTTGTATATGTTATTTGCTTGATAATTTTAGCATTTGTATCGAATACCTCGTGGTCACATTTTTAACTAAAAGTCACAGTCTTAAACAAAAATAATTACTACAGTAAAAATCGATTCGGGTTTCGAAGCGGGAGGAATATAAATGATGCATTGTTACGTTTCATAACGGTGGTGTACAACAATGTAAATGAGGGAAAACATCCCCCCCCCACTACAACATGCAATGATATGTGGTTAAATAATTTGGAGCTGTAATTAGTTTTCTACGGACTATTGTAATTAATCTGTACAATTGACCACTTATTAATTCTTGTTTTTTTGTAAAGATCAAAATACTCCGATAGAATGATTTAGGGATCTATATATTAATAGGCAAGCATGTTTCGTTTCCTCCTTTTTTCTCGGCTTGTGTGAATCGTAGGAGAAATCCGAGCATACCGTTAGAAAAATATAGTCCTGTAGATGAGCAGAATCACATTCTAATTCACATCGGACTCCAGGGCTACGCCCCACAGGCTTTCAAAGTTCCAATGCTAATGTTATGGAGAAAGGAGAATTGAATAAAACATTAGCAGCTGATGTAAAAACAACTGCTAGAAAATTAGGAAGAACAGATGTTTTAGTTCTAAAATGAGCTTCTTGGGTCCAGATCAACTGAAATTTTGATCGAATTTCGATCAGGGAGCTATCCCTAGTTATTTAATTAATACACCTACATTCAATTGCTTATCTTTAAGGTGTACAATATACATATTTATTTAATAAATATTAAAACAGTAAGAGTTTTGCTGAACAAAATTTTTTAACATGAGGAGTGTATCATACGGAAGTAGTTCAGTTATGCAGAATTCCTGTCTTCTGTGGGTGGAGTTAGCAAAACGATAACTGAGAGGTGTAGAACTCTCGGTTACATCATTTGACTTTCATGTTATTAGTCAAGTGCATCTAAAGAAGCATGGTACTCGCGTGGTAAAAGGGACCTTTAGTCCCAAGAGCACGCTTTCAGATATTTTGGACCTCATATTTGTGTGTCTGAATTGAGTAAAATTTAAGTGAACTTCACAAAATAGCTTTTAAACGATGCTAAAAATCTTGAATTATTTCAATGGTATTTTTTTTTTTTTTAAGATGCTTGGTCCTTCGTGAAACAAGCAAAGCCCATTCTCGAGGTCTCCAAGTTTTTGACATTATTCATTTATAGCGAATTTTTATCGCTTATTAAGCAAACATATATCATGATAAAATTTGTATGTACCTTTACTAAGTTAGTAGTAACTAATATCTGCCTTAAAACCCCCCAGACAACAATCCTGAATACCAAATGCAATGGAATTCCAATAAAAAATAAGGTTTACTATGGGAGAGAGGGAGGTTTTAAATCTGTACTTAATCAGCTGGTCAGCTGTCTTATTTGGAATGTGTACAAAATAACATTCACTTTACACACTGTTATTGTTTTCTTTATAATTTTATTCATTAAACAAAATTAAAATAGGTAGTCAATGTAAAAATAAATCGCAATTAAATATTCTAGATTTTCTTACGGGTGCATCTATATATTTAAAACACAAAGTTAAAAAACCTTTGGACACTTCGTCTGTGACTTCTACTGGACCAATTTACATGCGGGTTGTACCAAAATAAACGTTTTCGGTTCTATATTAGCAGGTTTTATTTGTATTAAAAAAAATATTTACGTTAAATCTGTCAAAAATGAAAAATAACCTTTTGTTATGGAGATTTAACATGGGGAAAAAAGCCAACATTTTCAATCCTTTGGACAGTTCGTCTGAGACTTCTACTGGACCGATTTACATGCGGGTTGTACAAAAATAAACGTTTTCGGTTCTATATTAGAAGGTTTTATTCGTATTTCAAAAATATTTACGTTAAATACTTATGTTTATTACGTAGAATAGTTAAATAAGTATAACTAGTGGCTTATAGGGGCAAAAGCCCCTAACTATAATAATGTAGATCTTAGTGGATTACCAAGAAAATGTTTTAAAAAGTAAGCTGTCAGAAGACATGTTTTTTATCGATAATATTTTAGCAATATGTTTGCAAAGACTTTGATACTTATTTGAAACACCGATGCACTCTGTGGTGCGTATTTTAAGGTGAGTATGACTGAAGGGATGAGTGTGATGATTGTAATGGATCAGGTGAGGTGTACCTTTGTTACTGACAAATAGCAGCTGTTTCATTTTTCAGGATCATTAATTAATAGCTCAGTGACCAAAGGCAGTCATCCGCTTCCAAAGCACTCTTTACAATCTTGAGATACCCGTAATGAATGAATGCTTAATTTTGTCTATGGTTAAAACCTATATCGAATTTAAAAATGGGTTTTTAAATAAATCATAATCCTTACAGGTTTTTAAAGGAAAAAATTAACATGATGTAAAAAATAAACAATGATTAAAAACCGTGCGGATGCTCAGCACCCATATTAGGTTAAATACACTTTCAATAGTGTACATCATACACCATCCATTTTTCAATCACTTGATTACTGTATCTTGTTTTTCCATTAGTTGAAATAGTATTTTATCTTCTGTTTTTAGAGTCACAAAATGTTAACACATTCCGTTATAGTAGACTGTCTTCACTCACTGTACAATTTTCGGTCCCCTTAATAACACACGTATCCTATATTCATAAAAACAAAGTAAACTTTTATTAATCCCTATAAATTTTATGGAGTATTTCCCCATTCTTAGAAATGGGGCAATGATTAAAACCCGTGACGGATGCTCAGCACCTATTTAAGGATAAATAAACTTTCAATGGTGTTCATCATATACACCATACTTTATTCAACCATTTGATTACCTTGTTTGTCCATGAGCTGAAATAGTATTTTACCTCCTGTTTTAATTTTTAGGGTCACAAAATTTGAACACTCTCCCTTAACGTACAGTGTCTTCACTCACTGTACACAATTCGGCTCTCCTAATAAATAAACGTAACTTATTTTCGTAAAAAAGTAGGTCTGTTTTAATCCATGTAAATTTTATGGAGTCATTTCCCCGTTCTTTCTAATTTATTTGAAAGATTTTGAACATGTTGCTGCTTTCCCTAGTCCTTGGAACAAACGTCTTAAATTGAAACTGTATCGATCCTATCATTCTACAATTTGTAAAACAAAAAATATTGTATATATATATATATATATATATATATATATATATATATATATATATCTTGTGTAATTTTTCAGAATGCCAACACTTTGTTGGCTACCACACTATACGTATGAATTAATATTAATTTAATTTGAATTCTGTGCGTTTAGTTTATTTTCTTTTTAAAATCAAACTAAACACACATTTTAATGTGAACAAAAACCCTTTTCTTGAACCATAATAGTAGTGGCAATGTGGGGCTGCTGGCTCAGGTCAATGACCCCTGAGGAATGCTGACGTCACCAAGGTCACTGACGTCACGAATGACGTCATCGGCGACGTAATCGATGACGTCATATCTATGACGTCATAGATATGACGTAATAGAAATGACGTCATGACGACGTCATTACCGCTGACGTCACCATAATGACGTCACTGACGTAATTAAGGTCAAGGTCACGTGGAAAGACAAAAAAATTTTTCTTTGCACTTTTGTGGTTCCTAGTATTCGGCTGTGGAGTGAAAATCCACGAGAAACCACAAAAGTGCAAAGAAAAATTTATTTTCCCAGCGACCAGACCGAAAAACCTACCAAATGTGAAGTAAGGCATTCCTCAGAGGTCATTGACCTGAACCCTAGCAACCCCACTCTTAAAACTAAAAAAATAAATAATTTTTATTTCCACTTACCCACTGGAGAAACCCGAAGCCCAACTGGAAACAAAATTGCGAACAGCCGACGGTGGTGGTGTCATCACCGCGCGAGAGCCGGACGCCGACTGACCGGACAGCACCGCGCCGTCCGGGTACCAGACCGCGTGGTGGGGGTAAAGTGGTCAGATGCGAAAAAATAAAAAAAAATATTTTTTCCAACAACTCATCCGAGTTTGTTCTTTTGCTGGACCTCCGTTACTTGGAGTGGAAATATTTGTCAAGAAAATAAATTTTTTTAGTAATTTCTAAGTGACCTTGACACTTAGTCTGGAATTGGAGTCACCAGCGTTATTTTACTGGCAAAAGTTAGCTCGTCTAAAAGTTTTTGAAACATTTTATCATCCATAGTGATCTTGGTGTCCCTTGAGTAAAATTTTGGATTATTCCTAAGGCAGCGTTTCATTTTTGTCAAAGTGGAAGTCTTGGACACCTTAACAGAATTATTTTGCTTGGCCAGCAAAAATTTTACTCTTAATAATTTTTCTCGCAAAGTTTCAGCCATAGGTGTGTCTCACAGTAAGGTTTGAATAAAACTGAAACACTTAGTCCAGTGTTGTACCTTAGCTGGAAGTAGTGGGGGAACAGGGCTATAGTGGGGGAATGAGTAGTGGAGGGGGTAATGCGGACTATTGTTGGCAAGTGTAGAAACAGTTTGCTGGGAACTGTCCAAGGAGTAACACGTACTGTGCAGAAAAATGAACCGAGAGACTTGTGTAAAATTTAACTCCAAGAAATATTTAATGTAAGACTAAAAGAGGTAGAGCCAAATGAAAAATAATTTTGTAGGAGACGGGCATGGATCAGTTTTGTAGTAAAGTTCAAAATCCACTTGTGTGGAATAAAATTAGATTGTGAGCGAAAAATATTTAGCCACACCTGCAAAATACAAGTGTAGGAAAATATTAGGAGACCTGTATAGCTAAATAAAAATTAATTTTGTATGAAACAGTCTTCCAGCATTTCAGTTTCTAAGTCTTAACAAGTAAGGAATAAAATATTAAATAAGGAGTGGAAAATAATTTGTTAAGTAAATGTAAGTGTAGCAGTGTAACAAAAATTAATTTGGTGCAAAACAGGCTAGGTTCTGTTTTGCTAAGTTTATTAAGAAGGAAAAATAAAAATTTACTCACAGAAAAGTCCCGAGGTGGCGAGGTGTGGCGTGTTTGTTGGCTAGCAATAAACTGACTTACCTTCTGTTGAGCTACATTTGGCCAGTTGGCCAAGAAACCAGTCTGTTATATAAGCATTATGTAACCGTCTCTGCCGGCTGTGCTGAATCCGGCAAGCTAAAATATTATTCTATAGTACACCTGACTTGGACTGAAAATATTCTAAGTCCCAAACCCCCCCCCCCCCCGGCCCCGGACGAGAAGTGAGCCCCCCCCCGGGGGAGGAGGAGGTGGCATAGCCCGAGGCGTTGCCATACCTTGACACGTGTTGTATAATGAGATCCGGTTAGTAATGTATTCAGGTGTGGCTCTTGGAGATTGTCCAATGCCGCAAACAAGTACGTGTCGAGGTCTGCCTGTTTACGTAACCAGGTCCGGTTCCCCCACTCCTGACCGGCTCAGCTTCGGTTCTCTGAGGCTTAGCTTCCTCGCAGTTGCTTTCAAACACTTCAGCTGAGTGGTTGAAGCTCTGCCCTACAGGATTCGCAATGTAATGTTGGCGCCGCATTATATTGGGAATTCTTTTCTAGTCTAAGGCATGGCATGTGTAGTGTTAGGAAATAATTTTATTTTGTGCTTGCTGCTTGGTGCTCGGTGTTGGTTGTGATTTAGTGAAAGTGTTGTGCAGTGAAAAATATTTGTGTGTGCTAATATTTCCACAGGTTGGTGTTAGTCTAAGTCTTGTGTTTAGAAAAATATTTCTTTGTATTAATCTTCCACAGGTTGTCCCTAAAATTAGTTTTTATAAATTTTTGGCTTCCTTAGCCTATGTAAATAGTTATACTGTTAAGTTTGAGGCTTTGAAGCCTCCGTAAAATTAAATTTTTTTTCGAGGCTTAGCATGCCTCAAGAATTATTTTTTACCAACAATAGTATGACACTTAACGAGCCTGGGGGTTGGCCCCTGGGGATCCACCGTTAGGCCTTGTGCCAGCGGCGCTGCTGGACCTCATCACTCGTCACTGGCAACATACGGGTGGTTGGCATCCTTCAGCACGAAGTGTCGGCCCTGACACTGACCGGTACATTAGGCTTTATGTCAGTGCATTGCATTAGGCTTTATGTCAGTGTACTGGTTAAGATGGGGCCCAGGTCATGATTAGCATGACCTTATGATTCCCATTGGGAACCAAAATTATTTAGCATGTTTCCCTTGTGGAAACTCAAAATTAAGTAAAAATTTTTTATTTTTTGTAACATGAATCCCCCTATGTTTAAGTTTTGTGTTGTAAAATATTTCTTTGTACTAATCTTCCACAGGTTGTCCCTAAGAAAAAATATTTTCTAAATTCGTATATTGGAGGATTAGCCTCTGTAAATTGGCAGTTAAAGTGTTAGGTTTGAGGCTTAGAAGCCTCCGTAAAATAATTTCTTTTGGAGGCTTAGCATGCCTCAATAATTATTTTTTAACAACAGTAGTATGGTGCTTAACGAGCCTGGGGGTAGGCCCCTGGGGATCCACCCTTAGGTTTTCGGACCAAGGGCGCTGCTGGACCTCATCACTCGTCACTGGAAACATACGGGTGGTTGGCATCCTTCAGCACGAAGCATCGGGTCCTGACACTGTCCGGTACGTTAGGCTTTATGTCAGTTTATCGGTTAAGATGGGGCCCAGGTCATGATTAGCATGACCTTATGATTCCCGTTAGGGGAACCAAAATTATTGTAGCATGTTTCCCTTATGGAAACTCAAAATTAAGTAAAATTATTTTTTATTTTTCACCTCCCCCTAAGTTGTGAGATTCCCCCGAGGCCTTTGACCGCCGGCGGTCTTAGGCCTCGGGGGAATTTCTTTTTAATTCTTGGATGACCTTGACCTATATTTGTGTGTGAATAAAAAAATAAAATAATTTTTGTTCCACATGTAGTCACAGTCAGCCAACACTTGGCGGATTTTTGCCAAAGTCCTGAGAGCTCGCAGGACTTAGAGCGATATGCGTTAAAGTGTTGGTTGTCTGGGCAGTGGTAAAATATTTTATTTGATATTCACACATAAGTAAGGGTAGCAGCCATCCAAGAGTTAAAGTTCTAGGGGTAGGTGACCCCCCCCCCCCGAAATTTTTTTTTTGGATTTTGACCTTGACCAAAAATTTTTTGCTCCGGACGAAAACTGCGCCCCCCCCCTCCCCGAGGGGGAGGTGGAGGCCTCAGGTACTTTTCCATTGGCACGTTTGGCCACTTGGTTACATAAGTAGATCCGGGTATTACGTAACAGACTTGTTTGCCCCCACCACATAGTGTGCTGGAATATTCCAATGGGTCGCGAGCTGCTTCATTCTGCTTTCAGACTTGCAGCCTGCTAGCCGACTCTACACCGCTCTCGTGACCATGGGTGTTCGCATCAAGAATTATCCAACTGCCTCGCCTGCTGTGACCTCCGCTCCAATGCCGACCACTTCGCCTGCTGTGACCTCCGCTCCAATGCCTACCGCCTCGTCCCTTTCAATGCCGATTCTTGATGTTTCGCAGATTCCACTGCCGCCAGCCACGACTGCTTCGCCTCAAAAAATTATTGTGGACCTGAGACCCGGCGCTTCCTCTACCATCACTGCCAGCACTACGCTTCGCACAATTTTGACCACGGTGACAGCTATGTGTACTGTGACAACACCAACAGTCACAACCGTGGCAAGTGGAAGTAGTGTGGATCCCGGCCTGGTAACCATCAATTTGGACTCGGACGAGGAAATCTTCGAGAAGCCGAAGGAACGGAGGTCATCTTCCAAGCCATCTACTCCTATCAAAAATTATTTTTCCACCTTTGATCCTATCTCTCCCGTCCATAGCCCTTCCAAACCCGAACTAAATTTAACTTCTTTCCCTTCCACTTCCAATGACCTTCAAGTGGAGCAACCCACAAACAATAAAGTAAGTAAAATTAATTCTGGTCTAAAAAAAACAGTAAAGAAGGCAGCGGCGCCGAAACGCCAATGTAATTATGTTTGGATAACTGGAGCGAAAGTAAATCAAAAATGCACCAGGTGGGCTGTGAGCGGCGAGGAGTTGTGCCGCTATCACTTCGACCGCAAAACAGCATCCAATCGGAGCACTCTTGATTCATGTTCGCTTAACATTGCCCCTAAGAAAACCACACAGATTCCCAAGGTACGTTATCAAAGACTCTATGCTGGTGAAAAATATTTCTTTCGAGCACACGTTTGTGTGAAACCTCACCTGTTCTTGATGAGGCATAAAGACCAGAACGTTCATGTAAGGGTTGCTAAAAAATTCATTGTTCCTAGATTTATGACCAACAGAGGGTACTTGATACGTGTTAAAGTTTTAAACAAGCTGAGGACTGTGTGGCGTTTGCAGGAGTAATGCAATCAGTAAGACTGTTTGTTTAATTTTCTAAATTTTGTTTTCCAAACATTTCCTTTTTCCAAATTAAAGTTTATTAAATTTTGTTTTTCCAAATTATTTCTTCACCCTCTTGAAATAAGGGAGGGGGGTATTATATAAATGAGCTATTTAAAAAAAAAAAATAGTTCATTTATATAATATCTTAACCTGGGGATAATGTTTTTTTTTTTAAAAAAAAAAAAAAAAAAAAAAAAAAAAAACATTATTCAGACACGTCCCAAACCAGTGTCCTGGATGGTGAAGAAAAGTTATAGCAAAAAACTTTTTTGTATTAAACTGATGTTTAGCTTCAAGGTAAACCAGTCAATGATCATGTGACAACAGGGTTCCCCCACCATTACTGAACTCCTATACCCACTCACTGAGCTCATTCTGCCTTGAACGTTTCAATTTGTCAGACGTAATGTGCAGTATCAATCCGTTTGTTGGAGACCTGGAATTGCAGCGTTTACCATCGGGGCATGTATATGCTCCGATGCTGGTGGAATATAAAAATTATTGTTCACCTGAACAACAGGTGTCCCCAGAACCTGGACCTTCTAATGATGGTGAAGAAAACAGTATTTTGAGGAGTGAGTTGGTCAGAAATGTGTCCCCAGAACCTGGACCTTCCAATGATGGTGAAGAAACTAGTATTTTGAGGAGTGAGTTGGTCAAGGGTGAATTGGACAGAAATTTAAAAAGTAAATATATGAAACGGTTGGCGGATCAAAAGCGTAACTACAAGGAGCGAGCGGCAATGTTCCGTTTGCAGTTGTTAGTGCCTAAAATCAGCAAACGTTCCAGCAAGCTCGACACCCTGACAGCCGCTTCTGATTACATCTGCTTGTTGGAATCAAAAATTAAATTTCTTGAAAGACAACTGCAAAATAAAAATAATAATTCTGAATATCTAGTGATTGGAAGTCCTGAGCAGGTTGATGATGGTAATGAACAAATTTTAGGAATGTAAGTAATAAAATTTTTTATTTTGTGTGAATTGGACTTGAACACGGACTAGCTGTTTGGTATGTGGAAAAAACAGAACGGGGGATAGAGCACTCTGTGATACTGGAATAACATATGACTTAGTGCTCTATCCCCCGCTCACAGGGTAATTTTATTTGACCTTGACCCACTAAAAAAGTGGTGGGGGTAATTTTAACCAAGCGTTGGGTTTTGAGGAGGTTGCTCAGTCTCAGTTTAGCGTAGCCAGGAGACACACACTTCGAGATGACTCCTTCCAGTCTTCAACAATTGTGTTTGGAAAAAATTTCTGATGAAACTGAATTGTTCCGTTATGTGGTGCATCAGTCTGGTGCACCACCAAAAATTAAAATTTTAATTAAGGAGTTTGATTTTGAAAGAAATGGTTACACCAATTATTTTGCGTATGTTTTTAGAAATGAAAATCTTAAGTTTTGCAAAGACTGTGGTTTTTTTGCGTGTGAGGACATGACAGAATTTGTAGAAAGCGGTGGCTACATGGTGATGACTGGAATTTCTAACCTAAAAAGAAATGAAATACCGCAAGAAAGGTGTGATATTTGTGCAGCTTATTTACACGACTGGCATACGTATAGCAGAAACCAGGTTGAGCCAAAAAGAAGTTTATTATTTCGTTGGCCAGGGGTAGCGTCTAGGTTTTAGGTGTAAAAACAAAATTTTACTTATGGTATTTAATGTATTACCTTGAAAAGTGGTGGGGGTAAGTTAATATATACGTAGTGGAAAGCATCTGTTGGATTTATTCTTTGCAGAGCACTTCAGCCAGCATCATCATGGTAAGCCATTGTGTGGAGTTTGTTCTATTGGAGGAGGACCTGGTGGAGATAGTGGAGCTGATTGAAGATACAACCAGGAAAGGAACAATAGAAAATGTAAGATGTGAACCTCAGGACGAGAGGTCACAACAAATTGTACAAAAATTTATTTCCAATCAGTTAACTGACAAAACTACAAACTTTGAGTTCGTAAAGTATTTATTTGATAACAAAGTAAATGCAAAAATGGCAATATTTTTTAAGAAATGAAAAACTTATTAGTTTTTGTTATACGAGCTGGACTTGGACTTGGACTATGATATTTTGGTTAACGGATAACGTGGTGGTGGGGATAGTTTTTGTGTATATAATAGGGTTGTGAACAGCAAAGGTGAATATTCAATCACGATGCCTCCGAGGGACAACACCGTAGCAGCACACAAGAATATTTTACTTATTTTGCCAGAAATTCCAATAGAAGTAGTTAACCAGGAGGAAGAGGAAGAAGAAGAAGATGTAATGGAAGAAGAATTATCCGAAGAGGAAGAGATGGAAGCAGGTGAAAATAATTTTGCAAACACTGATGGTGACAGCTTTGACATTGATTTGTATGCTGATGAAACATTGGAATCATCCGAAGAAGAGGACAATAAGGAAAACATCACTCCTCAAATAAGAGCAGTATTGGATAAAATGTCATTGTGCAAAAGACTTGTGATGTGTAGCAGAAAATTATTTTTTGATTGTAGTGACGAGGAGGACAGTAGTGATGAATATTCACCTTTGTAAAAAAAACATTATTTAGCATTTAAAAACCCAAAAAAAATATAAAATGTTAAAAAGAAAAAAAAATAGAGCGGGGGATAGAGCAGCAGATGCTCTATCCTCCGCTCAAAATAATAATGTCCGATGACCTTGACCTACTTTTGTGAATTAATTGTGGTGGGGGAGAGCATTAGTGGTGGGGGAAACGTCATATATACGGGTAGTCAAGCCTCAGTCTCATTTGGTAAGAAAGAGGGAACGCTGGATCGGAGGTGATGGTAAGATTGACTTTATAGCAAATACTTTAACACTGCAATATGTTAACAGGTTGTCAATGGTTAGGAAATATTTTTATTTTTAGACTCGCTAGTTTGTTTAATCTTAAAACTTAAAATATATTTTCTTTTGGTCAAATGCTTTTGCCATACTTCCTACACGCTAACACTCATATAAAGTACAGGATTAAGCTGATCTCTCGGGGAAATACTATGTAGCCACCTCACATTGGTTGTCCGACTCGCATAGTATTGGTGATTTATACAACATAAAACTTTTTCAATATGTTATATATCACCAATTCTTATTCGAGTCAGATAACCAATGTTAGGTGTCACATAAGTATTTCCCCGCGAGATCAGTCTTAATTCTGTACATTTTTTGAGTTTTGGCGTGTGGTAAGTGTGCTAAAAGCATTTGCTCAAACAAATATATTTAAAAGTTTTAATTTTAAACAAGCTGGATGGTAAAAAAAAATTTAACTTTTGAACCTGTTTACATATTATTGAAAGTATTTGTTAGAAAGTCGATCTTACTACCATCTCTTATCCAGTGTTCCCTCTTTTTTACCATATCAAAGGTGGCCTTGACCTATATTGATTCTAAATGAAAGTTTTATAAAGAATTTATTATATTTTTGTTCTGCGCATGCGCAGAAGGAGTTTTTCCCAAGGCCACCCCCCACCACCCGTTATAAAAGGAGGTCGGCTAACCCAGCCTCTCATTATTGGATGAACCTTCGTGGAGTAAACATCCAAACGCTCTTGTGGTAAAAAATGCTTCTTTGCCACATTTGTGGGGAATTTTTCCCTGATGAACATATTTTGCAAATCCATCTGGAATTGCATAAAGAAGAGGACAATGTGCAAGTAAGTGAACACGATTTGGACTCTATTGAAAAATTTTTATCAGAACATCACAGAAGACTGGACGATTGGGAAAGCGAGCTGCAGTTGCTGCAAAGGAGGAGGTCAACCGTCATTCAGTTTGGAGGCGCCGGAACATCAGGACTTGGAAGGAGACCTACAGCGGACATGGACACGGACACGGACTCGTCGGACTCGGACTCGGACATAAACATGGATTTGGATTCAGAATCTGAAGGTAATGGCATAACACAACTACGCACTATAGCATTGGAAGGACCTGTTGTCACACACTTTACAATAAATAATGTTCAATTGGAATTACAAAATTTTATTGACAGTGCAAAACTTTTAGTTAGTAAAACACTAAAGGAAGAGCTTAGAAGATTAAATTTTTTTAAATTTGGACTGGTATTAGACGCTATGTTCACAAACACTGATGGAGAAACATCACCAAGAGGATTTGTAACTAAAAACCGTACTTTAACTTTTGCATCCAATATTGATGATATAATTGTGGAGTGTTTGGAAGAGTTATTGACGAAGCTTCAAGAGCATGAAGGAAGGGGATCTGGCTGGACGCTAACATCAGTGGAAGGTATGGATTTAAGAATTCAAAAGCATGGGTATGGTATGAGGGGGAGTAGTTTCATCCCCCTACCAAAAAAGATCCAAGAAACCAAAGCGTGTATAAATGTAAAAAATTTTGACACGGAATGTTTTAAATATTCAATGCTTGCCAAATATGTTGTAAATAATACTTGTAGACCCGGTGTTGAATATCAAAATGTACAAAATAGATATAACTTTTGTGGTATGGTTTATCCTGTAAATATTAAAGATGTATGTAAATTTGAGAAGCAAAACCCCGGAGTCAGTGTAAATATTTTTGGGCTCGATGATAGCAATAATGTGTACCCACTACGGGTTGTAAAGAGAGAACTTCGAAACCATACAGATTTATTGTTGATTACAAAAGGTGAAATATCTCACTATGTATATATTAAAAGTTTTGATGCCTTAGTCAACAAACAGCTGTCTCGTAGGAAATGTAAAAAAACTTTTTGCAAAAGATGCTTCTGTTTTGTAAATAAGGATATAAGGAGAGGTGGTGCCCAGTGGTTGTTGGAACATCAAAGGCTATGCAATGAAAATTACGAGTGTAAAATTAGTTTACCACCACCAACCCGATCTGTTGTACAGTTTAATCATATTAATTACCAGTATAGGATACCAATTGTTGTTTATGCAGACTTTGAGTCTACACTTGTACCGCTGGAAAACCCTGACGGTGAAATTACTAGAAGAACCAAGTACCAGATGCATAAACCAAATAGTTTTTGTTTGTTGGTTAAGTCTACCCTATCTGACCAACACTTGCAAAATTTCGGACTAACCACAACACCGATATTGTACAGAGGTGAAAATCCTGCCAAATATTTTGTAGATACGTTGTATGATATAGCTAGTAAGGTGGATCAACTGTATGATAAAAATAATATTGTTCCTATGTTACCCCTTGAAGAAGAGGAGGAAATTCAATTTTTCAATGCTACATCTTGTTATATATGTAATAAAGAATTTACAGTGGACAATTATAAAGTTCACGATCATGACCATCTGACCGGATATTACAGAGGACCAGCTTGCAATGCATGTAATTTAAATTTAAAACTTCCAAATTTCATTCCAGTTGTGTTGCACAACCTTAGCGGGTATGATTCCCATTTTATAATACCGGAATTGGGAAGAGACACAGGCAAGATTGATGTGATAGCTCAAACTTTAGAACATTATATTAGTTTTTCAAAGAAAATTGGCAAAATAAAATTAAGATTTGTTGACTCATATAGGTTTATGCCATCAAGCCTTGCCAAACTAACTGACAATTTAAGACGACAGGATTTAAAGGAAACAAAGAAAATTGTACCTGCAGACAAATTGGATTTAGCATTAAGAAAAGGAGTGTTTCCTTATGATTATATTACAGGAATTGAAAAATTTGAAGAAACCAGACTACCACCCATTGAAGCTTTCAAAAGTAAACTGACAGACACGGAAATTTCAATTGAAGATTATAATCATGCGTGTAACGTCTGGAATGAATTAGGTATGCAAAATCTTGGTGAATATTCAGATTTTTATGTTAAATTGGATGTAACACTATTGTGTGATGTTATGGAACAATTTAGGAACACTTGCTTTGACGCCTATGGACTGGACCCCCTTCATTCGTTTACATCTCCCGGCTTAGCATGGCAGGCCATGCTAAAATCTACCGAGTGCAAGTTGGAACTGCTAAACGACATCGATATGGTTTTGATGATTGAATCAGGTGTACGCGGTGGATTAACACAGGCCGTTACAAGACATGTGAAAGCTAACAATAAATTTCTACCAAATTATGATGAGACTAAAGATTCAATTTTTCTTGGATATTTTGATGCCAATAATTTATACGGTTGGGCGATGTCCAAACCCCTTCCGTATGGCGACTTCCAGTGGGTAGACCCAGACAACATCGGGGACATTATGCAGATCCCACAAGATGGACCAACCGGCTACATTTTCGACTGCGACTTCGAGTATCCAGAACACCTACACGATCATCATTACGACTTGCCACTGTTGGCTAAAACTGAAGTATCACCGACAGGAAGATGGCCCAAATTAATGATGACATTAAACAACAAAAACCGTTATGTGGCGCACTATTGGGTTGTACAACAAGCGTTGGAGTTAGGACTGAAAATAACAAAAATTCACCGAGTATTACAATTTTCTCAATCTTGTTACTTGAAACCCTACATAGACTCCAACACCGTGAGGAGAGCAGCAGCCACATCAGCTTTTGAAAAAGATTTGTATAAACTGATGAACAACTCAATCTTTGGAAAAACTTTAGAAAATAAGAGGAAACACAAAATTGTAAAATTAATAAGTGATCCAAGAACATTAGAAAAACTTGTACAAAAACCAAATTTTGGAACCACTATGATAATTAATGAAAATTTAGTAGCGGTAAGCATGAACAAAACCAAGATTGTTATGGATAGACCGTTGTACATAGGGATGTCAATATTGGATATAAGTAAAACGCATATGTATGATTTTCATTACAACAAAATGGTACAACATTATGGACGAGAAAATATCGGAATAGCCTACATGGATACGGACGCACTAATTTATTGGATCAAGACGCAAGATATGTATGAAGATCTTCGAACGTTCATACACAAAAATGATTTTGATTTTTCCGACTACCCAAGAAATCACCCAAACTATAATGAAAATAATAAGAAAGTTTTAGGCAAATTCAAAGATGAATGCAACGGAGCTAGCATGGAAGAAATTATTGCACTAATGTCAAAATTGTATTCTTTCAAAGTGTATAAGGGAGAACAAGAAGAAACATCAACCACTAAGAAAGCAAAAGGTGTGAAGACAGGTTATTTAAAGAAAAATATAAACTTTGAACACTACAAAAACTGTTTATTTAACGACACCACCTTAACAGCAAAATTTAACACCATAAGAAGTGAAAAACACAAATTATACAGTGTTACAGAAGTAAAAAAAGCACTATCGGCAAATGATGACAAAAGACATATCATGGATGATAAAATTAACACTCTTCCTTTTGGCCACTACTCTCTTAATCCTATCAACGACTAACCTATTCTTCGTCCCTCTTCGACCCTCTACGACCTAAATTACTTTTCCTTCCGTAAAAAAATGGGGAACACGGCAAGTCCAACGCCGTGTTCCCCATTTTTTTACATCAATTTGAATGACCTTGACCCAGTTAAATATGGGTATAATAGAAAAAAAAAATATTTTTACATCTACCGAAGAGGAAGGATAAAATTATGGATTTAAAACAAAAGATTGTTAATGAGCTTCATAAACCGGCTAGAAGAAAATTTCCCCGAAGAAATACTGTTATAAAAGGAATGAATGATCTATATCAAGCTGATTTAATCGAAATGATTCCTTATAGCAAACAAAATAAAGGATTTAAATATATATTGACTATTATCAATTGTTTTACAAAGATGGCAGATGCTTTACCGCTAAAAGATAAAACCGGCAAGAGTGTAACAAAAGCCATGGAAACTGCGATACAGAGAGACAAAAATACCATAAAACATTTACAAACCGATGATGGTAAAGAATATTTTAATAAAGAATTTTCAAATTTAATGAAAAAATACGGCATAAACCACTATTCGACTAATTCAGAGGTAAAAGCATCAATCATAGAAAGATTTAATCGAACTTTAAAAGGTGCGATGTACAAGATGTTTTCAAACAGAGGATCGCACGTATGGATTGATATGTTACCAAAACTAATAAAAGATTACAATAACAAGTTCCATAGAACAATTGGTATGAAACCGAACCAAGTGACTAGTAAAAATGAAAAACTCGTATTAAAACGTATAAAAATGAATACTAAACCAAAAGTTGAAAAACTAAAGCCTAAAACGTTTAACGTTGGTGATAAAGTGCGAATAAGCAAATACAAAGGTGTATTCAGTAAAAGATATCTACCAAATTGGACAAATGAGGTTTTTACCGTATTTAAGGTGCAACCTACAGTACCGGAAACTTACATTTTAAAAGATAATAAAGGACAATTGCTCGAAGGAGGGTTTTATGGACATGAAATGTTAAAATCCACAGTAGGTGATGTATATCTCGTTGAAAAGGTGTTACAACGGAAAAAAGATAAAGTTAAAGTGCGATGGTTAGGATTTAATAAGAGTGAAGATTCTTGGATACCTAAAAAGGATCTTATATAATGATGGAGCATCATTTTAGGTTGAACCTTTACAAAGGATGGAGATAATACCGCAAAAGGATAGTTTTCCTATTAATAATATTGATGAACTCACGGTGGACAATTCAGAATTAAACACTGGCAAACATGGTGTTTTATTACCAAACACGGTGCGTTGTCTTGTAACCGGTCCATCAAAGTGTGGTAAAACAAATGTAGTATTCAATTTGATTACAAACCCAAAAGGATTGCGTTTCAATAACTTGTATGTCTTTTCCAAATCATTACAACAACCCAAATACCAATTATTAGAAAAAATATTTAATAATGTGCCAGAAGTGAAATATTACAAGTTTGATGCAAGTGAAAGTGTAATGCAACCGCATGAAGCTAAACCATTTTCAGTTTTTATATTTGATGATATATCCTGTGAAAACCAAAACACTATCAGGAGCTATTTCGCTATGGGGCGACATAACAATATAGATAGCATTTACATAGGCCAGACTTATAGTAAAATACCAAAACAATTGATAAGAGATAACGCAAATGTGTTAATTGTATTCAAACAGGATGAAACCAACTTAAAACACATATATTACGATCATGTCAATGCGGATATGTCATATGAACAGTTTAAAGACATATGTGGTAAGGCTTGGGCTGAAAATTATGGATTTTTCACAATTATGAAGGAACACCCACTAAATAACGGTCGATACAGGATAGGTTTCGATAAATTTATATTAATTCACTAACCATTATATCATGCAATCATTCTTGTACAGCACGTCTTGCTACAAACATGGTTAACCAAGAAAAGTTAGTAAAGGAAATTAAATCACTTAGTGATTCTATTCGGGCTAAAAACAGAGCGTTAAAGTTAGGTATCAGCGAAAGGGAGAAATTTCTTGAATCTACTTTTAAACCTATTGCAGAGCCTTTGAAACAATTGAACAAAAAATTGACTAAACCTTCTTTTCAAGGTGATATTATTGCTCCGATAACACAATATGAAAGGGAAAGTGTAATATCAGAAGATATTAGCGATGAGGACCCGGAAGCCTCCATATTTAGTGATACAACGGCAGAAAGAGAAGATGTATATGCTGGTAGTGAAGAAGAAGTGGTATCTATAGCGAGTGAAGAAGAAAAAACAGAAGGAGAACCATCAAACATAAGCTTATTGGGTGAAACTATTCATACAAAAGGACCGTTAGGAAGGAAATACTTGTTAAAACTGTTAATTGGAACTGATTCTACTAAAAAATACCACAGTTATGGAGCAAGAATGTCCAAAGAAGGTGTAATGATTGGTAATAGCAAATTAGATGTCGATGAACATGATAATATTCACGTAGGTGGTCAAATATATAAGGGAACAAGGGGACTATTTGAATTATTATTTGAAAATAAACCTTTAAAAGCATTGGTAAAAAATGATGATTTGGAAGTGTATAGCAAAATTTTGGAACAAACTAATGCATATAAAAGAAATTATTTACCTGAAGCACCCATATATAGAAATAAATCTGTAAAATATAAAGATTTTGTTTCTAAATTAATACCGATTATAAGAAGAAAACCTGTAAAAAGAAGATTAGTAGCATCCACTTTTGATTTAAGTTCCCCAGAACCGAGAAAAAGAAGCAAATCAGTCACCGGTAAAGGATTGTTGAAGAAACTATACAATACAAACGTAATTTATTACAATAATATCAATAAATTGGTGGATAGAATGAAACTAATACATGAAGCCAAAGAAGCGGGTCATACTGGATTGGAAAACGAATGGGTGGCTTTAGTGGATGAACTTAGAAACCGCGGGGTAATCTCATAAAAATGCGTTACTCCCTAAAATTCTATTCAGTTGCACCATGAGTGTCGACAAGTTCGGACGATATTCCTCGGATGGATTATACTACGCGAATAACTTAAAAAGAGGTGCTGGTTTACCACAAACACCTGAAGGAGATTATGATATTAGTAATAAAAGGTTAAAAAACATAAAAGATCCCACGGACGAAAACGATGCAGTAAATTTAAAAATAGTAAAGGAAAAGATATCACCAACATTAAGACTACACAATAACACATATGATGCAGAAAATCATACAATTATAAACGTTGGTAAACCAAATGAAAACGGTGATGCGATAAACAAAGGTTATTTGTCATCTGAATTAAAAAATACGTTAAAATTCAATGGAAAAACGTATAGTGCTAACAATAAACGTATATCCAACGTAGATGACCCTAAAGATGCAAAAGACAGCGTGAATAGACGCTATTTACATTCCTTGATACCTGAAAAGACAAAAGATGGATTTTCTTTTTATAAATTTGTTATTAATGATATAGGTTATCCGAAAACTGAAAACGATGCTGTAAATCTAAAATATATTAAAGATCATTGTATCATACGTGATGTAGGGGTTATAGATTGTTTTGGTAATTGTTTAGCAAATGTTAAAGATGGTTCGGTGCCATCAGATGGTGCAACAGTTGGTCAAATGATGGAAACCTTAAAACAAGAAACAACCTCTTTTGTAAAACAAGATCAAGTAGTATCGAAGCAAGGGGATGAATTTGTTCAAGGTAATGAAAAATTTAATTTATTAACATACAAAAATAATGCTTGGGATTGCATGGATAAAAAGTTATCAAATATGGGATGGGGTTATGATAAACATGATGCAGCTGCTTTATCACAAACCGTACATCTAGATCCAAATTTACACTTTGCAGTTTTTACATGTAATAATAACAATATTACAAACTTGAGAGCAGGAATACACCCAAATGATGCTGCAACTGTAGGACAGACCATTACAACATCATTGAAGGATAGTAAAGTGTATAATTGTAATAATAAACGTATAACAAACCTTAAAGACCCTCAACATGTAGATGATGCCGTCACTGTTAATTTTCTTGTAAAAGTTTTAGGTAATGCGATATTTGATTTACACAATCATTTTACACCAGATATTCTTCAAGGAAAATCGGGTCATAATACTTATGCTGAATCCGCGAGAGGTGATTATATTAAACGAGAAATTTATAATAAATACTTTATTAACCCTAAAACGCAAAAGTTTAGATCATCAGATTGGGGTGATATTGATATTTAATTAAATAACTCAATAAATGACTTCATTTATGTGCAACCTGTCATAGAGGTAACACATAGGTTACGCTTTTCGAATATAAAAGACAATCATGACGTTTCATTACACCAGTCCATATCGAGACACTATACGGAAAGGAGGTGGTATCACATCCACAGCGGTTTCTCTGTTAAGTAAAGCTTTAAATCGAATTCCAGTAGGATCTGTCGTAAATAGAGCAATAGACGCTTTACCATACGAATTTCACATACCGGGAGGTTATCAGTATTGCGGACCAGGAACTAAATTGAAAAAACGACTGGAAAGAGGCGATCCAGGCATAAATAAGTTAGATCAGGCTTGTAAAGAACACGATATAGCATATTCCACATTTAGCGATACAAAAAATAGATCAATAGCTGATAAAAAGCTCGCGGATATAGCTTGGCAACGAGTAAAGTCTAGTGACGCTAGTATTGCAGAGAAAGCAGCAGCTTTAGCGGTAACAGCAGGTATGAAGGCTAAAACAGCGGTAGGAGGTGGAAAAAGGAGGCGAAGAGTGAAAAGGAGATTGGCAAAGACAAAACATGGAGGGAATATTAGAAGAAAACGACGTTCCACCAGAAAGGGTAGCAAAAAACCAACAGTATGGTCAATGGTAAAAAACGGGGCAGGTCTATACCTAAGACCGTATCGTGCATATTAAATAAAAGAAATCAATTAGTAATACCACATAAAGCGTTAACAAATATTGAATTATTTAAATACATTTCATGTTTAAAAATACCTTTTTTTCGTGGTGTCTTTATGAAAGATGAATTACCAGTTAAAATGTGGAAAAACGAAACCGGCATTGTAAATTTAGACAATTCAGAAGGTCCTGGCACTCATTGGGTTTGTTATAAGAAATTAGGTGATAATATTTATTACTTTGATAGTTTTGGCAATTTACCACCACCTAAAGAACTCGAGCATTACTTTAAATCTGCTAAAAACATATATTACAACTATAAAAGAGAACAACCTGATAACACTTTAATATGCGGCCATTTATGTTTGGAATTCCTAGCTAAAAGTATCAGTCACAATTGAGATGTCTTCCTATACGGTATCATTAACAGGAAAATCGTCCACTTTGCGAAGTATCCTTTTTCCAGCGTTACGCTTGCAAGAAGGAAGATTTTGGGAAGCGGCACTGTTGGATTTTACAACTTACAACTCTATTCCCAATGTTACGGAAGATAAAAATAACTTATTGCATTACTATAAAGGAAAAGATGCCAGTGGGAAGTTTACAGGCTTAGAAGTTTGCAGTTTACCCACAGGTTCTTATGAAATTGATCATATTAATGAATTTTTGCAAAATAAAATGGGAAAAGACAATATAACATTAAAAGGTAATAACAATACGATGAAAGCTGAAATTAACTCCAAATATTATATAGATTTTACTCAGGAACACTCAATCGGTGAATTGTTAGGATTTCCCAAAGATGGGCCAATTTTAGAACCAAATCAAACACATTCCGGTAAACAAACTGTAACAATATTAAAAGTCAATAGTATAGATATAACTTGTAACATTATACAGGGAGCTTACAGAGATGGAGCAAATACCCATATAATACATACTTTTTACCCGAGTGTACCTCCAGGATTTAAAATTGTTGAAAAGCCACAAAACCTAGTATATCTGCCGTTGAACACCACTTTCATTTCAGACATCGTGTTGAACGTATTGGATCAAGACGGTAACTTGATAGATTTCCGAGAAGAGCCAATTACAGTTAGATTACATTTAAAATCGACACTTTAATACAAAAATCATGGGTTTATCATTTAAAAGTGGACAACCTACGGGAAACCATATTAGTAGCTCTTCAGCTGTGGAGGAGTTAACACGCGAGAACATTCGTTTCTTAGAAAAGATTGGTTTAAAATTAACCGATTATGGATATACTGGATATAGCGCAGGGTCCGACATTCGACGAAACCCTATGGGAAAAAGAATATCACACCCACAACCCTTACACTTCATCAAAATTGAACAATAAAGACGAAATTCGTATTCCTATACAACATCAGGACATTTACACACTACCATGTGAAAGTTACTTGTATATCGAAGGAAAAGTTACTAAAAAGGATGGTTCTACTACTGGTACAACAGTTCCATTTATAAATAATCCTATGGCTTTCCTGTTTGATGAAATTAGATATGAAATATCAGGTGTAACAGTTGATTCCACTAAAAAAGTAGGTATTGCAACAACTTTAAAAGGGATAACATCTATATCACCTAATGAAACCAATTTACTTCAACCTGCCGGATGGGTTTTACCTGAACATGACACAATCACTCCGAATACAAAGGGATATTTTGATTTTCATATTCCATTACGTTTGTTGCTTGGATTTGCTGAAGATTATAGAAAAATAATATTAAATGTTAAACAAGAATTAGTTTTGTTGAGATCTTCTAACGATAAAGACATTATTAAAGCTCCAGACGGTACAACAGATGCAACTTTAGAATGGAAATTAACATTAGACAAAATTGTATGGAGAGTTCCACATGTTAAATTAGCTGACGAGCATAGAATGCTACTATTAAGGAAATTAAAGGCTGATCGTGATATTGTAATTCCTTTTAGAAGTTGGGAATTCCATGAACATCCCAGTTTACCTGCTACGGATCGACACACTTGGACTGTTAAAACATCTAATTACGTAGAACGAGCCAGGTATATTATATTTGGTTTACAAACAGGTAGGAGAGACAGTATCACAAAACATGCAGGCAAATTTGATCATTGCAACTTAAAAAATATTAAAGTTTATTTGAATTCACAGTTTTTCCCCTACGACAATTTAAATGTGTCATTCGCTAATAAAAAGTACAGTATATTATACGATATGTATGCGAGATTCCAAAATTCATATTACGGTAAAACAAATACACCTTTATTATCACCAGAAGAATACTTAGATGGTTACACAATAGTTGTAATTGATTGTTCTAAACAAAATGAATCAGTAAAATCATCAAGTGTTGACATAAAGATAGAAATGGAATTCAACGATCCTATACCTGCAAATACAACTGCATATTGTTTAATTTTACATGATAAAATTGTCACTTACACACCTTTGACTGGAATTGTTAAAAATGTTTTATAAAAACTCGTTTTTGTAAAATTTCAATCACGGGCGCGATTATAAAAGGGGAGCGCGCAGGTCGCTCCTGATCAGTTTGTTGCCTGACATCGTATGGGTAGCATCATCTTCAATATGGCTTCTACAAGTGGTACAACCGAATGCGATATAGAAAAAGAAATTTCAGAATTTTTGGACATGAATGGACAGCAACACGGTGCAGATCAAGAAGAAGAAAAAGGTAAAAAGAAAAAATATTTGTCCAAGAGGAAAAGAAATGTGGAAGAAAATATTTCACCAAATATTTTGATGGAAGTATTTTTAAGAATTTTTTATCCAATCTCTTCAAGTTTGGATAAAAGTGTTTTAATTGGAGTAATGAAATCAACCGACTATTCACCTACAGTAATTTTAACTCACGGAACAAAAATGATTTTGTTTACAGCCAATGCTTGGGAATCTTTTATGAAACACCTCCATTTATTAGAATGTTACTTTAATAGCAACATGTTTGGCAGAAAAACAAAAGTAGGACTATTGGATTCAGACTTGGAAATTGATATTATTAAACACCGAGGTGAACATCAAATGAGATTCAGAGATACAACCAAACATGACATAAAAATTCAACTTAACAGAGAAGAATTTTTTATTTTGACATGTGCAACGGAACCCATAACAAGATATTTAAGACAACTAGTATTTTCCAGTTCAATTATTAAAGATTATTTAACAGACACTTTGGACAAACAACCGGACGCACCAATTTTGTATGGACCTGTGGACACTTCAATATTCAACAGAATTCCTCATGAAGTTCAAATGTGGAGACAATTGGAACAATATGTGCAAGAAAAAAATAATTTTGTAAAATCGGATGAAGAAACACATTTTAGTGATGAAAAGGATCAAAGTGATGAAAATGACTACAACAAAAATGACCAGATGGAAAGTTAAATAAATTTTTAAAATTTTTCACAACAATTTACACTTGAATTGGCAAATTTTCAATAAAAAAATTCAAAATTTTGTGGGGTTAGGCCTACCGGGGATGGTGCCCACGTTAAATATACACCAACGCGCCTTTAACTGTACGGCCTGGCATAAATACGTGCCTACCGTGGTGTGGAAAACAGTTGACCTTCGGACACCGTGATGGATAGACTGGTGACCTTTCAAATGGACATGGAAGAAGAAATCAAGTCCAAACCGGGTATTATTGAATTTCAGGCGTTTCGTGGTAACGATGATCGGTTCATTATTAAAGAACTAGTATTTTATGATATAGATAAAAATATTCCTTATACATTTTTATTCAAACCACCATGCTCTTTTTCTTCACTAACCACCAAAGCCGCAACAACAAACCGATGGACTTGGAAATATTTTCATCACATCGATTGGTATGACGGTTTTACCAGTTATTCAGACTTGTATCATATTATGCATCAATTTTCAAATAAATTTACTAATATTTACACAAAGGGACTTGAAAAGAAAAGGTGGATAGAACAATATACATCAAATCCAGTCAAAGACGTGCAAATTAATAAAAATTTTAAATTTATTCCTGAAAACGTTTGTATTTGCACACAAAGCGTAGAACATGAAAGGGACAGGCACTGTGCATTAAAAAACGCTTTAAAATTAGCTACTTACCTGCAAGATGGAGAAATCGGTGGTGGTGGTGGGGGTAACGTCATTATAAAAGCGAGGAGCAGACCGAGACTTGGCACGAGTATTACTCGAGACTCCGAGACGACAACATCTCAGAGCTAGAAGACAGCGAGGACCTCTAGAACAACCATGGCATCCAACCAGTTTCTGCAGTCTTTGGTGGAACAATTCAACGCCCACTCCAAGTCTACAATTTTGCCGGTAAAAAATGTTCAGAGCTGAAAGATGAAAAACATTACATCATACATGCTATGAAGAAGATGGAAACTACAGTCGGCGAGGCAATCTGCTGCAGCTTGAGCGAAGCTCCATATACACCGGGAGATGAAGCAAAATTTCAAATTTATTTGCCAAAAAGATTCGTCCATCTGCTACAAAACGAAGACCTGCGCTCCATTCAACCGGGATGCCTCTACTTGGTGTCCCACGGATCTAGCGGCAGCAACTCCACCGAGCTGACCATCCACATGGCCGAGAAGCAGCAGTGTTAAATAAAATTTAAATTTTTCTTGTATCTGTTTGTATTCACTATATAATTTTTCTCATGTAATCTTGTTTGTACTGTAATAAATAAACATTACCAAAAAAAAAAACAAAAAAAAATAAAAAAGGCAATATATCAATATGTGAAACAAATAACAAAAGGTTTCACATATTGATATGTTGCCTTTTTTTAAAAAAGCTCTGGGGTGACCTTGACCTTTGACCTTTGCATAAATTAAACAAAATAAAAATATTTTTCAAACAGCAATGTGTGTATGTGTGTGTGTGTGTGTGTGTGTGTGTGTGTGTGTGTGTGTGTGTGTGTGTGTGTGTGTGTTTTCCCCCACCATTTTGGGTTACCAGCATACAGACTGCAAAGAAGTCCAGTTTAATTGCAACTGTCAAACCATGAGCACCCTATTTGAGCTTTGTGTAAGAAAAATTATTCAAGATCAACAGCTATTTAGCCATACTTTACGTTCCAACGCTCCTCAGCAAATTAAAATTTTTATCAAACAGTACAAGCTAGACAACAGAGGTTACAACACTTTTGGGTGGTACAAGTTTGGTGATGGTACAAAATTTTGTCAAAATTGTGGAAGGGCTGCTGTATCTAACCCAGCACAATTCCTACAAGATGATGGATGTTTACAATTAGGCCATGTAGCTCCAGTTATGAGTTACGAAACACCCAAAGAACTTTGCACAATTTGTTCAATCAATATGTTTAGTTGGAAAAAATTTAACCACCTCCCATCAGACAGCATATAAAATCCTTCCCCCACCACTATTTCATACTACGTTCAAACAACCATGCTAATATTCATTCCGCCTTTGGACATCACACAGAAAACATCAAGATGGCTCTCACTGTAAAATGCGCAAATTATGAAGAAGTATTTGTAAGAAATCTGCAAGAATTAAACGAAATTGTTGAAGAATTTAAATCACTAATCGAACAGGGATACCGACTAAACATGCAAATTTTTGCATGCAACACAAAATGCACCCATGGCTTCAGGGATGACGAGCCGCCAAGGTCACCATCATCATCAACTTCCTCGGCCTACTCCTCCAGATCGTCAATGAAGACTCAAGCCAGTCCAAACTTGGAATATTTCTCCTGACTAATATTTATATTTTGTTTCCTTACTTTACTTCAATATGCTTATTATTGTATTGTAATAAAAGAATAAAAAAATAAAAAAAACCTATCTTGCTACAGTTTTGTAGCAAGATAGGATTTTTTAAAACACAAATTGGATGACCTTGAACAGGTTCTAACATGTACAGGTGTAAACGTAACCACAAATTTAAACATTTTTTTTATTTCCTAATGGTTAACCTTGATACTTCCCCCACCATTTTTTCCTCTTGGAGACCTGAGAAACAACACCAATGTGTTTCATTACATCTTGATCTTTCAAGCTGCAAACATGGATGTCCCACCACCAATATATGAGGCTGATGTAGCAGGAGGACAGAGAAGGAGATGCCAGCATTTGGATCTAGTGGAGTTGATGGAAAGGAGAATTGAAGAAAGGCAGATCAGGAAGGATACCATCCTAACACAAAAAATTTTAAAATTGGATCTTGTCATGCTTCTGGCCTTACTCATTGCAGTCTTCGTCTACTTGGTCTACGCAGTCATATACTGTCTAAGGTGCACGGAGTGTGCTGACAAGGGAGCCAACTTGCCAGTTTTCAACGCTACTCTTTAAATAAAATTTTCTTTTTTAAAACTCCAAATGGTTGACCTTGAACATGTCTCAACCTGTCTGGTTGTATCATGAAACAGAATTAATTTTCCTCTAAGAAACCAAACCCCTACCACCACCACAATTCTAAAAGAGCAATCCTACATGCAAGTCTGACTTCATTTCCAGCTCAGCTACGCTAGCGGTTACACGGTACAATGAAGTGGGAATTACTTGTTGACAACCTTGAACACCTGAAAGAAATTTATCAAAAACTGCACATGTTATTACTTCAACATCCAGGAATGGTAATTAAAATGGATTTGGAATACGACTGTCCAACCATCGACAGTATGGATATACCCGAAGGAGTGGTCCACAATACAGAAGAAGAAACTTGTTGCTGTGAAAGTAGCACTTCAACAACAACAAGCACAAGTCCATCCAGCTCATATGAGGATGAAGGCGGATTTTTGTAAATAAAAATTTATTTTTTTTTTTTTAAACTTCAAATGGTTGACCTTGAACAGGTTTCAACATGTTGAAGAATGTGGATGAAAAAATAAAAAAAATTTTTTCTTCAATCTGATCACTTAACCCCCACCACATAACTGGGTACCTAGGATGCATGGAGCGACTTGGTCAGTCGCTATTCAACTCTTGCAGTGTGCACATCACACTTTTTCCGCTCAATTTACATAACTGGAGTTCTAAATGAAATATTTAGCTAAAACTTACATATTTCACAAGTTTTAAGCGAAACTAAAAATCGCGAAAAAATTATTTTTTTTTATTTTCATATGGTTCAAAATTTTACAATTCCCAAGGTCACCTAAGAAAACAATTAGAAAAAAATTATTTTTTTTTTCATATAGCTCAAAATTTTACAAGTCCCAAGTTCATCTGAGAAAAAATAATATTATTTTTTTTCATAATGTTTCCAACAAGTACAAACTCGAATGAGTTGTTGGAAAAAAAATAATTTTTTTTATTTTTTCGCATCTCACCACTTTACCCCCACCACGCGGTCTGGTACCCGGACGGCGCGGTGCTGTCCGGTCAGTCGGCGTCCGGCTCCCGCGCGGTGATGACACCACCACCGTCGGCTGTTCGCAATTTTGTTTCCAGTTGGGCTTCGGGTTTCTCCAGTGGGTAAGTGGAAATAAAAATTATTTATTTTTTTAGTTTTAAGAGTGGGGTTGCTAGGGTTCAGGTCAATGACCTCTGAGGAATGCCTTACTTCACATTTGGTAGGTTTTTCGGTCTGGTCGCTGGGAAAATAAATTTTTCTTTGCACTTTTGTGGTTTCTCGTGGATTTTCACTCCACAGCCGAATACTAGGAACCACAAAAGTGCAGAGAAAAATTTTTTTGTCTTTCCACGTGACCTTGACCTTAATTACGTCAGTGACGTCATTATGGTGACGTCAGCGGTAATGACGTCGTCATGACGTCATTTCTATTACGTCATATCTATGACGTCCGATGACCGATGACGTCATTCGTGACGTCAGTGACCTTGGTGACGTCAGCATTCCTCAGGGGTCATTGACCTGAGCCAGCAGCCCCACTTTGCCACTACTCATAATTCATCGTTTATTGTACCCGTCTCAAGATCAAAGTTTATTTTACCATTTACTTGCATACATTCGCTGGATTATAAAGTTTTCTTTAATTTAAATGTTGATGTAAAAATCAGCCGTGAATTTGTAATAGTTTGTAAGATAAAGAAACACTCCTAGTGAATTTTGTAGTCATTCTACGCAAAAAAATTATAGTATTGCCACTTTAGGTGATTAGTATAATATAAGATCATCTTCACTCATTGTATTCCACCTGGCTTTCTTTTTAAAATAAACCAAAACATATGTTCTAATGTACACAAAGCAAACGTTTTGTGAATCCCCATGCTATTCTTATGGAGGACGTTTTACGTGATTTCTCATTTCCTGTTAACATTATGGACACGCCGATAGTTTTCCCTCGTGCAGGGGACCGAGACCTTTAATTTGAGACCCCTCCCATCATCCTGCGATTTGTATAACGCTCACAATTTTTCTCAAGAAATTTCCCTTACAGAATTATATATATAGATATCACTAACTTTTATATTGATTTTATTGAAAATTTCCTGAGTACGCAGGTCTGCTGCAACAAGGTGTTATTTATTTTTTCTTAGTTTTTATTTATATATATGGGCAATAGCTAAATGTCAAGAAATGGTTTTTACTTATATTACAATTATTTAGTTTTGAATTTGCAAACGAATAATCTCAAGAAACTATTACAATATATTGTTTTCACCAGATAAATTAAGAAGAAAATAACAATATGCATCTTACAACTTACTAGTTAAGGTAGCTCAAAGAAAGAAACTTAGAGACTGAAACTTGTACTATAATCCAACTATGTGGGACTTAAAAAAATTGTAATGCTAAAATAAAACATACTTTTCAATATGTCCACCATTTTTACATCAGAGAAGTTAAAAATTAAACTATTCTAAAAATTAAAAATTGATAATAGTTTATTTATTTTTATTAATATATACAGGGTGTTTCAGAACTCCCCACCAATATCTTAGGGCATTGTTCCTGGGTTAAAAACATATCTAAATATCATATTTAAATTGTCCGGAAGTCTTAAGTTACTCACACAGCCGCCATTTTGTTTTTTACACGTAATAAGTTTTATTTCCGTAACGGACGGTTGTATTCAGATCATATTTGGTATACATCTTTATCATACCAATGTACATTTCCAAGAAAAAAATTAATTTTTTCCATTGTATATTTTCAAAATGGCGGCCATTTTAAATTTTCAAACTCAAATATCTCAAAATCGGTAAATTTTACAAACATTTCACAAGACACAAAAAAGTTGTAAAATTAAATTACCGAACTAATGGTGCCAAGGTTGTAAGGATCAGAGAACAAATAACGGAGTTATTGTGATTTTTCTTCATAAAAACATTGATTTTGCTGTTAAAATGGCCTTATTTGCATTAAATTCAATGCAAAATCCATGTTTTTATGAAGGAAAATCACTATAACTCCGTTATTTGTTCTCCGATCCTTACAAACTTGGCACCATTGGTTAGGTAATTTAATTTGGCAACTTTTTTGTGTCTTGTAAAATTTTTATAAAATTTACCGATTTTGAGATATTTGAGTTTGAAAATTTAAAATGGCCGCCATTTTGAAAATATACAATGGAAAAATTAATTTTTTTCTTGGAAATGTACATTGGTATGATAAAGATTTATACCAAATATGATCTGAATACAACCATCCGTTACGGAAATAAAAATTATTATGTGTAAAAAACAAAATGGTGGCTGTGTGAGTAACTTAAGACTTCCGGACAATTTAAATATGATATTTAGATATGTTTTTAACCCAGGAACAATGCCCTAAAATATTGGTAGGGAGTTCTGAAACACCCTGTATAAACAAGCAGAATGTAATGTTCTCAAACACAAAACGCAAAATTACTGAAGGGTAAATTACTGTATACTTCATCCTTAAAAAGAAAAAAAACACAGTAAAAAGCTCTCTTTGATATTGCGTACATCGACAGAAAGGCTTTGAAGATTTCAAGACTAACTAATCTTCCTTGGAATATTTTTGTTACTCATTCTCTTTTCACGGCTTGGCAGAACGAAAGATTTCTATGCCTTTTGCATTTCCTACGTTTGTAAAGAATATACAGTACAGTAGTTCAATTTGGACTCTAAACTAATAGACATATTAGGAACAGAAGTATACAAACAATATAAAAGAGCTAAAAAATTATAATTTATAGAGTTTTATTTGTTTTCAATATTTTTATTCATTTGATGATTTTTTATTGAATTAGTATTCAATTTAGAAATATTTAATTAGTGAAAGGAAATAATAATAGTAGTGTGTTTTTGCGGTTGCTGGCTCAGTTCAATGACCTCTGAGGAATGTGATGACGTCATCGCCAAGGTCAACGACCCCGATGACGTCATCGATGACGTAATCGATGACGTCATCGATGATGACGCAATCGATGACGTCATACCCATGACGTCATCAAAATGACGTCATCGATTACGTAATTGATGACGTCACCATCGATGACGTCATCTCTGTGATGTCACACCCATGACGTCACAGAAATGACATGCTGATGACGTCATCATCCATTACATCATCAAAATGACGTCACTGACACTGTTAAGGTCAAGGTCACGCCGAAACTCAAAATTTTTTGGCACTTTTGCCGTTTCTCGCACTACGCTCCGAGTTTCAGTCAGAGTCCACGTGACCTTGACGACTTGGAGCGAATTTGCGATGAGAAACAGCAAAAAGTGCCAAGTCAAACTCGAGTTTGCGACATGACCTTGCTTAAACCGTCATCCACTAGTCCTCAGAGGCCATTGAACAAGCACAACATCCGCAATTTCATATTACTGTGACCTTGAACACTTAACAACTACAGAGCGCCGACACCGATGCGCACCCCACGACAGCCACCGAGTGACTGACCGTCAGGCCCTGTGTACTCTAGGTATATCGGCTTGAGTGACTAAGACTCTAAACTGTCAGGAATGGGAGTAACTAACTGAATTTTGCAAGGAAAAGTCATTTCATCCAATATTTTAAACAAATCCTCATCAGTAAAACTGACATTAGTCCGTTTTGTATAAAACTTAGGGTGTCCGCGCAACAGTTTGCGCCACTTAGCTAAAGTCGAAACCCTCTTAACTTTGAGTGGTGGACAGTGAGCAACTAATAAAGCCTTAACACGACTAAGTTTCTTACCTAAAGTGTCCTGCGACATGGCGTCTCCTCACAAAAGTCCACACAATACTGAGAGACTGCTTGTAGCGCACGAGTCAAGGGAAAAGAGGTGGGGGAAACAGCAGGAGTGGGGGAAGGTCACAGTGGTGGGGGAAGGCGAGGCTTAACGTTGGAGTATCGCATCACTTCACCATGAGCTGTCCTACAGTCAACACACTGTTCTCTTGGCCCGAGTTGGCACTAGAAGAAACATTTCTGTACAGCTTAGGCTGTGAGAGCCGAGGAAGCAAAGTCAAAGTGGAAATTGTGTTAAACTCCAAGATAAAGAGTCTCCTAAATAAACTAATTGTATCCCTGCAATCTCCTATAACTTTAGAGAAATACCACTTTATTAAGCGACACCTTATACTTTGGCAAAACGAAGCGGAAATGGAAAAGATTACAGTAAAATTAATTTAACTTAAAACTTGGACTGGACAGTCATGGCGATACCATGTGGCGTGCAAACGCCACCCTAAACATTACAAGTTAGGTTATTGAGCACCTCTGGTACGATAACCGATGTGCTAGAGTTAAAGTGTGATGACCTTGAGTCAAAACACTGAAATACTACAAGTCGATATCGTCCCAGAGTTAAAGTGTAGTGACCTACATTCAGAACTTGTAAAATTACTTACATATAGAGAGCTATGGAACAGCGAGACGCACCGCATGGAAGCCGGAGACATACTGGCGAAGCGGTGTTGTGCAGCCTAGGGACCCAGTTGTGGTGGGGGTACAGCCAACACTTAGAGTACAAGTGTTGTTGGTGACCTTGACCCACTTAACTTACCTGACCCCCCCCCCCCGACAAAAAGTGCGAACCCCCCCCCAGTTTTAAAACTCCATTTGGATGGCCTTGACCTTTCCCCCTCCACTCACCTTAGTTTATATAAGCTCCATTCACGCTGACCACGGCATCACTTCATCTTGCTCCCTCGCCGAAGCAACATCAAGTATGGAAACTAAGCGTGTCTCATGTTGCGAGCATAGGTGTTTGGAGATACAAGGCGTCACGTATTGTGCAAAGAAGCGTTGGGAGGAAGAGACGGGGACAACCTATTGCTGTGAGGATAAGTGTTTCCTCTTACCAAAGTGGCACGTGGATGGGCTGGCCTGCCGGCAATGCGAATGCTTCGGATGTTGCAGGTGTAGATGCAAGAACCAACAGCTGCCACCACCTGTACTACAAACTTTCAAAATCTACAAATCCAAATACTTTTATACTTGTTGTCCGCAGCGGTGTATTAAGTTTCACTTCTCCAATCTTACCAATTGTCGGAAGTGCTACGGACAACCTGATGGGTGGTGCACCTGTTTTCTGGACTCCTGCCGCTACAGATCGGATTGGTTTACAAGTCCGTTAGAAATTGATGAGGTCGCCCAGGAGGCACAAGAGTAGTCTTTCTACTCTTTTACTTTTTTAAAACTCCATTTGGGTGACCTTGAGATTTCCCCCTCCACTTCCCCATATACCTAGAGTACACGGAGCCTGACAGTCAGTCACTCGGTGGCTGTCGTGGGGTGCGCATCGGTGTCGGCGCTCTGTAGTTGTTAAGTGTTCAAGGTCACAGTAATATGAAATTGCGGATGTTGTGCTTGTTCAATGGCCTCTGAGGACTAGTGGATGACGGTTTAAGCAAGGTCATGTCGCAAACTCGAGTTTGACTTGGCACTTTTTGCTGTTTCTCATCGCAAATTCGCTCCAAGTCGTCAAGGTCACGTGGACTCTGACTGAAACTCGGAGCGTAGTGCGAGAAACGGCAAAAGTGCCAAAAAATTTTGAGTTTCGGCGTGACCTTGACCTTAACAGTGTCAGTGACGTCATTTTGATGATGTAATGGATGATGACGTCATCAGCATGTCATTTCTGTGACGTCATGGGTGTGACATCACAGAGATGACGTCATCGATGGTGACGTCATCAATTACGTAATCGATGACGTCATTTTGATGACGTCATGGGTATGACGTCATCGATTGCGTCATCATCGATGACGTCATCGATTACGTCATCGATGACGTCATCGGGGTCGTTGACCTTGGCGATGACGTCATCACATTCCTCAGAGGTCATTGAACTGAGCCAGCAACCGCAAAAACACACTACTAATAATTAGTGATAGGTATTTATTACCTGTAGGAAAAGGCCAAGTTCGTCTCAATAAATAAGTATTTTCATTCCATTTAATTTCATTAAAAAATGTTCATCACTACTATGATAATCTTCAATATTAATATGTAAATTCATGATTCTTGTATTTAACTACTGTATATCAGTATATAGTGTAGTAAAATTAATCGGGAAAAATGAAATAGTTTTTGAAATGTGTTCTATGGCGTCCCTCCGAAACCTTCCTCCGAAAAGTCCCCAGAAATCCCTTATGGGGATCACGCTTAAAAATGAGGGGTTGGCCCATAAGGAGTTACATTAAAATTTGATATTAAGCATACTAAATTTAAATACATTCCAGAAGGTTTATATATATCAAATTAAAGGTATTAAAATGTAGAATATAATGCTGCAAACCCGATCTCAATATAACTGTCGGGAGTGAAATGGCAGGCGTTCAAAGTTTAGAATAAAATAATATTATCAAAACTTTGAAATACAATAACTTCCGACATATTTGACCTATTGAGGTCTGGGTTTCGGCTATGTACTCTCCTTACTAAGGCCTTTAAAATTATGTATAGCATGGCTATGGACTAGGAATTTTTTTTAAACTTTGGGACATCAATGTGGAGGGTGGTTCAAGTGTAGTATGATAAGCATATAACTAGCTATCCGCATTTTCAGAGGCAATTGTAAAAGCAAACGTTTGCCGCAAACCGCACCTCGAAAGGTCAAGTATTTCAAAAATTATTAGGCTACATTTTTAAGCGTTTTAGGTTAAAATTAGATTTTTATTCAAAGTTTGACAGGCTGCCGTTTTCGACTCAGGCAACCTTTTAAGATGGGGTTTGCGGCATTAAATTCTACTACTTAAGAGCTTTAATTTGATGTACATAAACCCATTGGTCGAAGAAAGATTTATTTCTGACTCCACGTGGGCCATCCCATCATTTTTAGGCATGTTGCCCACTGGGGATTTTAGGGGACTTTTCTGAGGGAGGTCAGGGGATGGCATAGAACACATTTCAGCAAAAATTCGCTGTCCAAAAATTATTTTATTTTCCAGCCATATTTGGCTTAATTTTACTACACTAATAGGTTAACTTGCCAACAAACAATACAAACTTTACTGTTTGTCAACTTTCCTTTTCAAAAGATATTATAAAAATAAGGTACGGCTTCGCTCTGACAATAATAAACAACAAGGCGCCTCTAATAACACGAGGGGAAAATTTAATTCACTGACATTTTAGTAGAATTAGGACTCTTAATTGTTGTCGAACTTATAGAGTTTTCTATTTATATCAAAGTGTGTTCCACAAAATGCTCAAATGATCATGTTATTCGACGGGATTCAGTTTTGATGGTGACACTTTATTGCCCAATCATTATGTAAATAACACTCGAAAGTGGAAACCTCGTCTTTAGTTGCGGAGGGTATAATATAGGAACGTTCCCCGTCATAACGTAAAAAAATGCTACTTCCACTGGCCTAGATACACACAAAGTAAATGACATGGCAAGAAGGTTAAGGTAAGAAGGTATTTCAAAAGCTCATTAAATTGAAATTTAAAATATTTCAAATAGATGCTATTAATATTTGAAAATAATTGGCAGCATCTCATTTACTATAAGTCACGCCACATAAGTTGACGAATGGCCAAAAACAGCTGGGTATGGCGAGGGGAGGAGAGGGGGTGCTTTTCCAAAAACATCGAGCTTACTTTACATGCAATTTTTTATAGAACAGCTGATTATCCAATCATTTTAACTGAATTGTAGTGAAAATTCATTCGTCAAGTTACGTGGCGAGGGTTGTATAAGATTTAGTATATTGTATGCCTACTTTTTGTATTTTGTAAAATTTCTCTAACAACTAAAGTGAATTTTTTTAGGTAGTTTATAGATTAAAAGATTAATTATCGCAAGTAAAAAACTTGTTCTAAACCTACTCTTTTGCTGATCTTTGTCAATCAAAAAGCTTCACAAACCTTGAAACTTCTTATAACTTATTACTTATTTATATTAAGTATGTTTAGATGTTTTCCAAAAGTTAAATAGCCACGGATCTTAAATATGGGGATAAATGAAAAAGTAGGAACGGTACAATACAACAACACTATGCGATACTGTTAACAGACACTTAAAAATAGTTTAATTTGTTATTGGAAATACATGCGTGTATATTTCAGAACTACGATTCAAATCATATAATTAAAAGAAATAATAAAATCCCAAACCTTTTCATCGTATTAGTTAAACAACTACGAACTACAGGTGGTGTTAAAGTTGAGATATTTAAAAAAAAAAGCACCAACTGCCCTTATTGAAAGTTCAACATTTTGATTAAAAACTTTCCAGATCAACTTTCCAAACAATCGCCTATCATACGATATACAGGGTCTATTAAAAAGAGTCATCCCATTTTATAGGTTTATAATTTCAAAACTAGTAATCAGATGGACATGGTATTATTTTTATACTAAAGGATAACTATAAAGATTTTTTACATGCTATTTACAGGTGCTCAATAATGTTTCCTTTAGATGCGAAGCACAAGTCTATGCTATTCTCAAATTCGTCTCAGAGCTTAGCATGTCTTGTGATGGATTCGATGGTTGCTCTAACTTGAGTCTTCAGTTTCAAGTTTCAGTTTGGGTCTTCTTTTTATTTGTTTGTTAGAAGGAGCGGAATATAAACAGTGTCCTATACAAACCCCCAACAAAAAGAAATCACAAACAGTAAGGTCTGGTGACCTTGGCGGCCAGTGATTAACGTGGAATCGCTAGGTCCAGAATATCCAATCCATCTTTGAGGAAGCCTACCATTTTAAAACTCTCTCACATGTTTTCTTTTTGTGTGTATTGTAAAAGACACTGTTTATTTCCCTACTCTTCCAACAACATTGGCTGAACTGAAGAACCGCATCAGACCAGCCATCAAATCAACCACCCAAGACATGCTAGCTAAGATGTGGGACCAATTTGAGATTTGCTTACACAAGTGCTGTGCATCTAAATGGGGCTATATTGAGCACCTGTAAATGGTACGGTATGTAAAAAAACTTTATTAGTTATCTTTTAGTATAAAAATAACCCCATGTCCATATGATCATTAATTTTAAAATTATTATTAACCTATAAAATCGGCTGATTCTTTTTTATACACCCTGTATATTATAAATAAATACCAACAAACAAACAAGTGCTAGGGAGAACACTGTTCGGGGAACATGTTCGGTCAGTGCGGACGCGGCTTAACTAAACGATAAAAAGTTGAAGTAGTCTTAATCTTGTTGAATTAATCAAATCAAAGCCCAACAATCATGGTGTAGCTTTTGACAGATCAATCAATAAAACTACCAATCAAGGTAAAAGCCGTCATTTAAACCCGTGCTTCAATCCCGAGAAATATCGCTATGTGCTTTGTAAAAAATATACGGGCAAAGTTGACCATGACAATATATCAATAGATCTATGACAGGGGAATTAACTACAAAAATGTATTTTTCGTTGACCTAGTACCTATGGGTAGTATCCATCAAGTATTTTATCTACTTTTACAATATTCTATCACCAATCGTTAGGAAATATAAACTTATAGCAGGATTTTAATTTCTAATTTTGAATGTGAAAAATAACTACGATATAACAGCTAAACTCATGTAGGCCTACATTATATTTCAATTATCATTTATTACCTTCAAACATTTAAATGTTATCATGTAACTTAAGATTACATCTGAAAGGTAACCGTTGTTTTGTAAAAAATTGGTTATTCTGCAACAACTTGTTTTAGAAGATGTCACCAGTTTTAGTAAGCTTTGTAAACAAAACAGCCTTTTTTAGATTCTCTTAATATCAACTAATCGTTCATAGTACATGTGGTTATGTATTGTTCCCCGTCAACAGCGAAGTACAAGAGTCGATAGTCAATGGTTCGTTGGTTAATGCAAAACCCTCGTCGCCTGATGGTAAACAGCAACGAGAGCAGCTTTCAGTCTTCACCAGACTGTTAAATTTATGAAGATTACTTCTTACCTACAAAGCTAAACAATGGAATAGCTTTAAGCAAGATGTCAGTAACATTTAGCTTTTTGATAAGAATGTTACTTCAGAACAAGTTCATAAATATGTATGGCGTTTATAACTTTAATATTGAAAATGTCACATTTGCCTTGATCCTGAAAATTGTTAGGCCTCTTTAATTAGGGAAATGAAGTAAAATATTTGCGTAATAGCAAAATTTTATGTTACATAATATTTAATGTTACATAATTTGATACGGGGTTGGAGCAGACCTGCGTACTAAGCAAATTGCCAGTAAAGTTTGGTGATATATTCGTTTTGAATCATATATATTATATGGTGTTCTGTAAGTAGGTTTGCTGCATTTGGATTTGTTTAAGAAAACATAAGATGAGTAGTACCTAGTAGAGGAACATATCAAACAAATTGTATCAATATCTGATAATATTATCAGATATTGAAAAAATATTTTTTCAATAAAAACGCAATGGGTATGAGTAAACTTATATAGATTTGCCTCCTTATGGCTGTTATATGCAAATATGAATTAATTCTTATGCAATTGCCTTAGTAACAATCTAAGTGACATTACAATTAAGTTATATTTCTAGTTTTTTTGCATATATTTGTCATAATGTCTTAAAAATGCGAGGATTAAGGTAATGTTGTGAGTTACCAGCCCCTACTCTTCTACCGCCCCTGACCGAGATTCAATCAGGCCGAAGCTGTAGTAGTGCATTTTTTTCCTTAAAAGACATGTTTTAGGTGGGGTACTGATGTTTCAAAATTGTTATTATTGGGCACTACCCACCTTCAGGTTTATGGCGAAGTTTTGTAGAGTATAAAGATAAAACCATTTAACTTAACATAACATAAAAGACCACAGCAATAATAGTTAAAATCAAATACCAGGATACCGATTTTATGGACTGAATGAAGAAAAACACACATTTATAATATTGTACATACTATTCAATATTTTTCAGTTGTTGCAAGACCATAAAATTGATGGTAGGCTACATACCAATGGGATATAATATTTTAGGGTTTAAAAGATCTAGTATTTCAAGAGTTTTTTATCAAACTATGCATGAGTTTTCTGCCGTTAATTTTAGCATTTAAAGTTGAAGCTTTGAGGACACTCAGCGAGAGTGAATACAGTTATTATATGTAGTGAGATATTAACTTACAAAAACTATTTTAATATTGCGTAATATTGATCGGAGACCAATGAAATTCAATTAACAAACCTATCATTTAATTTCGTTCATAATCAGTAGTGGGGTTTGGTTACTTTCAAAACGGAAGTCGTGCCAATTGCCAGCCGCTGCCGGCCAGCTGCCATCGGCCAGCTGCCAAATCAGTCGCTGCCGCCATATGCTATGCCATATAGCTTTAGGTGGGGAGAGGCTAAATCAAATGAAGGGGTGGAGAAGGGGTGAGGAGATGGTGTTAATTTTTGAAGTAGGAGTTAGTGTATAAAGGAGAGGGGATAATTGCTTCAAGGTCATACGGAGGGGGTTTTAAAAAAGACTGAACTCTAAGAGTTCAGTTTATCGGTGATCATCATACAGGTCAGTCGAAACCGACAAGGGATTGAAGAATAGCTTCTACATCATTTATTGTTGTAGAAGATACATCTGGAACTTGTACAGGGTTCTGAGGAGTTGTTGAAGTTGAATTTCTAGAAGGATTTTCCCTTGGATGAGTTGTTGATGATATTTCATGAACTTGAACATTTTCTTGGTTGGTTTCCATTATTATTGTAGTGTAAATTAGAGTGGAGATGTTGTTAGCTGAAGAGCATAGAAGATAATGAAGTAGGAATTATTGTCGGGGCCCTTATATAGGGAATGGTGGGGGTAAAATAAAAAAACTTGTTGAACACAGTCGATAGGTGTAACAAGTTCTAAGTTATTTAAGTGTAACATAGAACGTAAAATGTCGTAAATAACACTATCATCAACATTAACCTGAGAAGTTGTTGAACAGTATAATGGGTTAAAACTGTACTTCTTCCTAACTCTATTTAAATTAGTTTTACACTTTGAAATTGAAGGTTTAGAAGTACTTCGTAATATGTGTTGTGTTCGCAAAAGCTTTAATTTTAAACATTGTGCAGTCATTATAATCGATGTGTTAAGTTCATAAGTTAAAAGAAGACTGAGATATAAAATAAAGTGTAAAAGAAATTGAAACAGAAAGCCAGAGTAGTAATTTTATAGGTTAGAATTTACAAACGCTATTTCATGGATAATTCTAACCTCAAACCTAGTAAGTGAAGTAGTCATAACATAAAACTAACGAGAGATGATGACCGAGCGGATGCGAGGCAATGAATGTTTGTAGCGAGATAAACTACCCACCTTTATAGAGGCAATAACTCCAGCCAGATGGCGGCAGATGGCAAGCAAATGACTGGTTGACCGACTTTCACTTGAGTAGTAAGAGAAGTAGGGTTCTGTGTCTATCCCTACTCCTTGGGGTCAATGACCGACCGGAAAGGTCAATGACCCCCCCCCTGAAAAAATGGAGCCCCCCCCCCGAAAAAATGGAGCCCCCCCCCCTTCCCCTACTCTTTCCCCCACTCCTTCCCCCACTCCTCCAGGTCAATGGCCGGTCACCACCGGTTGTTGACTTTATGTGGTGAAACCAGACTAAATATGGCAGCTGCCATGGATAATTCTAACCTCAAACCTGCTGCGCATGCAACAATTTCTCTGGATCGGAATGAGTCTATGCTATGCGCATGCGCCTAGTCTTGTATTACTCACTTTAGCGCTACTGCACATGGATAATTCTAACCTCAAACCTTGGTTTTGTGTTGTTGCGCATGCGCCGCTCCCCACTTCTTTACCTTTCTTTTATACTGCTGTGAACTGGACTGGATTGAACACTGTACTGGAGTGAAACAACTTCCCCCACTCCTTGAAAACCCGAGGAGCGATAGGAGCTATACCTTTGCTTCAGTTGCCAACAAACTTTCATAGCGAAAGGTTGTTGGCGACTCAGCAAGAAGTTTCAAATATATAGTAGGCCTATATATATATTTGAACTTCTTCTACTATGTTGCGTTTTTTAATGCAATGTGGTATGTGTGTGTGTGTTTAGTTTTAAGGTGTATTTAATTTAAGAAATAATTTGCGCATTGCGATGTTAGTTATAAGTTGGGTTTAGCATTAAGGTGTATTAATTTTTAAGAATAATGATGTTATTTAGCATTAAGGTGTATTAATTTTAAGAATAATGATGGTATTTGGTTTTTAATAATGATGTGTTGGTACTAATAATTTATGTTTGTTTTGTGCATTTGTTTTGCCTTACAGCTAGATGTTAGGGGGTAGATTAACTGTAAATTCAGAAGTTCAGTTGAACTTCATTTAAAATGGGTGGGACATCCGCAAGTCGGACTTTTTTTTTGCATTTTGTTTAGGAATATGATGGGTGGGGTTAGTTTGGGTGGGGTTAGAGTTGCGTTTCTGCATTAACTGTTCCAGTTTCCCTGAAATTAATGGTTACGCTTTGATGCGGACGGGAAGTTACGCTTTGATGCGGACGGCCCAGGGACCTCCCTTGCAGAACGTAACTAGTGGGTTGGGAGTGGGAACCGCTAGGCAAACAGGGTGGTGGGAACAGTATTACTGTTCCCATCACCTTGGATCATTATAAATCTTGAATGACCTTGACCCACTTTCGGAAAGGTCAATGACCCCCCCCCCGAAAAAATGGAGCCCCCCCCCCGAAAAAATGGAGCCCCCCCCCTTCCCCTTCCCCCACTCCTTCCCCCACCTCCTTCCCCCACCTCCCGGGCCAATGACCGGTCATGACCGGCTGCTAACCCCTCTCATTTGCATACCGTTATAAAAGCCGAGCCAGCCGCGGCCAGTGTTTCATTCTGATTCCAGACGTTACGCTGCGAACTTAGAGTTATAACCATGTCTTCTCTACCGACTACTACTTCTACTTCGACTTCTATTTCTACTACAGCTGTTCCTGCACCTAAGAAAACTCTTCGCCTCAAAAACCTTCCTGATTGCTACAAGAACCGACTTGCATCTCAACCTTCAACTTCTAGAGCTATTCTTCCGCCAACTAACACTTCTAGACTTCGTAGTATTTTTTCACCGCCTTCGCCTTCGCCTTCAAAGGACTCCGCACCACCATCAACTACTATGCCGCCACCGCAGAAGCCAGTTCATCACTATCCTAATACCCCTTCCGTTGAAACCATTGTTCATCGTCTTAGCACACCCATTATCCCACTATCACCATTGCCTCCTACCCCACCACTTAGTACACCTAAAGATCATACCTATCACAAAACTGATTCCTCTCAATCTGCTACTAAATCATCTCCTAAATCAGCTCCTAAACCAGCTCCTAAACTTACTCCTAAACCTACTCCTAAACCCGCTCCTTCAGAGCAATTTCAATTATTACAAGAAGAGCGTCGTAGGGCATTTAGCCGTCCCACTACTTGCCCTGAAATGCTTACTAGGGGAATTAAGAAAGGATCACCTTGTGGGAGGAAATGTGTAAAAAACGAAAGTTTTTGCCGTGTACATGTCGTAAAACACATTTCTGAACCACAAGTGACAGAAACCCCCACTGTTGAATACCAATCCAAAATTATTGGTGTGAAAGGAAATAGGCTTAAGAGAGGTTGTGTCTATTTTTTTGAAAGTGTTATTGACAACGAACACATTTTGGCAACTTGTAACGGCTTAAGATATAATATTAAAGTGATTGAATCCTTGCGCAAAGAGAAATCAGTTTATGAGTTAGACTCTAAAGACTATCTCCTGAGACACAAACTGGATGGTATTACAAGGTGGGGGCGTAGCAAGTAAATTCACATAGCTTTTTCCAAATTATTGCTTAAAAAATACTGGGGGAGAAACACAACGCGTTATAGCGTTGTGTTTCTCCCCCATTATTTTTTAACACTCTAAGTCTCGTGACCTACTTTCATGTGAGTAGTGAGTAAAGGATGGTTCTGTGTTTGTCTGCATTCCTTCGGGTCAATGACCGGACCTGAAAGGTCAATGACCCCCCCCCCCGAAAAAATGGAGGCTCCCCCACCGAAAAAATGGAGCCCCCCCCCTTCCCCCACTACTCCTTCCCCTACCAGTCCTTCCCCTACCACTCCTCTGGGTGAATGGCCGGTCATGACCGGTTGTCTACTTTCATTTAACCGTTATACTAGCTACTCCAGAGTCTTCATTCCAATCCGTGAGGCCACTGCCGCAACATGCCTACTCTATTAGAATTATGTTTGCGACAGATAGTTTCAAATATAGTGTTGGTGGAACTTGCATTTCAAGATGCAAACCTTCCACTAACACTACGTCAAGAAGTGTATTCTTTTTATAGGGAAAATTTTGGAGTTTTTCATTACCTTCATTATAAATTTATGGATGGAACAAATATGTGTCCAGAATGCGGTTCGGCTGCAATAGGAAATGGAATATTGGATTTTATAATATATGGTGGAGTTTATGAATACAAATCTTACTTGTCATACAAGTTTATCATCCCAGAAGAAGAAAAATGCGATATTTGTGCACTTAATTTGTACAAGTTTATACAAGCCGATCCTGCTGAAATCCATTTGGAAAACAACATTGAAGTCCCTTATTTTTTTATGCCTTAAGCTCCATAGCAGTCCACCAAACCCAGCCAAACGGCCCTTTTCAGGGCCACCTAAGACTTAAATTTAGGGATGTAAGCTATTTAGCTTACATGCGACTTAGCAGAAATAAGTTCTGGTACATGGCTAGTTTGATCCGTGTAGTAGTAAGCAAAGGAGGGTTCTGTGTCCATCCCCACTCCTTAGGGTCAATGACCGGACCTGAAAGGTCAATGACCCCCCCCCCCCCCCGAAAAAATGGAGCCCCCCCCGAAAAAATGGAGCCCCCCCCCTCTCCCCCACTCCTTCCCCTACTCCTTCCCCCACTCCTTCCCCCACCTCCCGGGCCAATGACCGGTCATGGCCGGCTGCTAACCCCTCTCATTTGCATACCGTTATAAAAGACGCGCCGGCTATGGCTAGTGTTTCATTCTGGTTTCTTCCACCACTCTTGTTGCTTCGCCGCTCTTGTTGCTTTGTTCCTGCCAGTTTTAATATCTTTATTTTTAAAATGCTTCCTTACTTTAATGAAAATTTTAATCCTTCAGAAAATGCAGATGTTTTTCAACCACCTGAAGATGGTTTCCAACATCATGAAGAAGATGCTTTCCAAGAACATGAAGAAGATGTGATAGAAGACATGGATAATAGCAGTGAAGATGAAAGTGAAGATGACAGTGAAGATGAAATTGAAATTAATGAACAATTCAAAGTATATTTTATAGAAACACAATTTCCTTTTGATGTAGTTGAAAGATTTATTTTTGAAGCACATAGATGGCTAAATTTAGGATTCAACATTATAATTGGTTCACCTATTGTCTACAATAACAGTAACTTCTTCCTTCTAACTCCAAATGATCGAGAACAAATTCTTACTTGGCAGGACGATGTGATGAGATCATACGAACTGAACATTGGTGTTGGGTACTTTGTTGCAAGAGTGGCTTAATAACCACATTACCCTTCCCCCACCTCCACCCTATCCCTTCCCAATCCTTATTCCTTCCCCCTCCCCATATTTAAAATTTATAAAAGTGGGGCTATGAACCTTCAGGTTTCTAGTCTGTACTCGCACTTTGTGCCGTGAAGTACATCTCTTGTATTTTTTTCTCCACCTTTTAAAATATTATTTGTTTGAAAAAATGCCTCCTAATGTGAATTACCATTTTAATTCTTCCGAAATTTCCGATGTTTTTGTACAACCTGAAGACATTTTAAATAATGGTAGTGAGAGTGAGAGTGAAGACGATGATGATTATAGTGTTGAACTTAGTGAAGAACGTAAAGTTATAGCAATTGATCCACAATTTCCATTTGATACAATAGAAAAGTTTATGGTTGAAGCTAATAAATGGTTAAATTTAGGATGTTATATACGAATTGACTCTTTTATATTGTATGGTGATAGTCATTCTTTACTTGTCACACCAAATGACAGAGACCGCATGTTGCAGTGGGCACAATCTATGATGGAGTGCTATGAACAAGGTGTAGACACTGGTGGCTATTTTCTTGCACAAGTAGTGTAATAACAAAAATTACCTTTCCCCCACCATACACCCTATCCCTTCCCAATCCTTATTCCTTCCCCCTCCCCATTTTTAAAATTAATAAAAAGGCGGGCTATGAACCTCCAAGTTTCTAGTCTGTACCTACACCTTGCGGCATGAAGATGCTTACCAGAATTGATGGTTTTATAGCCAATGATATCAATATATGGAGTTTGATAACAAACTTACGGATGAAAATTGAAGAAAAAATTATGGCAAACAATGAGCTAGGAGTTATAGTTTTTGTTTCATTAGTAGAACATTTTGAAATTTTGTATAGTATAAAAGTAACAATTAACAATATTAATGAACTATTTCCTTGGACAATTTTTATTCGCAATAAAGTTGAAGAGCAGAAAATTATAGTAGATGTGACAGCAATGAAATATAACCTAGATAGAGAAGAATAGATATAAACCCCCTCCTATTACTTGGTTTTGCAAAAATAGTGGGGGTAGGAGTATATATATAAGACTAAGTAAGCAATGCATAGTTTGTTATTTGAAGTAAAAGAAGTAGTAAAGAAACATGTTGTCTAGAGATACTCCATTTATTAATTATTCTCAAGTTAAAGATGTTTTTGAAAGCACAAATGAAATACAGGAAGAAAACATAGAGGAAAATTATGACGAAACTGATAATGATTCTATGATGGAAGAGGAAGAAATGGTACAGATTGAACAAGAACTATTTGAAGAAATGATAAATGATAGTGATGAAGATATAATTAAGGAAGCTATTGAAATATTTATATTGGATTCATCATTGGAATCACCCATATCACCTTTACTGTCTTCTGAATCTGAATCTGAATTGGACTAAGGTACCCCCACTATTTTGAAGAAGTAGTGGAGGGAAAATATCCCCACCACAAGTTAAAAGTTGGTGGGGGAATGTTTATAAATGTGTTAAATATTTGTGCAGGAGATCAGTCTTAAAGAGACTAGTGACCGAAGATGTTTCGTAAAATACCTTTTGATCCTTCATACTACAATCTGTTTTATATACATCGTTTTCCAGACATTGAGGAGAAATTGTACAAGAAATTTTGTTCTCTACTGGATAAACCACAAAAACTACCACCTAATACTTTTACCTACAAGCTACCTATCATGGACAAGGACGATGTAAGCAAAATACCATTAGTTCAAGTCAAATTTTTGGAAGAAAAAATTCTTGTTTGTGTGAGGGAAGTATTTCACAATGATTATTCAAAAAAATTGGCTTTCAACTTTATTCAAGAACATGCGGGATCTGAAAGAGAACAGTATCCCGAACCATATTACAAATATCTTTTCGAGAATGGAGCGAGTGTAACGGTAGAAATAACCATTACATTAGTATAACTCTCCCTACCATTGACGTCTCCCCACCATTGGCATCTCCCCACTACTGACTTAAATTTGATGGATAAATGTGTTGACTATCTGTGTAGAAGCTCACTCTTCAAGAAATTGTTGATCAAAATGTTTCATCATGTACCGACTTCTTCCTTCAGGGAAAAACAAAGATTAAAACGACTAGAAAAAGAAAGACAAGACCGAGAAGATATGAAGATGGAATTTAATAGACTACAATTTCAAATACCAGGAATTGAACTTGGAGCACCAAGATTGAAAACTCTCCACTGGGCTGGAAGTTATATCAAATTTTTGAAAGTACAAGTTGAAGCAAGAGATCTAAAATTGAAAAGATTAGAAATGGAAAATCGAGAATTGAAGAAATTAATATCACACATGTCTGGTAATACAACTGTTCAAGAAGGTGAAGAAGAAGGAAAAGAAATTTTAGGAATCTAAATTATCAGCACCCCTTTTAGAGAATAGGGAATAGATCACTTTGTGGTAATGTAATAACATGCCGCTTAGTGATCTATTCCCAGTTCTCGCTTAATATCCGATGACCTTGACCTACATAAAAGTGGTGGGGGTAAGAGCATATAAAGAAATAGTTATGGATATAACTTTCAGTACAAGTCTAACACTATGGACAGCTTGTTAGTTTTGTGTTTACAACAAATTATCAATAATGGGTTTCTTTACCGTTATATAATAACATCAAATAAATGTGAAATACCTCAACCAATTCGTGAAATGGTCATGAAATTTAAGAAGGACAATAGTGGATTTGGTATTTATCTTGCTTTTATTTTTGAAGATGGAACAAAAATGTGTCATGATTGTGGAAAAGCATCTGTTTTAGACTTTGAACAATTTGAAGATGATGGAGGTAAATTAGTTCACCTTGTAAAAGGCCAAGTGATGAAATTTGAAACAGTCAAGAAAAAATGTAACATTTGTGCACAAAACTTGTTTGAATTTATTAAGTATAGTGCATTAAAATCATGATACCCCTTCTACATATGAAGAAGGTGGGGAAGAAAAAGAGTGGGGATTATAAAGTGGTGGGAGAACTTGTATAAATGTAGGTTGTTTGAAGAGACTTTTAATATTGTTGCAGCATTTGTTGAAACAACATGCAGTTCGAAGTTTGCCATTTTAAAATTAAATATGAAGATTGGAGCTCTGTTGCAGGATTTGTCAAGTCTAAAGAAGATAATCAAAAGTTGCTAAATGTACATTGCTATATTCACAATGAAGAAAGTCATGACAAAATAATGGCATATTTAAACACACCTAATGTAACATCAGAAAGCTCTGCATTTATAAAATATTTAAAAGAAGAAGATTTGGATGTGACCCTAGAAGTTTGGTATCTAATTTAAATTATTGTGGTGGGGGAAATGTAGAAGTTATTGGTGGGGGAAATGAGATAAAACCAGCAAAATTGTAGAACAGAATTCACTCTATACAACGATGGAGCATCCTTCCACAACACCTGTATTGACATCTGTGGATTGGCATCAAAATTATCAACCAAATACTTCAAGTTCAAATTGTTATGAAAATCATCAGCCTAGCACTTCAAATTCAAATTGGTATGAAAATCAGCTGCCTAGTACTTCAAGTTCAATTTGGTATGAAAATCAGCAACCGGCCACTTCAAGTATAAATTGTTATGGAAATCAGCAAACTATTACTTCAACACAAAATTTCTATGAAAATCAACAGCCGACAACATCAACTAATTTTTGTACATCAGTATTTAAAGTATCAAAACCCCATTCGGATTGTAATAAGTTAATATCAGCTCAATCAGGAAGAATCAGGAAAAACACATACATGAGAGAAAGGTGCAAGAAAGAAAGGATAGAATTTACAAAATTACAGTTAACAGTTCCCTCTATTAAAGTGGGATGTACTAGAATACAAACTTTGCAAGCAACCAATGCATATTTGTTGGAATTGTTAGAAAGAATTGAAAAGTTGGAGAAGAAGAATGAACATTGTAAAAAGTAAACACTCATTCCCCCCAAGAAAAACAAAAAAAAATAATAAAATAGTAAAATGAAAAAAAAAAGTAGATGTAGAATAGAGAGCGAGGAATAGATCACTTTGTGGTAATGGACTAACATGCCACTTAGTGCTCTATTCCTCGTTCTCGCGTTATATTGGATGACCTTGACCTACATTAGTAGGGTGGGGGAAATTGAAAATGGTGGGGGAAAGTGTATAAAGGAGAAGCCTACTGTAGAGGAATCACTCTGAAAGTAAACTTGTCAGAAGTATGGACTTGACCACAAGCAAAGAAGAAGATAGAAAACAAAGATTTCGAGAAATGGCTAAAGTAAGAGAGTCAAGAATAAGGTTGAGATTTTACAAACTACAGAGATTGATTCCTGGTGTTAAGTTAGGAGAAATAAGATCAAGAACGGTAGACATGGCGGCTGATTACATCAGTTACTTACAATCGGAATTAATGATAAAGGAAGCAAGAATAGAAGAGCTGGAGCACAAGATAAAACAACATATTGAAACATCGAACAATGAACCTATAAATTGTGTAATAAAAGAAGAAGATGTAAAAGACTTAAATTAAACAAAACAAAAAAATGAACTTGGACTTTGGTTATTGATTGGATACTTCTTAGAGAATGGGGAATAGATCACTTTGTAGTAATGAATCATCATGCTGCTTAGTGATCTATTCCCAGTTCTCGCTTAATTAAAAATGACCTTGACATACTTAGCAAAATATCATATAAGCCGGATTAAAAACAGTTATTCCTCATTTACTGGAAATGGCTCCTGTGGACAACACCGATTATCCAAGGAAATCTATGATTGAAATATTGTATAAAATTCAATTAGAGGATTTAAATATGGAAGAAGATGAAAATAATAGCGAAACTTCAGAAGTAGAAACTATAAATGATATGGATGTGGATGTAACAACATCAGAAGAAGAAAATGCCAATGATGTGGAGAATGAAAATTTGGATATGGATGTAGTAATATCAGAGTCTTCGTCATCATTTGAATATGAAGAAATACATATTGAAACTCCAATTCATATAGAGAATACTAATGAAGAATCTGTTTGTAGAAGATTAATATTTTGTCCAAGACGTTTGTTTTCTTCTGAAAGTGAAGAAGAAGAAGAAGATGAAATAGTAGTGGGGGAACTATTATAAAAGAAGGAAAGGGAGAGCTCATTTCATTTCTTGGCGAAATTTTGAAGAGTGAACACCACCAAACATGTATCATTGCGATAAATGTTTGGAATCGTTTAATGATGATATTCTGTTAGAAATACATAAGGAACTAATTCACAACAACATAGAAGAACAAGAAGAACAAGAAGAACAAGAAGAACAAGAAGAACAAAATGAAATAACAGCAAGACCTACAACAACTTTACCAAATTTACAAGTATCAGCTTTACCCGGAAAGGTAGTAATGCATCATAAGATTCAAAATGAAGATTTAAACTTAGAAGAATTTATTAGAGAAGCAAAACCAATCATCAGTAGAACTTTAAAAGAAGAATTAAAAAGATTAAATTTTCTCAAATTTGGATTACTACTAGAAGCTATGTTTATAAATGTACAAGAAGAATTATCACCAAGAGGATTTATAACTAAAAATCAAACTATCATAGGAAGTTCAGACATTGATTCAATAGTTGAAAAATGTATAGAAGAAATATTAACTAAAATTCAGGAACATGAAGGACGAGGATCAGGGTGGAGTCTTATAAGTATTGAAGGATTAAATATAAGAGTTCATAAACATGGATATGGACTAATGGGATCTAGTTATATTCGTTTACCAAAAATAATTGAGGATACAAGATCATGTGTTAATGTGAAAAATCAAGATAACGAATGTTTTAGATATGCGATGACATGTAAATTTGTACCAAATCATTGTAATGAACCAAACCAGCACTATGAAAATCAAAGATATAGATATAACTTTCAAGGAATTAGTTATCCTGTATCACTAAAAGATATATCAAAATTTGAGAAGAAAAATCCCGGCACATCTATTAATGTTTTTGGATTAGATAGTTCAAATAAAGTTTATCCTTTACGTATTGCTAAAGAAGAACTAGCAGATCATACAGATTTACTACTACTAACACAAGGAGATGTATCTCATTATGTGTATATAAAGAAATTTGACTCTCTTGTTAATAAACAACTTTCAAAAAATCGAAACAAAAAGCTGATCTGCAAAAGATGTTTTAATTTCCAACGAGAAGGAAGACAAGGAATGGAATGGTTACAAGAGCACAAAAGATTATGTAACAATAATTATGAAGCAAAAATTATTTTACCTTCAGAAAGCAGAGCATTTGTTACATTTCAAAAAGTTCATCATCAATATCGTATCCCTATAGTTGTATATGCTGATTTTGAATCAACACTAATTCCTATAGAAGATGAAAATTGTGAAGCTAGAAAAAGTGTCAAATATCAAATGCATAAACCAAATAGTTTTTGTTTAATGGTTAAATCAACATTATCAGAAGAACATTTAAACCAATATGGATTAACTTCAGAACCTCTAGTATATCGTGGTGAAAATGTGGAAACAATATTTCTTGACCATTTATATTTAATAGCTGAAAATGTACAAAGATTATATACAAATATCATACCAATGAAACCGATGGAGGAAGAAGAGGAAATTCAACATGAAAATGCAACTCATTGTTTCTTATGTAAAAATGAATTTACCATTGACAATTATAAAGTTAAAGATCATGACCACCTTACAGGTTATTACAGGGGTGCTGCTTGTAATAAATGTAATTTGAGCTATCGTTTACCACTATTTATTCCTGTGGTTCTGCATAACCTCAGTGGGTATGATGCTCATTTTATAATACCTGAATTAGGAAGAGACGATGGTTCGATAGATGTGTTGGCTGAAACTTCAGAAAAATTTATAAGTTTCTCTAAAACAGTTGGAAATGTCAAATTAAGATTCTTAGACTCCTACCGATTTATGCCGTCGAGTTTGTCTAAACTTTCTGAAAATTTAAGGAAACAAGATTTTATTGAAACAAAGAAGATTGTAAGTAACGACAAACTGGATCTCGTACTTCGGAAAGGTGTTTTCCCATATGATTATATAGACAGTTTAGAAAAGTTTAATGAAACATCACTTCCGCCAAAAGAAGAATTTAAAAGTAAACTATACGACATGGACATATCTCAAGAGGATTATGATCATGCATGTAAAGTATGGAATAAATTAGGATTTACAACATTGGGAGAATATTCAGATTTTTATGTTAAATTAGATGTAACTTTATTATGTGATATAATGGAAGAATTTAGAAATACGTGTTTTGCAGCATATGGATTGGACCCTCTTCATTCATACACTTCACCTGGACTAGCATGGCAAGCCATGTTGAAAGAAACAAATTGTAAATTACAACTTCTTACTGATATAGATATGGTTTTAATGTTAGAATCAGGAGTTCGAGGGGGATTGACACAAAGTGTAACCAGACATGTTAAGGCTAATAATAAGTATCTGCCCGATTATGATGCATCAAAACCAACAACATTTCTAGGTTATTTCGATGCAAATAACTTATACGGATGGGCAATGTCAAATCCCCTTCCATATGATAATTTTAAATGGATAGATCCAGAATCAATTGGAAACATAATGGATATACCAAAGCATGGTGAAACTGGTTACATTTTTGACGTCGATTTTGAATATCCTGAACATCTTCATGATCATCATTACGATTTACCACTTCTTCCAAAGACTGAAATTTCCCCTACTGGAAGATGGCCAAAATTATTAATGACTTTAAACAATAAGTCTAGGTATGTTGGACATTATTGGATGATACAACAGGCTTTAGACTTGGGATTAAAAATTACAAAAATTAATCGAATACTACAATTCTCTCAATCTTGTTGGCTGAAACCGTACATCGACAACAACACAAGAAGAAGAGCTGCTGCTACATCAAGTTTTCAAAAAGATTTCTTCAAACTGATGAACAATGCAATATTTGGCAAGACTTTAGAAAACAAAAGGAAACATAAGAATATCAAATTAGTAACTGATCCAGTAAAATTACAGAAACTAGTGCAACAACCAAACTTTGGTTCATCCGTAATTATAAATGAAAATCTTGTCGTCATTTCTATGAACAAAAAATCAGTTCTATTGGATCGTCCTTTATATCTTGGAATGTCAATATTGGATATTTCTAAAACACACATGTACGAGTTTCATTATAAGAAGATGGTTAATTATTATGGAAGAGATAACATTGGTATTGCATATATGGATACGGATGCACTTATTTACTGGATTAAAACAAATGACATGTATGAGGATTTACGGACCTTTGTATATAAAGATGATTTTGATTTTTCCGATTATCCTAAGGACCATCCAAATTACGACTATGACAAAAACAAAAAAGTATTGGGAAAATTTAAAGATGAAACAAATGGTGTGCCGATGATGGAAATTGTAGCATTAATGTCTAAACTCTATTCATTTCAACTGTACATAAATGAAAGGAACGAATATCAAGTCACAAAAAAAGCTAAAGGAATAAAGACATCTTTCCTAAAGAAGAACGTACAGTTTCAACATTATAAAAGATGTTTGTTTGAAAATGTTGAAACAACTGCAACATTTAACACTATTAGAAGTTATAACCACCAACTTTTTAGTGTCAAACAAACAAAGTGGGCATTAAGCTACAAAGACGACAAGCGACATATTTTAGAAGATAAAATTAATACTCTACCATTTGGCCACTATTCCTTAAACCCTATCGACCAGTAAACCTATTCTTCGTCCTTTACCTTCTTCCTTTTTCCTTTCCGTAAAAAAGAGGGGACATGGCAAGCCCAATGCCATGTTCCCTCTTTTTTACACTAATATTAAATGACCTTGACCTATATTTCAACTATATATAAGAGAATAAACCATTGTATGGATCAGTATTTCTACAAACAGTGTGCAAGCAACACTTTAAGATGGAAAGTGTAAAGGATAAGATTGTAAATGAACTACATAAACCATCAAGAAGAAGATTTCCAAGAAGAAGTACAATCATTAAAGGAATGAATGATCTTTACCAAGCTGATCTTATTGAAATGATACCACACAGTAAATTAAACAAAGGATTTAAATATATTTTAACAATTATAGACTGTTTTACTAAAATAGCTGATGCTTTACCCTTGAAGGACAAGACTGGTAAAAGTGTTACCAAAGCTATGGAGACAACAATACAAAGAAATAAATTTAAAATTAAACATTTACAAACGGATGATGGAAAAGAATATTTTAATAAAGATTTTGGAGCTTTGATGAAAAAATATAAAATAAATCATTATTCTACAAATTCTGAAGTTAAAGCTTCAATAATTGAAAGATTTAATAGAACATTAAAAGGAGCTATGTATAAACAATTTTCAAAACGAGGATCATATGTGTGGTATGACATATTACCACAACTTATAAAAGAGTATAACAACAAATATCATCGCACCATTGGAATGAAACCTATCCAAGTAAACAGTGCTAATGCTAAAATTGTATTACAACGCATCAAAAATAATACAACACCAAAAATAGAAAAGTTACAACCAAAAAAGTTTAAGGTTAATGATAAAGTTCGTATAAGCAAATACAAAGGTGTATTTAGTAAAAGATATCTGCCAAATTGGACTAATGAAGTATTTACAATTTATAAAGTGCAACCAACTATACCTGAAACTTACATTTTAAAGGATAATAAGGGTGAATTACTTCAAGGTGGATTCTATGGACATGAGTTGTTAAAATCAACAGTTGGTGATGTATATCTTGTTGAAAAGGTTTTACAAAGGAAAAAGGATATGGTTAAAGTTAGGTGGTTAGGATTTGATAAAAGTGAAGGCTCTTGGATTCCTTCAAAAGACTTGGTATAGTTATTAAATAGCTCATTATGTGTTTAACCTTTAAACAAGATGGAGATTGTACAACAAAAAGATCGATTTAATATTAATAATATTGATGAATTGACAGTTGACAATAATAAGTTAAATCATGGTAAACATGGTGAATTACTACCAAATACTATAAGATGTTTAATAACTGGTCCTTCAAATTGTGGAAAAACTAATGTTGTCTTTAACCTTATAACTAATCCTAAAGGTTTACGCTTTAACAATATATATATTTTTTCAAAATCATTGCAACAACCAAAATATCAATTATTAGATAAAATACTTGCAAGTGTACCTGAAGTGAATTTCTACAAGTTTAATGCTAGTGAAACAATAATGCAACCAGGTGAAGCAAAACCATTTTCCATTTTTATATTTGACGATGTTTCTTGTGAAAATCATGATACTATAAGAAATTATTTTGCTATGGGAAGACATAATAATATTGATAGCATTTATATTGGTCAAACATACAGTAAAATTCCAAAACAACTTATAAGAGACAATGCAAATATGTTGATCATCTTTAAGCAAGATGAGACAAATTTAAAGCATATATATAATGATCATGTTAATGCGGATATGCCATTTGATAAATTTAAAGAAATGTGTGGTAAAGCATGGAATGAAAAATATGGATTTCTCGTTATTATGAAAGAAGAAGATATTAAAAATGGTAGATATCGTATAGGATTGGATAAATTTGTATTAATACGTTGAACTACCTATGCTACATCTAGTAACACGTTGAACTTCACAGTGTAAACATGGTGAATCAAGAAAAACTATTAAAAGAAATAAAATCACTCAGTGATTCTATTAGGATAAAGAATCGTGCATTAAGGATGGGTTTAAGTGAAAGAGAAGAATTTTTAGAGAATACATTTAAACCTATCACGGAACCTTTAAAACAGATATCAGAAACTATTGGTAAACCTCGTTATGAAGGAGATGTTTTACTACCAGTTTCTAAACAAGAAGTACAAGCATTAAAAAAAGAAGATGATGATGATGATTCATATACAAGTGCTAGTGAACAAGAAGAAACAAAAAATGAAGAAGAATCAATTGTTGAAAAGGAAGAACAGCCAATACCTGAAGCAGAACAATCTATTCCAAATTTAACTCAATTGAGTAGTGATATATTACAACATGGACCTCTTGGACGAAAATATATAATGAAAACTAGCAAATAGCCCGTCAAAAATGACGGGTAATTTTCATGATGGGTATTCATGAATTTGATGTTTACGTTTTAAAATGGTCACAGAATTTATTAATACAGACAACATAGTATTAAAACTAAAATGTTTTAATTTATTTAGCAATGTGAACAGTTATCTTTATATTAATAGACAAACATGTTTCTTTTTCTCCTTTATTCTCAGCTTGTGAGCAACCTAAAAGAAACCCGCGCATATTGTTTGAAAGGTAGCATGAGCAGAATGGTATTTTAGTTCACATCGGCCCCCGAGGCTACGCCCTACAGGCTTTAAAAGTTTCATGTTAATCTTATGGTAGGAGGATAATTAAATGATCATGAAACAGCTGTTGTACCTAATAACAAATTATAGCAAATGAAAAAAAAAAACAGTTTGTTCCATCTATAATTTTTTCTAAAACTAATTAGCTCAAGATCAAATAAATATTTTGTCGAATTTCGACCAGTGGGCGATTTTGTAGTTCTCTATAATAGGCAAGCATGTTTCTTTACCTCCTTTTTTCTCAGCTCATGTGCATTGTAGGAGAAATCCGCGCATACCGTTACAAAGGTATTAAGTAGATGAGCAGAATCCTATTCTAATTTACGTTGGACTCTAGGGCTACGCCCCACAGGCTTTAAAAGTTTCAATGTTAATCTTTTGGATTAAGAAAAATTGATTGAATCGTTAGACAGCTGTTGTAAAAACAACTGCTAAAACATAAAGAAGAACAGATGTTTCAGTTATAATTTTTTTTTAACTTCTTGGGTCCAGATCAACTAAAATGTTCGTCTATAAGTCACGCCACATAAGTTGACGAATGGCCAAAACAGCTGGATAGGGCGAGGGAAGGAGAGGGGGTACTTTTCCAAAAACATCGAGCTTACGTTACATCATTGACTTTGTACACTACGTGAGTTACATAGTCACGTTAGTGTACATAGTCAATGGTTACATGCAATTTTTTATAGAACAGCTGATTATCCAATCATTTTAACTGAATAGTAGTGAAAATTCATTCGTCAAGTTACGTGGCGAGGGTTATAATTTTGATCAGGAGGATTTTGATCTCTAGTATATCATTAATAGTTTATAATACTTACTATCATTGGTTTTACAATATAGTAGGCCTATGAGACAAAAGAAAATGATTAAAGGTTTTTACAAATCAGAAACAAATTCCAAATTCTGGCAAATTAGATGGACTTTGAGTGAGCGAAATTATACCCATAATTTAATTGGCCATACAACTCTAATGGAATAAATGGAAATACTGTTACCAATCTAAATAAGTGTGTCTTCAACCTCTGGCATTTTTACCTCCTTACGTTCTTGTTCAATTTTGTTAGATCCACACAGATTCTACCCAACGTCCCAATTAGGTTTTGGTATCACCACCATCACTGATAACCATTCTGTGGGCTCTTCCACAGTGTTTATGCATCTAATTGAACCTTGCTTTCAAGTTCTGACTTTTTCATGCAATGTTATTGAAGTACATTCCTGTGTGTACTAAGTGTTACTGCATTGTCCTCTAAGACAATCGTATAGGGTAGGTTTTCTACCTTCACTAAGACACTAATCAAAATTTTTATTCTCGTCTTTTGTTTCTACTATATTTGCATCTCCTTTTCTTATTCTTGGTACCTTTCTTCTTGTACATTTCAAGACTTATTTCTTCCAGTTCATAGTTCCACATTTTCACATTTTAGTACTCTATTATATCAGTGGGAACAATAAACCAACTGTTAAACATGTAGAATCAAAAGCCTACACGACCTTCAAAGGATAAAAAATAAGAATATAAGGATATTATATGACTTAGTTATAACAAAAATCAATGGATTAAAATATGGTGGGAAGAATTTTACGATCTAAAGATTATGTTTATATATTTCAAAACATAAAGCTCATTCGTTGATAGTATATAAAACATATGTGTAAACAAATATTAATAATTAACTCGTAAGTTTAAAAACATAAATTAAATCATCTATGTTAATTAAACTCTTTTTATAGTATAGCAACCCAAATTTTACTAAAGCATCAGCTGTTAAATTTTAATTTAATGCTTTAAAAACCACTGCAACATTACTTGCCCTTGTATTTATTTGTATCTGTCAATTATAATAGAATTGAAAAGTTGTCTGTTTTGTTTACAAAAACACTTTGTAAAGCAGCAGTGGTGTCTAATTACAAGGTAAGATATGGATCACCTGGAGCAGTAAACAAATCGACAAAATCACGTCTTAGATTGGTCTAAATAAGGTCTAATTTTCATTTTGCGGCTTTATAGGGCATTTTCCTAGGGATACCATATTTTTCCTATCATCTAGGGGTCATAATAAATCCATTGACACCAAAAAGGCCTTGATCCGTTCAGTAGTTCTCTCTCTAGACCCTTAAATGCACTCTTTTATTATATAAGATGCTACATGACATGAAACCAAATCCAAATTTAAGTAAATCACATGTATATGGAGCAAGAATTGATGGAAATGAATTGAAAATTGGTAACTCTAAGCTTGAAGTAACTCAAGACGATTATATCATTATTGGTGACCATAGATATAAAGGAACAAAAGGATTATATGAATTAATTTTTAAAAATATACCAATAAAATATTCAGCAAAAGATTTAAATACTTTTAAAGAAATTTTACAAAATACTAACGCTCATAAAAGAAACTACTCAAAGGATGCAATGATTAATCGTTCACGTGCAACAAAATATAGTATTGTTATAAAAAAATTGTTTCCCCCACGAAAATTACCAACATTACGTACCACACCGGCTGTGAGACAACCTTTAAAAAGAAAATCTTTATCACTTATGGATTTATCACTTCTTGAACAACATGGTAAAAAGAGTAAAGGAGATACTTCAACATCTGGTAAAGGATTAATGAAAAATCTATACAATACAAATGTTATCTATTACAACGACATCAATAAATTAGTTGACAGAATGAGACTATTGCATGAAGCTATGGAAGCCGGTCATACTGGTTTAAATAATGAATGGGTGGCTCTAGTTGATGAACTTAAAAATCGTGGTATAATTGTATAATTGTCCGCAAATATAAAGAAGTTACAAGTATAAGATGTATCAGTTCTAACATGAGCGTCGACAAGTTCGGACGCTACTCCGCATTAGGAGTGCAAGTTGGAGAAGACAGAAAAAGAAGCGGATTACCGCAAACACCTGAAGGTGACTATAACATAAGTAATAAACGTTTAAAATTAGTTAAAGATCCAGAAGAAGATACTGATGGAGCAAATTTAAAAACAGTAAAAGAAGCTACTTCAACATCATTGAAATTACATAAGAATACTTATGATGTTAAATCACATAGATTAATTAATGTTGGTAAACCAACTGAAGGTTCTGATGCAATTACTAAAGAGTACTTATCATCTGAACTTTCAAATACTTTAAAATTGCAATGGGGTAACAACTTAAAAGATGGACAAACATATGATGCTGGAAATTATAGAATAACCAACGTGGGAAATCCCAAAAATGATAAAGATTCAGTTAATAAAGAATATTTACATTCTATAATACCGGAAAAAACTGAACATGGATATTCTTTTTATAAATTTATTATAAATGACATTGGATACCCAAAGGAAGACGGTGATGCTGTAAACCTAAAATACATCAAGGACAACTGTATTTTACAAGATGTTAATGAAATCGATTGTCATGGTAAAACATTGACAAATGTAAAGTTTGGTTCTCAACCAAAAGATGCTGTTACTATGGAACAATTATCTAAAGAATTAAAAAAGGAAACATCCAATTTTGTAAAACATGAAGATGCCGTGTTAAAGCGGGGAGATAAATTTATACATGGAAATGAAAAGTTTAATTTAATGCAAGGAAATAATGATGAATGGGATGCAGGACATAAAACAATAACAAATGGAAGATTTGGTATAAAAGATACAGATGTACCTCTAATGGTGCAAACATTAATTGCGAGTGGTGGTACATTAGGTACATACAATGGTCGTAATAGAAGAATAAAAGATATTTATCCTGGTTACGAAGAAAATGATTGTGTTACAATGAAACAAACAATAACTTGGGATAAACACTTTGGGACCCAATATGATGCAAAGATGAAGAAAATAATTAATATTTTACCAGGTGAAGATTCAAATGATGCTGCTACTATTGGACAAGTCATAAAAACATCAAAAAGTGATTCAACAGCTTACACATGTAATGATAAACGTATTATGCAATTACATGATCCTCAACATCCAAAAGATGCTGTAAATTTAGATTGTTTAATAAGAATAGTGGGCAATTTACTTATTGATACCCATAATCATATAGCTAGTACAACGAGTCATGTGATAATTCAACCCGATGAACGGGAAGCTTGGATTAAAAATAGAATTATAAATCAGTATATCATTAATTTGAATAACTAAGTGTTTAAATATATAAAATTATACCTAACTTATTCATTTATGTAAAGTATCTTGTGGAGTAAACACGCCAGTTTATATAAGACTACATAATGAAGGCTGTATCACTCAGTCATCATCAAGACAGCAACAAGAGAGGACGTGGTATAACTTCAGCTGCGTTAACCCTGCTTAAACGGATACCTGTTGGTGCTATTGTAAATCGCGCGATAGACGCTCTACCATACGAATTACATATTCCTGGAGGTTATCAATATTGTGGACCTGGAACTAAGTTGGCAAAACGTTTAGCAAGAGGAGATCCTGGAATTAATAAATTAGATCAAGCTTGCAAACAACACGATATAGCATATTCAAAGTTTAAAGATTCAACAAATAGATCAATAGCAGATAAAATTCTAGCAGAAAAAGCTTGGCAAAGAGTAAAATCAAGTGACGCAAGTATTGCAGAAAAAGCAGCGGCTTGGGCAGTAACAACAGCCATGAAGACAAAAGCTAAGTTTGGTGGTGGAAGACGACGTCGCAGAGGAAGACCTGCAAAAAGAAGAGCTCCCAAAAAAGGTGGAAATATTAGAAAGAGACGTCGTAGAACTCGTAAAGGAAAAGTAAAAAAGGCTTCTGTTTGGTCAATGGTAAAAAATGGAGCAGGTTTATACCTAAGACCGTACCGTGTGTACTAAATAAAAAGAATCAATTGATAATTCCAAATAAAGCCTTAACTAATCATCAGTTAAATGATTATGTAAAATGTTTGAAAATACCATTCTTTCGAGGAGTTTTTATGAAAGATGCATTACCAACTAAAATATGGAAAAATGAAACTGGAATAGTAAATTTGGATTCCACCTATGGTCCAGGCACTCATTGGGTATGCTATAAAAAGCTCGGACAAACCGTTTACTACTTTGACAGTTTTGGCAATCTACCACCGCCGAAAGAACTTCAACATTATTTTCAAAACTCCAAAAACATTTTTTACAATTACAAAAGAGAACAACCTAACAATACTGAAATATGTGGACATTTATGTTTGGAGTTTCTAGCGAAAAGTGTCAGTCACCTTTAAGATGTCATCGTATACAGTGTCACTGAGTGGAAATTCATCCACATTAAAAAGTACTCTATTCCCAGCATTGCGTTTATCCAAGGAAAGATTATGGGAAGCGGCATTACTTGATTTGACTACCTACAATTCAATTCCTAATGTTACAGAAGGAAAAAACAATTTACTACATTATTATGAAACTAAGGATGCTGCAGGAAAATACTCAGAATTAAAAATAATTACATTTCCTACTGGAGCTTATGAAATTGATGATATAAACCAATTATTACAGAAAAAACTCGGAGAAGATAATATCACAATCAAAGGAAACAATAATACTTTAAAAGCAGAAATAACTTCAAAATATTATATAGATGTCGGAATGAAAAACTCTATTGGCAGTTTACTTGGATTTACAGATACAAAAAAGAAAATTTTAACTCCTGGAACTACTCATTCAGGTAATACAACTGTTACAATATTAAAAGTAAATAGTATTGATGTAACATGTAATATTATACATGGATCATATAGAGAAGGAGTAAATCAGCATATTTTACATACATTTTATCCAACAATTGCTCCAGGTTTTAAAATTGTTGAGAAGCCACAAAACTTGATATACCTACCATTAAACACCAGTTTCATTTCAGACATCGTACTGAACATATTGGATCAAGACGGTCATAGTGTTGACTTTAGAGGAGAAACAATTACTATACGAATACACATCAGAGCGGCGACATAAAAATCAACATGGGATTATCATTTAAACCACAACGGAAGAGTCGGGAGCTCAGTAGCTCCTCGACATTGGAAGAGTTAACATCAGACAACATTCGTTTTCTACAAAAGATTGGATTGAAACTTAACAACGATGGATATCCTGGATATATCTCAAGGACCGACATTCGACGAAACACTATGGGAGAAGGAATATCACACACACAACCCTTACACTTCATCAAAATTAAACAATAATGATGAAATAAGAATTCCCATTCAACAACAAGATATTTACACATTACCATGTGAAAGTTATTTGTACATCGAAGGAAGGGTATTAAAATTGGATGGAAAAACTGCTTCAACAGTTCCTTTTATAAATAACCCAATGGCATATCCTTTTGATGAAATAAGATATGAGATATCAGGGGTGACAGTTGATTCAACAAAAAAGGTTGGTATAACAACTACATTAAAAGGATTAACATCATTAACACCACATGAGAAGAATTCAATAGTCACTGCCGGATGGGTTGCTCCTGATAAAGACACTATAACACCTGCTTCCAACGGTCATTTTGATTTTCATGTACCTTTACGATTGCTTTTAGGATTTGCTGAAGATTACAAAAGGGTTATAATAAATGTTAAACAAGAATTAGTATTACTCAGATCTTCAACTAATAAGGACTTAATACTTGCAGACCCTGCAACTACGGAAGATAAACTGGAATGGCAACTACAATTGGATAAAGTTGTTTGGAGAGTACCTCATGTAAGATTGGCTGATGAACATAGAATCGTATTGTTAAGAAAGTTAAAATCTGACCGTGACATTGTAATGCCATTCCGAAGTTGGGAATTTCATGAATACCCTACATTACCTCAAACAGAACGACAAACATGGACCGTCAAAACATCAACTTACTTGGAACGTGCAAGGTACATAATACTCGGTTTTCAAACTAAGCGAAAAGATGTTATTACTGCAAATGCTGGTCAATTTGATCACTGTAAAATAAAGAATTGTAAAGTTTTCTTAAACTCTCAATTCTTTCCATATGACAATTTAAATGTCATGTTTAGCAAAAAACGTTTTTCCATTTTATATGATATGTATGCAAGATTTCAATCATCATATTATGGAAAGACTAATACACCACTATTATCACCTGATCAGTATTATTCCAAAGCTCCAATAATTGTAATAGATTGTTCAAAACAAAATGAATCAGTAAAATCATCAAGTGTGGATATAAAAATTGAAATGGAATTTGAAGAACCAGTAGCGGATGAAACTTCGGCATACTGTCTAATTCTACATGATAAAATAGTTACTTACACACCACTGACCGGAATAGTGAAAAATGTACTTTAAAATATTAGTACAACTACTGCAAAATATTGAGGTTAGAATTATCTTCTTCAATTTTTAAGGTTAGAATTTTGTTTATAAAACACAAGTTGAAAATAAACAATTATGTAATTGTATAAATTTCAAGAATTTTACAAAAAATATAAAAGCAGGAAATTAACTAGTAGAAACTTCATTCTATCTTCAACCGTCGTTTGGGAAACATCGTTCGCAAGATGAATTCTACTAACGGAGAAGAAAATACACCTCTAATGGATGAAAATAGTTCTGATATAGAAAAGCAAGTTGAACAAGAAATGGATGAATTCCTCAAGTTTAACAAACATAAGAAGAAAGAAGAAGAAGGAGAAGATGAAAAAGAAGTAAAAAGAAAAAAGGTTGAAGTTAACATTACAACAAATATTTTAACAGAAGTATTTCTTCGAATTTTCTACCCTATTTCTTCATGCATGACAAAAAGTATATCTGTTGGAATTGTAAAATCATTGGATTATTCACCAATTGTTATGTTAAATCAAGGAAGTAAAATGGTTATCTTTACTGAAACTTCTTGGGATTCTCTAATGAAACATTTACATCTTTTGGAATGTTATTTAACTAACAACACATTTGGAAAAAGAACAAGATTAAGTTTATTAGAATCAAATATTGAAGTTGATATAATCAAACATCGTGGGGGACAAGTTGTTCGCTTCAAAGATTTAACTAGACATGATGTAAAATTACATTTCACTAAAGAAGAATTTTACACTTTAAGTTGTACTACCGGTCCTGTCACTAGATACTTAAAACAACTAGTATTTTCAAGTACAATAATTAAAGATTATCTAATCGATACATTGGACAGACAACCATTCATTCCAATTTTATATGGTCCTGTGGATACTTCAATTTTTAATCGAATACCTCAAGAAGTGGATATGTGGAGACAATTAAACAACTATCACACCAATTTTAATATAAACGAAGAAGCGCAAGAAATAAAAGAAGAACAATCGTGTTTGTAATAACAGTCAGTTGTGGATGAGACTTCATCATGAACAAACGGGTTTCGTTTTCTACTGCATCACAGTTAATGGAAGTTAAAAGAGGTATAATTGAATTTCAAGCTTTTCGAGGGAATGATGGAAATTTCATTATTAAAGAATTAGTAATTTTGGATATGAACACATCTGTAATTTATCATTACTTGTTCAAACCTCCATTTCCATTCAATAAACTAACAACTAAAGCGAAAGTTACAAACAAATGGTTAAACAAACATTTTCATAACTTAAAATGGGATGAAGGTTTTATTCATTATAACATGATGCCGCATATTATGAATCATTATTGTAAAGAGTTTAAAACTATCTACACAAGAGGATTGGAAAAAGAAAATTGGATACAATCATTTACAAGCAATGAAGTGATAAATGCAATAATAGATAGAGATTTCCAATGCTACTTTAATGAACTTTGTATTTCATCAAAAAGTTTTAAACATCGAAGGTCACAGTGTGCTTTGAAAAATGCCTACCGCTTGAATAATTTCCTTCAACAAAGTGGTGGGGGTAGCATCAGTGGTGGGGGTAGTGTCAGTGGTGGGGGTAGTCTCGATAATAAAAGTGAGAGCGCTACCATGACACAGCATGAGTATTACTCGAACCTCCGAAGAGACAACATCTCCAACGGATATTCTTATTAACAAGAAGATTAGCATCAGCAAAAACATTAAGATGGCATCAAACAACTTACTTCAAAATTTAGTTGAACAATTCAACGCTCATTCAAAATCAACAATCCTACCTACAAAGAAATGTTCCGAGCTGAAAGAAGAAAAACACTACATCATTCATACAATAAAGAAGATGGAAACTTCAGTAGGTTATGCTATAAATTGCACATTAAGCGAGGCACCTTATACAATTGGTGATGAAGCAAAATTTCAAATCTTCCTACCAAAGCGCTTCGTACAACTACTACAAAATGAAGATCTTCGTATAATTCAACCCGGCGCACTCTATTTGGTATCACATGGACCAAGTGGAAACAACTCTACTGAACTTACAATTCATGTAACACCTACTACTGATTAGTTTGTACATAATATTGTAAATATTTCTTTGTATTTGTTTCTCAATAAATATGATATAAACCTAAAAAAAAATAAAAAAAAGCAACATATTGTAATGTGTTTGTACATTACAATATGTTGCTTTTTTTAAAAATTCCATGGGATGACCTTGACCCAATTTTGTGTGATAATAAAAGTGAAAATCAACTTGTTAAATTCATCAGTCTACGACTACCTTTCGTACCGTACACATCTCACTCTCTATCACTAAATACAAAACTTCAACATGTCCCTAAAGGTTAAGTGTGCATCTTATGATACCAACACCATAACTACTTTTGAACAACTTGAAGATTTAACTAACGAAATGCGAGTTTTACTTACCGGTGGTTATCACTTAACTGTTGATGTTAGTGCTACTAATACAAGGATGTTCACTAAAACAAAATATTGCGATGATGAAATATTTTTTTCTACACAACCTACAACTTCTTCATCGCCAGCTGGTCAACATAACGTCAAGTTCCAGAAGTATTACCAATGTTGAATAACTTTTAATAAATAAAATTACAACTAAGGAATCACGTGATCAATATCAAGTTCATAAAAAGGATGTAACAGTTTGATAAATAATCATTCGCTTCTCAGCTCTCGCCACAACAAGATCTATTCTACAAAATGTTATACAGAATGATGATTGAACTTGATGGGAAAATCTATGGAAAGGATTATAACACTGTTCAACAAATGACTCAAGATTTAGATGTATTAACTAAAGAAGGATATCAAGCTAAATTAATTTTAAAATTTCCTGAAGTACATCCACTATCAACAGAAGAACTTATTGCTATGGCTAAGGCGGAGAGAGAAAAAAAGTCTGAAGAAAACAAACAGAAACAAACTTCCTAAATTTCAATAATCCTTACACTTGTAAGGTATAATTTTTTAAAACTCCATTTGAATGACCTTGAAATTACCCCTACCACTTTTCATAGTACATAAAACTCGCTATTCATCACTATACAATCTTATTCTTTCACTAGACTCCGCAGCGTCAACATGGAAGAGCAAAAATACAAGTACAAACCTCGTTACTGTTGTGAACAACAGTGTACAGATTTAGGACCAATGATGGTGGATGGGTTAGCTTGTACTAAATGTGAATTCTTCGGATCTTGTTATTGCAAATGTAAAACAAAACAACTACCGCCACCGGAATTGCGAACTTTCAAATTTTACAAATCAAGATATTTTCATACATGTTGTCCTCAAAGATGTTTCAAATTTCACCCTCTAGATCTTGCTCATTGTCAACGCACCAAGTCTCATCAAGATGATTTTTGTACACATATGATAAAAAGATGTAAATACAGATCAGATTGGTATTCCGATCCTGTAGAACCATCAAATGTATAATTTCAGTTTTACACTCTTTTTTAAAACTTCAATTGGATGACCTTGAGATTTCCCCCACCATTAGTTCTAATTTTTATATAATATTAAATCATTCCACTTCCAACACTCTAACTAACAACATGGAAGGAAAATTTATCAAGTTTGAACATATAATAACTGATAGGGAGGAGATGGAAGAATTGTTTCAAAACTTACTTTCTGTCATTGACGAATATCCTATAAGATGGTTCAGAATTGTAGTTCAATATTTAAATCCTGGTGAATTGTTTTCTTCATCGAGTGAAGAGGATGAAACAACTACTTCGGTTCAAATAATTGAATTAAAAGACGAAGAAGAAGAAGAACTAAACGTTTTATTCAATCATAAGCTCAAGGTCCCCTATATAGAAGCCCCCTCCCTAGAAAGCCCCCCTCCCTAAACACCTGCTCAAGGTCGCCATTATATAAGCCCCCTTCCCTAGGCGCTAATCCTCATTCGATTGCCAACTCTCTAACGATGAACACTTCTCCATTGGCACGAATGAATGCTAGTTTTGAAATAAACTCAAAAGATGATTTACAAGAAATATTTAATGCTTTAAATGAAATTATAGATAAATTTAACGCTATTACAATGAATTTGGAAATAACTTACGCTTGTCCTATTTGTAATAAGGTTGAAAGTTCTGATGAAGACAGTTTACTAAATACTACTCCTCTTACCCCTCTACAGTCGGACACAACTTCTGAGGCAAATGATGAGCAGCATCTTTCCCCCACCGCTTCTATGTAACAACGCTCTTTCCCCCCACCACTTCTTTATTTAACCGACATTTCCCTCTTTTAACTCTCATTCCATCCTCGCCTCTTCAACTATCAACATCGCTTCTTTCAAAATTTCAAAAAAACACAAACATGATGGATATGATGGATGAAGTTCCATTTGTAACAAGGATGGAAGAGGATAAATTGAAATTGGAAATCAAACGATTGGAAATGGAACGGAAAAACCAACTCGAGATGTTACGTTTGTTCAAACTTTTTAAATACATCATCTGGGGACTCTGCGTTTACCTTCTCATCGTCGTCGGTGTTTGTGTTTACAACTCTGTAGTTCATAACAAAACTTCAACTTGTTTAAACACTGCTGTCACACATTGATTGTATGTTTTTCACAAATAAAATTCACAAACCTAATTCTATACCTATCCCGCTATCACCGGAGTTAGTTCCACTCTCCGAACTATTACTCCGGTGGTAGCGGGATAGGGTTTTTTAAAACTTACTCTGGATGACCTTGACATACTTTCCATAACCCAATTGTCAAGTTGAATTTCAAATTTCAAATAACATCTCCTCCCCCACCGGAAGCTATATGGCATGGCATATGGCGGCAGCGACTGATTTGGCAGCTGGCCGATGGCAGCTGGCCGGCAGCGGCTGGCAATTGGCACGACTTCCGTTTTGAAAGTAACCAAACCCCACTACTATAATCTCCTTTTTTGGTTACTCTAAATAATTTCATTTTAAAGAGAAAATAAATCAAGCTTCAACTGTATAATCGGCTTTCGCTCTCTACCACGAAAGTTGGAACTTGGTTTAACCACTAGTGCCGGCCGGCTCTATTGTAATTAGCAGGGTATGGCAAGAGACTATTTTATTTAAATAGTGGCAATTTAATGTCTAATGTCTTAAAAATTTGGAATCTTTCATTAAATGTTATTATTAGGTAGGGCTACCTATTAAGAAATTTAAAAATTAAAACTTTGCGTTTGGCCTCCAGAGACTTAAAAACGAAAAGTATCATGGTCCTGGGCTTAGTCTTACCTTAACAACTACCGTAATATTATATAGGTAAATTCGCTAAAAAAATAATTGTTTGCTCTCTGTCAGGTTTATGGTTTATGATTAAAAAACTCCATTTTACCAATCCCAGCTGGCAGGCACGTGGCACATCTTATATATTTTATTGCATCTGGATTGGCCGTTCCCTAGATATATGTCCCTTCCGCAGAGGAAATACTGAGTGAGAGGAACGCTGGGAATAACGATTAGTATTAGTAGCGGAATCCCATTTATTGTGAGTTAGTTATTCTGGAAGCCACTCTCCGATAACTGAAATCCTCTAATATTTTACAAATATAAAAATATGTATATCCTTGAAGATTAACAAACCTGATAAAGAAATAAAAATAGATTAACATAATTCGGCAGGAAACTCCCTTTTACTACCATACCAGCAGCCGTCTTAAAGCCTAAGCTGTACAATAACTTAACCATTAGAGTAAGGTATTAAGTTATGTCGACCGAAAAAAAAATTAAATTAGTCTCCTTTATTACACAATATTAGTGCCAATTAGGTTTCTCAAAGGTCTTTGAGACATAATTCCGATCGATAGCTCATCTTTTACTTCCTCTTGAGGGAATCTGAGATTAGTTTCCTCTTGATCTGTAAATAGTTGAAGCTGCCTATACCAAGCATCTAAATTTAAACTATGTCTCCCATTTTATTTCCAAAATGAGGTAAAATGTCTGGCTTTCGCCATTCTTCTAGGTTTTTTTTTTTTTTTTTTTAATAAGATATTTCTCACTAGGATTGTGATATAAACATTGTAACTAACTCAAGCGTAACAGCAGCGTGTATAGAGGTGATGGTAAAATATTTATTTTGACAAATCGATAGTTTGCAAAATACCAGTCTAAACACTGATACAGTATGATGGGAGTGAACATGCAACTTTATCAGATCAAATAGTTTGTGACAATAGGCCTACTCCTGATACCAAACTTGATATACCAAACTAACCTTTTAGTGTTGTGAACCAGTTGCTCGTGGGGTAAATATACTTACTAACTTTCATTAGATCAATGCAGAAAAACTTAAGAAATACTACAAGATCTATTGATAACACATAATACTTAATAATAACACATAATTATACTTTCAAATCTCGCTAAATATGTATAGCCATTGTTATTACTCAGTATGAAGTGTTAGAACCATTTTGTACTGTTTAAATCATATTCCATAATTAAAAATATACTTTATTTTTACTTTAGCCCTTTTGCTAATTTTTTCGTGAATAAAATTTTTATATAAGCTTCTCACTCAAACAGCAAAGTATTAAAGATGTAAAATCTCCTGCAAAATTACAGTAACAAAAAAATTTACTTAACTAAGATCTCAACTATGATTTTTTACAGCCGGTATATAGCCATTTTTATTAGTGATACATAATGTAATTTGTAAATATATATCTACAAGGTGTCCCATGACCATTGAACCAAACATTAAACTCTTTAAACTCTTAAATCAGTTGGCGTAAACAAGCAAATAATTCAACGTAACACCAACACGGGTCCTAATTCTGATTAGGTTTCCGTCCATCTGTAGATTTAATTAACTTTCAAACTATTGGAGTTACAGATTGAAACTTAGCGTATCCGTTAGAGCGGAATGTAATTATAACAAGAGAGGATAATAAAAATAGATCAATAATGAAAGTCATATAGGCTAATATACAAAGATACCAACTATTAGAATCATAATAAATAATAAATAATACTATAATTTAAAAAATGATAAATTTATATACATTTTTTTACCATTTAAAATGGCTTTCACTTTAGAAGGGAAACAAGTAAAGCCAAATTTAACTGTTACAATCGGCTTTAGCTCTTTACAACCAGTAGTCCAGTCAACCTGTGCTCAAAAATAGTCGATAGAGGAAAAAATTAGTAAAAGTTAGATTTTGCCCCCAATAGATTACTAACATCAAGACATGTCTCCAGCCAAAAGTCCCCACCCCTACCCCCCTTGCGTTTTCCCCCACCCCCCCTTAAAGTTTGTATTACAATTTGAGTGCAAAGTTGTAGTAAATCTACCATAGTTTCAAAACCATATGAGATAACTCTTTATATATAATATTTTCAGATTCCGTGGAAAATTTGCTATAATAAATGCATTTAGCTTCCATGTGATATATTTAAGGGATATATGATTTATGCAAATAATAGTAAAAATTAATGGTTTTGAAGAAAATAAAATAACATAAAACTAAAAAAGAATGGCTTAAAAAGCCATCAAATACATTTTAAAGTGAATGATAACAATTAAAATTTTTTGCGCTATAAAAACACTTTAGACTGATATATTATGTCACCTAACATTATATCATAGTTCCCCAGAAAAAGAGGTTTTTAAGCAATTACAGCGTTTCAGTCTACAAGGAACTTATTGCAGGCTATGTGTTAAGTGGCACTACTTACATAGAAAATTTTTACTATAACAATGATTTTTCTCTCATAGGTTACCTTAGTAACCAGTCTCTAGCAAAAAGTCCCCAACCCTACCCCCCTTGCGTTTCCCCCAAGCCCCCCCCCTTTTAAAGTTTGAGTCTGTATATTAATAAATTTTTAATAAATTTGTAATAAATCTACCATAGTTTCAAAACTATACGAAATAACTCTTTATAATTTAATATTTTCATATCCCGTGGAAAATTTGCTACAGTAAATGTATTTGGCTTCCATGTGATATCTGAAAGGAAAATTTGATTTTTGCAATCAATTGTAAAAATAAATGTTTTTAAATAAAATAAAATAAAATAAATCTAAAAAAAGGCTTAAAAAGGCCATCAAATACATTTTTAAGTAAATGACAACGATTTAAATATTTTTGTGAAGTAAAAACCCTTTAAAATGATATGTTACAGCAACTAAAATTCTATCATGGTTCCTCAGAAAAAGAGGCTTATATAATTATACCGTTTTAGTCTACAAGGCAATATTTTAGAGGCTAGGTATTAAGTGGCACTACCTACATGGAAAACTTTTACTTAACAATGAATTTCCCCTCATACTGACTCGTCTCTAGTCAATTAGTAGCTTTTTACTTTTGTTTTTCTTCTTGAATAAACTGTCAAACATATATAAAACAAGGATATGTTGAAGGACAGTAGTAAACTGCGAACCTTTAGCGAAAAACTCCAAAGGGCAAAAAAACTTATTTTTAATCATTCAATGGATATTACATTAACTTAAGAAGTGAAAGCAAAACAAATAGGGGCGGGGACTTTTGCATTGAGACTTGTGAGTATGTAGGAGATAGATCGTTACTATGCAAATTATTTCACCCTTATCAATGATTTCATAACTGGTTGATAATACGAATTGAACCGTAAAGGGGGATGGGAACACTTCGCTTGAAATTATTTATCCTCCAGAATCCTTAGAGAAAATTAACTACTTAGACATGTATTATTGAAGCTTATTAAAAGCTTAAAAGTTAAAAATATATTTTAAATCATTATCAATGATATTTCTTGTATTTTATAGCATTTATCAGAATATTGAATGTTTTTTGCTGTTTATATATATATATATATATATATATATATATATATATATATATATATATATATATATATATATATATATATATATAGTTACATAGTTACACAAAGTTACACTAATTATTTATTCAATGACTATGTGTAGTGCATGTATCATGTAGATTAAGTTGACAATGTCGATTGCTTGTATCTATGAGCTTAAAGACAATAAAGTTCTGATTCTGATTCTGATTACGATTTAAGTACAAATACTCTGGTATCTGAGCGGATTACCGCTGCAAAAGCGCAGTCACGGCACCAGCTCAACAATCGGTCTCATACCCCAACTGCTCCCGGAGAAGCGGTACAGCTTTGACTAGCCTCAGGTAAATTTCTCTATCTTGCTTACACTATTTTTGAACCTATTTCCATAATATTTACATCGTTAAATTACAAATCGATATATTTACACTTACATTGTTTACAAGAAGGTATATATACAGGGTGTATGGAAACTCTCTTTTAAAAATCCGTGTGGTGATTCCTTGGATATAAATGAGCAAAACTTTCATAGAAATATATATGTCCTTAAATTATTTGTCATTTTACTCGTCATTATTCGCTAGTCGCTACTTTTTTACACTTATTTTTTACACTATATTTTTATTTCCGTAACGGATGGTTGTATTAAGTTTATATTAGGTTTAAAGCTTTATCACACCTATGTCCATTTTCAGGAAAATCATTGTTTCTCTGATGTGTATTTTGGAAATGGTGGCCATTTATAAACTAAAATATCTAAAAATTGGTATATATTATCAAACAGTTATGAATAGAAAAAAGTTGAACTCTTAAATTATCGAACCAAATAAAACTAAGTTTGTAAGGATCTAACGGCAAATAATTGAGTTATCAAGATTGTTTTCTAAAACAACCTAAATTGGTGTTTATTATAGTGAAAAGTGTATATTTTAAAATAAATAAATAAATAAAAGAAAAACAGCAATTATTCCTTTCTTTGTTGTTAGTTCCTTACAAACTTTATATCATTGGATGGATCATATAATTTTCAACAGTTTTTTTTTAGTTTTTAACAGCTTGATAACATGTACCGATTCTGAGATGTTTTAGTTTAAAATTTTAAAATGGCCGCTATTTTGAAAATACACATAAGTAGTGCAAAAGTAAGGCTTTTGGGCCAGTTCAAGGTCACCCGAGCGATGACGTCATCGATGACGTCATCGAGGTCAATGACCTCATCGATGACGTCATCGATTGCATCATTGATGACGTCATCACCAATGACGTCACACCCATGACGTCACAGAAATGACGTGCTGATGACATCATCACCCCTTACGTCACCAAGATGACGTCATCGATGTCACAAAGGTCAAGGTCACGCTGAAACCTAAAATTTTTTAGCACCTTTGCTGTTTCTCACACTATGCTCCGAGTTTCAGTCAGGTTACCGTGACCTTGACGACTTGGAGCGAAATTAGATGAGAAACAGCAAAAGTGCTGAGGAAACCTGAAGTTTGCAACGTGACTCTGCCTAAACCGTCATGTGACACCGCTCGGGTGACCTTGAACTAGCCCAGCTGCCTAACTTTAACCATTACTGCAACCGCGATGCGCACCCTACGACAGACACCGAGCGACTGACTGTCCGGCCTTGTGCACTCTAGGTATATTGGCTCAAGAGACTAAGACTCTAAACTGTCAGGAATGGGATTAACTAACTGAATTTTGCAAGGAAAAGTCATTTCATCCAATATTTTAAACAAATCCTCATCAGTAAAACTGACACTAGTCTGTTTTGTATAAAACTTAGGGTGTCCGCGCAACAGTTTGCGCCACTTAGCTTAAGTCGAAACTCTCTTAACTTTGAGTGGTGGACAGTGAGCAACTAATAAAGCCTTAACACGGCTAAGTTTCTTACCTAAAGTGTCCCGCGACATGGCTTCTCCTCACAAAAGTCCGCACAATACTGAGAGACTGCTTGTAGCGCATGAGTCAAGGGAAAAGAGGTGGGGGAAACAGCAGGAGTGGGGGAAGGTCACAGTGGTGGGGGAAGGTGAGGTGGTACGCTGGAGTTTCGCATCACTTCACCATGAGCTGTCCTACAGTCAACACACTGTTCTCTTGGCCCGAGTTGGCACTAGAAGAAACATTTCTGTACAGCTTAGGCTGTGAGAGCCGAGGAAGCAAAGTCAAAGTGGAAATTGTGTTAAACTCCAAGATGAAGAGTCTCCTAAATAAACTAATTGTATCCTTGCAATCTCCTATAACTTTAGAGAAATACCACTTTATTAAGCGACACCTTATACTTTGGCAAAACGAAGCGGAAATGGAAAAGATTACAGTAAAATTAATTTAACTTAAAACTTGGACTGGACACTCATGACGATACCACGTGGCGTGCAAACGCCACCCTAAACATTACAAGTTAGGTTATTGAGCACCTCTGGTACGATAACCGATGAGCTATAGTTAAAGTGTGATGACCTTGAGTCAAAACACTGAAATACTACAAGTCGATATCGTCCCAGAGTTAAAATGTAGTGACCTACATTCAGAACTTGTAAAATTACTTACATATAGAGAGCTAGAGAACAGCGAGACGCACCGCATGGAAGCCGGAGACATACTGGCGAAGCGGTGTTGTGCAGCCTAGGGACCCAGTTGTGGTGGGGGTATAGCCAACACTTAGAGTACAAGTGTTGTGGGTGACCTTGACCCACTTAACTTACCTGACCCCCCCCCCCCCCGAAAAAAAGTGCGACCCCCCCCCGACAAAAAGTGCGAGCCCCCCCCCCCCCCGACAAAAAGTGCGAACCCCCCCCCCCCGACAAAAAGTGCGAACCCCCCCCCCCCCCCGACAAAAAGTGCGAACCCCCCCCCCCCCCCGACAAAAAGTGCGAACCCCCCCCCCCCACCCCCACCCCCACCCCCTCCCCCACCCCTGATATCCTGGGCGTGGCAGCCCCGGTGGGGATATAAGGGGGCCCAGCCAGAGCCGGCTCGCAGTCCGCTCCCGCGCGTTGAACGTGAACGATCGGGACGGACCGCCATAGGCATCACTAAACATTGAATGGCGCCTTCAGTGTTTAGCGAAGTCTACTCTAACTTTAAGACTTGTATTAGTTGTAAGATATTGCGCTTGCGTTTGGGTATTGCGAATTGTTTTATATGAGAGTGTTTTACTTGTACCTTATGTCTCCTGTGTGTCTTTTATCCTTTGTGTCTTGTTTGTTATATGTGTTTAACGTGTATGTGCTTGTTCCAGCATTGACTACGTTGAGCTCAATTGTGTGTTGTAAGTGTGTTATATTTTTCTAAAGTGTATACGCTTGTTGTAGCATTTCCCCCTTGAGCTTTTGCAATGCTCAAAGTAAATTGTAAAGACAGGGAACGGGAGTAGGCCCCCGTGTAAAGTTACTTTTGTATAATTGTTAGGCTCCTCTCATGCATGCTTTAATGCGGCTGAGAAATAGGAGCGTCCGTTTGTACGCCTATATGGGGGTAATAAGCCGATGGCCTCTGCACTCGGACCGAGGACGTAAGCCACTAGGGTGTCCTCAGTTAGTTTCCCTTCTGGAAACTCAAAATTATGTAAATGAAACTTTGTTAGCTATTTGTGTTTTTTTGTCCCCAAGGCCCCCGAACATTCGTGGTTCGCCATGGATGTACGGGGGCCGAAATTTTTTAATGTCCGTGTGGCCTTGACCCACATAGGACTTGTAAAAATTTACTGCATTGCTAAATTAAAAAAATATTAAAGATAGGGTTACGGGAGTAGGCCCCCGTGTAAAGCCACTTTATTTATAATTGTTAGGCTCCTCTCATGCATGCTTCAATGCGGCTGAGAAATAGGAGGTGGTCCGTTTGTACGCTTATACGGGGGTAATGAGCCGATGGCCTCTGCACTCGGACCGAGGACGTAAGCCACTAGGGCGTCCTCAGTTTCTTTCAAAATTATGTAAATGACATTTTGTTAGCTATTGGAAAAGTTATTAGTTAGAAATGCAGTAAATGTTTACAAGTCTCGCGTGGCGAAGGGTACACGACATTGGATGTTGCCTTGTTGTCATAGTTGGGTCTCTTCGGAGGCTACAGCGATGACAACCCAAGTGCCCCAGGTGGGGCTTAATTTTTTTAAAGTTTTTTCGTGACCTTGACCTAAATACAGTAATGACCCCCCCCCCCCGGAACTTTTTTTTTGAGAAAAAATTTTGACCTTGACCAAAAAGTTTTTTGCTCCGGACGAGAAGTGCCCAAACAAAAAATTTGTACGAAGTAGTGGATTTAGACCAAAGATCATTGGTTTATCAAACCTGTTGAAGAATAAATTGAAAATGGGTGTTTAAAAGCCAAATCTACTACATGATTGATAAACTGGATGTATATGACGTCACCTTCCCCCACCCTTCAACCTCGGGTATAAAGGGACCCGGTTGAGCGCGCTGCTCATTATTGCGTGGACATTCACCGAGTGCACACTCAAAGCCAAACTGTAAAAAAAATGGCTCTTTGCGATATTTGTGGTGAGTTTTTCCAAGATGAAGATATCTTTGTTTTACACCGAGAATTGCATCATGAAGAGAACAGAAAAGAAGAGATTGTTGTAAGTGAAGAAGACTTGGATGCGTTTGATCGGTTATTGGAAAACTGCCAGAAGCAGATGGACGACTGTGATAGCTATCTACAGTTACACCGAGAATTGCATCGTGAAGAGGACAGAAAAGAAGAGATTGTAGTAAGTGAAGAAGACTTGGATGCGATTGATCGGTTTTTGGAAAAACCCCATAAGCAGAAGGACTGGGCTAGCTATTTACAGTTAATGCAAAGAAGAAGACCAAGTGTTATTCAATTTGCCAGAGCTGGACCATCTACAGCTGGAGGATTTATTCAAGAAGAGAAAATGGAAGAAGAAGATACGGAAGAAGTGGAAGATGTAAGACAACTGCGTACCCAAGAAGAGGATATGGAAGATATAAGACAACTGCGCACTACAGCCTTGCCAGGACCAGTTGTAATTCATTTCAAAATTAATAACGTGCAATTAGAATTGGAAAATTTTATAACTCAAGCTAAAAAACTAGTTGTAAAAACATTGATGGAAGAATTGGCAAGATTGAACTTTATTAAATTTGGATTGGTGTTGGAGGCTATGTTTACTAATACCGATGGTGAAAATTCACCGAGAGCATTCATTGCTAAAAACCGAACCCTTACAACCACATCTGATATCAACGAAATTTTAGAAGAATGTTTGGTTGAACTGCTAGTGAAACTTCAAGAACATGAAGGAAGAGGATCCGGCTGGACGCTATCATCAATTGAAGGTATGGATGTGAGGGTTCACAAGCATGGATATGGTATGAGAGGAAGCAGCTTTATCCCTCTACCAAAGGTGATCCGAGATACAAGATCATGTATCAATGTGAAAAATGAGTATAATGAATGTTTCCGGTATGCAATGTTAGCAAAATATGTGGAAGACCATTCCTGTAGACCTAGCATAGCATACGAAGCTGTTCAACACCGCTATAACTTCCAAGGTATGTCGTATCCTGTTAGTCTTAATGATGTTGCTAAATTTGAAAGAAAAAACCCAGGAGTTTCAGTTAATGTGTTTGGTTTAGACGAATCAAATAACGTATACCCGTTACGAGTTACAAAGACTGAACGTCAAAATCATACGGATTTACTGCTATTGACCAAAGGTGAAATATCACATTATGTTTACATCAAGAACTTTGAAACTTTGGTTGGACGACAAGTGACTAAAAATAAAATTAGAGTAACAGTGTGTAAGAGATGCTTTTGTTTCACAAATAAAGACTTGAGACGTGGAGGATCAGAGTGGTTGTCAGAACACCAACGTCTTTGTAATGACAACTATGAAGTGAAGATTAGTCTGCCACCACCATCTAGAGCATTTGTCCAGTTCAATAAAACAGTTCACCAATACCGGATTCCACTAGTTATCTACGCTGACTTTGAATCCACGTTAGTGCCACAGGAACTTCCGGATGGTGAAGTAACTAGAAGAACCAAATATCAATTGCATCAACCTAACAGTTTTTGCTTATTGGTGAAATCTACTTTACCTGAAGAACAATTGCAAGACTATGGCTTAACATCCACTCCAATACTCTACTGTGGTGAAGAAGCCGCTAAGTATTTTGTAGACCAGTTGTACGACATTGCTGAAAAGGCGCAACGCTTATACGGTAATGTTGTACCTATGAAACCTTTGAACCAAAATCAACAAGAAGAATGCAATTCGGCAACAAGATGTTATTTATGCAAGAAGAGCTTCAGTGAAGAAAATCAAAAAGTAAGAGATCACGATCACCTGACAGGGTTATACAGAGGAGCTGCTTGTAATTCATGCAATATAAATTACAAACTGCCAAACTTTATCCCTGTCATGTTACACAATCTTAGCGGCTATGACTCTCACTTCATTATCCCAGAGTTAGGACGAGATGATGGAAAAATTGAAGTATTAGCTGAAACATTGGAGAAGTACATCAGTTTCTCAAAAACAGTAGGTAAAATTAAACTTCGCTTCGTAGACTCTTATAGATTTATGTCATCTAGTTTGAGTAAATTGTCTGAGAACCTAAGAAGAGAAGACCTAAAAGAAACCAGCAAAATTGTACCTGAAGATAAATTGGACTTAGTAATGCGTAAAGGAGTGTTCCCCTATGATTACATAACTTCTGCAGAAAAATTTGAAGAAACCAGTCTGCCACCGATTGAAGCCTTCAATAGCAAGTTAAATGAAAGTGCAATCACCGTTGAAGACTACAATCATGCTTGTAATGTTTGGAACCAACTAAACATTCAAACCTTAGGGGAATATTCTGACTTTTACATAAAATTGGACGTAACTCTGCTGTGCGATGTGATGGAAGAATTTCGAAACACCTGCTTCTCCGCCTATGGACTGGACCCTCTACACTCGTACACATCTCCAGGATTAGCATGGCAAGCTATGCTAAAGTCAACCAACTGTCGATTGGAACTTCTAACAGATATTGATATGGTGCTCATGATAGAATCTGGTGTACGAGGCGGTTTGACACAAGCTGTAACACGTCATGTCAAAGCTAACAACAAGTACATCCCAGGCTTCGACGAGAGACAACCATCGGTCTACCTTGGCTACTTTGACGCAAACAACCTTTATGGTTGGGCAATGTCAAATCCGCTTCCCTACGCTGACTTCAAATGGATCGACCCGGCCACCATCGGAGACATCTCACAGATTCCAAAGGATGGTCCAAAAGGCTATATTTTGGACTGTGATTTTGAATACCCGGAGCACCTTCATGACCATCACTACGACTTGCCTCTCCTAGCCAAGACTGAAGTTTCACCGACAGGAAGATGGCCGAAATTGATGATGACGTTGGAGAATAAAGATCGGTATGTGGCTCACTACTGGGTAGTTCAACAAGCTCTTGATTTGGGTCTACGTGTAGTGAGAATTCATAGAGCAATTGAATTCACCCAGTCTTGTTGGTTAAAACCATATATTGATTCCAACACTACAAGAAGAGCAGCGGCAACATCAGCATTTGAAAAGGACTTTTACAAATTGATGAACAACGCCATCTTCGGGAAGACCTTAGAAAACAAAAGGAAACACAAGATTGTAAAATTAGTAAGTGATCCTAAGAAATTGGAAAAATTAGTGCAAAAACCAAATTTTGGAACATCCATGATTATAAACGAAGATCTAGTTGCCGTCAGTATGAAGAAAACAACAATAGTGATGGATCGTCCGTTATACATTGGAATGTCGATTTTGGATATAAGTAAAACTCTGATGTATGATTTCCATTACAACAAAATGGTTAAACACTACGGAAGAGACAACATTGGAGTTGCATACATGGATACCGACGCGTTTATCTACTGGATAAAGACTTTGGACATGTATGAAGACCTAAGGAGTTTCCCATACAAAAACGATTTTGACTTCTCTGACTATCCGAAGAACCATCCAAATTACAATGAAAAGAATAAAAAAGTAATCGGAAAATTTAAAGATGAAGCAAATGGAATGCCTTTAGAAGAAATAGTGGCACTAATGGCAAAATTGTATTCATTTAAAATGTACAACGAGAACAACACACCAACAGTCAAGAAAGCAAAAGGAGTCAAAACATCGTACTTGAAGAAACATGTGACATTTGACCATTACAAGACCTGCTTGTTTGAAGATTCTACAATGTCTGCAACGTTCAACACTATTAGAAGCTTTAAACATGAGGTCTACAGTGTCACTGAAGTTAAAAGGGCACTATCAGCTCGAGATGATAAAAGGCATATTATGCCGGATAAAATTCACACTCTTCCTTTTGGCCACTACTCTCTAAACCCTATCGACTAGTAACCTATTCTTCGTCCTTCTACAACTTCGACCTTATTCCTTTCTCCTTCCGTAAAAAAATGGGGAACACGGCAAGTCCAACGCCGTGTTCCCCATTTTTTTACACAAGTTTGGATGACCTTGACCTATATAAATGATGTGAATATTTAAGACAACATTCATTGTGATTATACATGTGATACATGAAACATTCAAACCTGCAATATGAAGAACTTGAAGCAAGAAATTGTCAACGAGCTTCATAAACCTGCAAGAAGAAAGTTTCCACGAAGAAATACAGTGATAAAAGGAATAAATGATTTATATCAAGTGGATTTAATCGAAATGATTCCTTATAGTAAACAAAATAAAGGATTTAAATACATATTGACTATTATTAATTGTTTTTCAAAAATGGCAGATGCTTTACCGCTAAAAGATAAAAGTGGCAAAAGTGAAACAAAAGCAATGGAAACAGCTATACAAAGAGACAAACATACTATAAAACATTTACAAACTGATGATGGAAAAGAATATTTCAATAAGGAATTTGCAAATTTAATGAAAAAACACAACATTAACCATTACTCAACCAATTCAGAGGTAAAAGCATCAATAATTGAAAGATTCAACAGAACTTTAAAAGGTGCGATGTATAAGATGTTTTCTAACAGAGGATCGCACGTATGGATTGATATGTTACCAAAACTTATAAGCGATTACAATAACAAGTTTCATAGAACTATCGGTATGAAACCAAGCCAGGTGACTAATAAAAATGAAAAACTTGTATTAAAACGTATAAAACTGAATACTAAACCAAGAGTTGAAAAACTAAAGCCTAAAAGGTTTAATGTTGGTGATAAAGTGCGAATAAGCAAATACAAAGGTGTATTCAGTAAAAGATATCTTCCAAACTGGACAAATGAGGTATTTACCGTATTTAAGGTGCAACCTACAGTACCAGAAACTTACATTTTAAAAGATAATAAAGGACAATTGCTTGAAGGAGGTTTTTATGGACATGAAATGTTAAAATCAACAGTAGGTGATGTATATCTAGTAGAAAAGGTGTTGCAACGCAAAAAAGATAAGGTTAAAGTACGATGGTTAGGATTTAATAAGACGGAAGATTCTTGGATACCTAAAAAGGATCTAATATAATGATAGAGCATCATTTTGGGTTGAACCATTACAAAGGATGGAGATAATACCGCAAAAAGACAATTTTACTATTAATAATATAGATGAACTCACAGTGGATGGTTCTCAATTCAATACTGGGAAACACGGTGTTTTGTTACCAAACACGGTGCGTTGTCTGGTTACCGGTCCTTCCAATTGTGGAAAAACAAATGTAGTATTCAATTTGATTACAAACCCTAAAGGCTTACGTTTTAATAATTTATATGTATTTTCAAAGTCACTACAACAACCGAAATATCAGTTATTGGAACAAATACTCAATAATGTACCTGAAGTTAAATATTTTAAATTTAACGCGAGCGAGAGTGTCATGCAACCGCAAGAGGCAAAACCATTCTCAGTATTCATATTTGACGATGTATCTTGTGAAAATCAAAATACAATAAGGAATTACTTCGCCATGGGTCGACATAACAACATAGATAGCATTTATATTGGTCAAACTTACAGCAAAATACCGAAACAGCTCATTAGAGACAATGCAAACATGTTAATTGTATTTAAACAGGATGAAACCAACCTAAAACACATATATTATGACCATGTAAGTGCGGATATGCCATTTGAACGATTTAAAGAGTTGTGTGGAAAGGCTTGGGCTGAAAAGTATGGGTTTTTAACAATTATGAAGGAACAACCGCTAAACAATGGTCGATACAGGATAGGATTTGATAAATTTATACTAATACACTGATCATGATGTAAAACATTCATTGTTGTACAACACGTCTTGCTACAAACATGGTTAACCAAGAAAAGTTAATAAAGGAAATAAAATCACTTAGTGATTCTATTCGAGATAAAAACAGAGCATTAAAATTAGGTATTAGCGAAAGGGAGAAATTTCTTGAATCTACTTTTAAACCTATTACTGAACCCTTGAAACAATTAAACAAAAAATTTGCTAAACCCGTTTTGGAAGGAGATGCAATTGCACCTATTACAAAGTTTGAAAGAGAAGATGTAAAATCAGAAGATTTTAGTGATGAAGACCTGGAATCCTCTACATATAGTGGTTTTACCGGAGAAGAACCTGAAAGAGAGCTAGAATCACCAGACTATAGTGGTATAAGAGAATTATATGAAGTAAAAGCTAAAAGAGGACATGAAGATGTATCAACTGCTAGTGAAGAGGAAAAAGAAGAAGAAGCAAGGGAAGGTCCGTCAAACATAAGCTTGTTGGGTGAAAACATTCATAACAAAGGACCTTTAGGAAGGAAATACATGGTAAAAATGTTACTCGGAACAATTCCTAATAAGAATTACCATAGTTATGGAGCGAGATTAACAGAAGATGGTTTAATGATAGGTAATAGCCCGTTAAACGTTGACGAACATGATAATATTGTCATTGGTGATCAAAGGTATAAGGGTACAAAAGGATTATTTGAATTATTATTTGAAAATAAGCCTTCAGTATCGTTAGTGAAAGAAAAAGACATGGAAGCATATAAAAATATTTTGGAACAGACAAATGCATATAGGAGAATGTATTTACCTGACCAACTTCCATTTAGATCTAAGTCTTTAAAATATAGAGAATTTGTATCCAAGTTAATACCAACTAGAAGACAAACAATGCCGTTAACACAAAGAAAACCTGTAAAACGAAGATTTATGGCATCCACTTTAGATGTAAGTGCTCAGGAAAGAAGAAAAAGAAGTAAGTCTGTTACGGGTACAGGTTTAATGAAGAAACTATATAACACAAATGTGATTTATTACAATAATATCAATAAATTGGTGGATAGAATGAAACTAATACATGAAGCTAAAGAAGCGGGTCATACTGGATTGGAAAACGAATGGGTGGCTTTAGTGGATGAACTCCGAAACCGTGGGGTAATCTCATAAAAAATGCGTTACTCACTAGATTACTATTCAGTTGCACCATGAGTGTCGACAAGTTCGGACGTTACTCCTCGGATGGGTTATATTACGCAAATAATTTAAAAAGAGGAGCTGGTTTACCACAAACACCTGATGGGGATTATGATATAACTAATAAAAGGTTAAAAAACATAAAAGATCCCACAGATGAAAACGATGCAATAAATTTAAAAGTATTAAAAGAAAAGATATCACCAACATTAAGACTACAGAAAAACACATATGACGCAGGTAATCATAGAATTGTCAATGTTGATAAGCCAAATCAAAACGCTGATGCAATAAACAAAGGTTATTTATCATCAGAATTAAAAAATACGTTAAAATTCAATGGAAAAACGTATACTGCTGAAAATAAACGTATATCCAACGTAGATGACCCTAAAGATGCAAAAGACAGCGTAAATAGACGCTATTTACATTCATTAATACCTGAAAAGACAAAAGATGGTTTTTCTTTTTATAAATTTGTTATTAACGATATAGGTTATCCGAAAAATGAAAATGATGCTGTAAATTTAAAATATATAAAAGATCATTGTATTACACGTGATGTAGGAGTTATTGATTGTCTAGGTAATTGTTTAGCGAATGTTAAAGATGGTTCGGCACCATCAGATGGTGCAACAGTGGGTCAAATGAAGGAAACTTTAAAGCAAGAAACATCTGGATTTGTAAAACAGGATCAAGTAGTATCACGGTCGGGTGATGTGTTTGTACAAGGAAATGAAAAGTTTATTTTACTTGAACAAAAAAATAATGTTTGGGATTGCAAAGACATGAAATTATCAAATGCGCAATTAGCTACAGATGCTCATGATGTTCCGATTTTATCACAAGTTTTACATACTAATCCAAACAATTATCATAGAAGTTGGTTGGGTACAAATAGAAGAATAATTGACATATTTCCAGGTATCGATGATTACGATTGTGTTGTAGTAAAACAATCTTTAATATTAGACAAACCAAAAGGTAGTACTTTCAATTCGAAAAATAAGAAAATAGGTAATTTGGCACAAGGAACAGATCCAAAGGATGCTGCAACTGTAGGACAAACATTACAATATGATAGTGCAAATCAAGAGTTTATTTATAATACCAAAAGATTTAAATTAATGGATGTAAATGATTATCAAAATATATTAATTACAGATCCAAATTCATTTAGCGGATTTAGAAAATTGTCTGGTGAGGAATTTATTCATAAAAATCATGTATTTAGAAATGAAGCAGACAGATCATTAATTAGTGCAGATTTAAAATATTTTAAATGTCCCGGGAATGATGCAAATGTAACTGATGAAGACTAAGAATTTGTATAAAAACTGATATGGGTTAGAAATCGGGACTAATATTATAAAAATGGGTTACACTCTAGAATGTTATTCAGTTGCACCATGAGTGTTGACAAGTTCGGACGGTATTCATCAGATGGATTATATTACTTTAATACTTTAAAAAGATGTGTTGGATTACCACAAACACCTGATGGAGATTATGATATTAGTAATAAACGGTTAAAAAACATTAATGATCCCACAGATGAAAATGATGCAATAAATTTAAAAGTATTAAAAAAAGAGATAGTACCAACACTGAAATTAGATAAAAACACATATAACGCGGGTAATCATAGAATTTCCAACGTTGGTAAGCCAAATCAAAACGCTGATGCAATAAACAGAGGTTATTTATCATCGGAATTAAAGAATACGTTAAAATTTAATGGAAAAACGTATAATGCTGAAAATCGGCGTATATCCAACGTAGCAGACCCTGTAGATGAAAAAGACAGCATAAATAGACGCTATTTACATTCTATAATACCTGAAAAGACAAAAGATGGGTTTTCTTTTTATAAATTTGTTATTAACGATATAGGTTATCCAAAAAATGAAAATGATGCTGTAAATTTAAAATACATCAAAGATCATTGTATTACACGTGATGTAGGAGTTATTGACTGTCTTGGTAATTGTTTAGCGAATGTAAAAGATGGTTTTGCACCATCAGATGGTGCAACGGTGGGTCAAATGAAGGAAACTTTAAAACAAGAAACCTCCGGTTTTGTGAAACAAAACCAAGTAGTAACACGTCAAGGAGATGTATTTGTACAAGGAAATAAAAAGTTTACTTTACTTGAAGAAAACAATTATGTTTGGGATGGTAAAGGAAAGTTATTGACAAATTTAGGTATTGGTGAAAAGCCTGGTGATGCTGTTACTTATGAACAGATAATACAATTAGAGCCAACTGGAAAAAAATGGTGGAATTGTGATAACAAACGATTAACAAATGTTACAGACCCTGATTATGCCAATAACGCTGTAACTGTTAATTTTCTTGTTAAAGTAATAGGTAATTTATTATTTGATATGCATAATTATATTGTAGCAGGACAACATAAACCTATTGACGAAAAAATGAGAAATGCATATCGCATATTCCACGTTTACTGATTCAAAAAATAGGTCAATCGCTGATAAAAAGCTAGCGAATATAGCTTGGCAACGAGTAAAGTCTAGTGACGCTAGTATTGCGGAAAAAGCAGCAGCTTTAGCGGTAACAGCAGGTATGAAGGCTAAAACAGCGGTAGGAGGTGGAAAAAGGAGGGGTAAGAATAAAAAAGGATCAACCAAGAGAAAACATGGTGGTAATATTAGACTAAAAAGACGTTCTCCGAGGAAAAATAATAAAAAACCGACAATATGGTCAATGGTAAAAAACGGGGCTGGTCTATACCTAAGACCGTATCGTGCATATTAAATAAAAGAAATCAATTGGTTATACCACATAAAGCGTTGACTAATGTTGAATTATTTAAATATATTTCCTGTTTAAAAATACCATTTTTCCGCGGAGTATTTATGAAAGACAGTTTACCAAAGAAAATATGGAAAAATGAGACTGGAATCGTAAATTTGGATAATACTGAAGGGTCCGGCACCCATTGGGTGTGTTATAAGAAACTAAATAGTAATGTATATTATTTTGATAGTTTTGGAAATTTGCCACCACCTAAAGAACTTGAACATTACTTTAAATCTGCTAAAAACATATATTACAACTATAAAAGAGAACAACCTGATAATACTTCAATATGCGGCCATTTATGTTTGGAATTCCTAGCTAAAAGTATCAGTCACTATTGAGATGTCTTCCTATACGGTATCATTAACAGGAAAATCGTCCACTTTACGAAGTATCCTTTTTCCAGCGTTACGCTTGCAAAAAGGAAGATTTTGGGAGGCAGCACTGTTGGATTTTACAACTTACAACTCTATTCCCAATGTTACGGAAGGTAAAAATAACTTATTGCATTATTATAAAGGAAAAGATGCCAGTGGTAAGTTAACAGACTTAGAAGAGTGCAGTTTACCCACAGGTTCTTATGAAATTGATCATATTAATGAATTTTTGCAAAATAAAATGGGAAAAGACAATATATCGCTAAAAGGTAATAATAATACAATGAAAGCTGAGCTTACTTCAAAATATTATATAGATTTCACTAAGCCAAACTCAATTGGTGATTTATTAGGATTTCCCAAAGATGGAGCAATTTTAGAACCAAATAAAACACATTCCGGTAAACAAACTGTAACAATATTAAAAGTCAATAGTATAGACATAACTTGTAACATTATACAAGGAGCTTACAGAGATGGAGCAAATACTCATATAATACATACTTTTTACCCCAGTGTACCACCTGGATTTAAAATTGTTGAAAAGCCGCAAAACCTGGTATATCTACCTTTGAACACCACTTTCATTTCAGACATCGTGTTGAACGTATTGGATCAAGACGGTAACTTGATAGATTTCCGAGAAGAGCCTATTACGGTTAGATTACATTTAAAATCAACACTTTAATACAAAATCATGGGTTTAACATTTAAAAGCGAACAACCTACGGGAATCCGCATTAGTAGCTCTTCAGCTGTGGAGGAGTTAACACGCGAGAACATTCGTTTCTTAGAGAGAATTGGATTAAAAGTAACCGATAATGGATATACTGGATATAGCTCAGGGTCCAACATTCGAAGAAACCCTATGGGAAAAAGAATATCACACCCACAACCCTTACACTTCATCAAAATTAAACAATAACGATGAAATTCGTATTCCCATACAAAATCAAGACATTTACACACTACCATGTGAAAGTTACTTGTATATTGAAGGAAAAGTTACTAAAAAGGACGGTACTACTACTGGTACAACAGTTCCATTTATAAATAATCCCATGGCTTTCCTGTTTGATGAAATTAGATATGAAATATCAGGTGTAACAGTTGATTCTACTAAAAAAGTAGGTATTGCAACAACTTTAAAGGGATTAACATCTATATCACCTAATGAAACCAATTTAATACAACCTGCAGGATGGGTTTTACCTGCAAAAGACACAATCACTCCAGATACAAATGGAAATTTTGATTTTCATATTCCGTTACGTTTGTTGCTTGGTTTTGCTGAAGATTATAGGAAAATAATATTAAACGTTAAACAAGAATTAGTTTTGTTGAGATCTTCAAACGATAAAGATATTATTAAAGCTCCAGACGGTACAACAGATGCAACTTTAGAATGGAAATTAACATTAGACAAAATTGTATGGAGAGTTCTACATGTAAAATTAGCTGACGAGCATAGAATGCTACTATTAAGAAAGTTAAAGGCTGATCGTGATATTGTAATTCCTTTTAGAAGTTGGGAATTTCATGAACATCCCAGCTTGCCAACTACGGATCGACACACTTCGACAGTTAAAACATCTAATTATGTGGAACGAGCCAGGTATATTATATTTGGTTTACAAACAGGCAGAAGAGACACCATCACCAAACATGCAGGCCAATTTGATCATTGCAACTTGAAAAATATTAAAGTTTATTTAAATTCACAATTTTTTCCATACGATAATTTAAATGTGTCATTCGCTAATAAAAAGTACAGCATATTGTACGATATGTATGCAAGATTCCAAAGTTCATATTATGGTAAAACGAATGCACCTTTACTATCACCAGAAAAATACTTAGATGGTTACCCTATAGTTGTAATCGATTGTTCTAACAAAATGAATCGGTAAAATCATCAAGTGTAGATATAAAAATAGAAATGGAATTCAACGCGCCTATATCGGCTAATACAACTGCATACTGTTTAATTCTACATGATAAAATCGTAACATACACACCTTTAACTGGAATTGTTAAAAATGTAATGTAAAAGACCGGTTTTCCTACATTCCAATGCATTCCGCGAGTATAAAAGCAGAGCGTTCAGCTCGCTCCTTATCAGTTTGTTGCCTGTTGTTGTATGGGTAGCATCTTATTCAATATGACTTCTCCTAGTGGTACACAAGAAAATGTAGTAGATATTGAGAAGGAGATATCCGACTTTTTAGATCTTCAAGGTCAACCGGAGGGAGATGAACACAACGCTTGCGGACAACTCCACGCCAGTAATAATGTTGAGGAAAAAGGTAAAAGAAGAAAGAATGCACACAAGAGGAAAAGGGATATTGAAGATAATATTTCTCCTAACATATTAAGTGAGGTATTCTTGCGAATATTTTACCCAATCTCTTCCAGTTTGGACAAAAGTGTTTTAATCGGTGTTATGAAATCTACAGATTATTCCCCTACTGTAATTTTAACTCATGGACCCAAAATGATTTTGTTTACGGACACTGCTTGGGAATCGTTTATGAAACACTTGCATCTGCTAGAATGCTATTTAAGTAGTAACATGTTTGGAAGAAAGACAAGAGTAGGCCTTTTGGATTCAAATGTGGAAATCGATATTGTTAAACATCGTGGTGATCATCAGTTGCGGTTTAGAGACACAACAAGACATGATAACAAGATTCAACTTAATCGAGAAGAGTTTTTTATTCTAACTTGTGCAACTGAACCAATAACGAGATACTTGAGACAACTGGTGTTTTCAAGTTCAATTATTAAAGATTATCTGGAAGACACTTTGGACAAACAACCGGACGCACCTATATTGTACGGACCTGTAGATACTTCTATATTCAATAGGGTTCCTCATGAAGTACAAATGTGGAGACAATTGGAAAAGTACGCTCAACTACATAAGAAATCAGTAAAACATGAAAAAGAGGAAGAAGAAGGAGGAGAAGAATCAAGTGTTAGTGATGAAAATGAAAACAAGGAAAATGTAAAGATGGAAACCTAAATGACAATTAACTACACAGCAATGGTTAATTTTTAAAACAATATCAAACACTTTGTGGGGTTAGGCCTACCGGGGACGGTGCCCACGTTAAATATACACCAACGCGCCAACAACTGTACGGCCGGGTATAAAAGTCGTACCTACCGTGGTGTGGAAATCAGTTGACCTTTGGACTTCGTCATGAGCAGACGAGTGACCTTCGCAATGGACAAGGAAGAAGAACAAGTAAAGTCCAAACCTGGTATAATTGAGTTCCAAGCGTTTCGGGGTAATGATGATAGATTTATCATAAAAGAACTTGTGTTTTTCGACATCAATACAAGTGTTCCTTATTCGTTTTTATTTAAACCACCATGTTCTTATTCATCTTTAACCAGTAAAGCCGCTACTACCAACAGATGGATTTCAAAACACTTCCATCATATCGATTGGTATGATGGTTTTACAAGTTACACGGACTTGTATCACATTATGCATCACTTTTCAGACAAGTTTACCAATATTTACACAAAGGGGCTGGAAAAGAAAAGATGGATCGAAGGATTTACTCATGTTCCGGTTAATGATGTGGAATTGGATAAAAATTACAAGTATACGATGGAAAATGTTTGTATTTGTACTAAAAGTCCAGAACATGAAAAAGATAGACATTGCGCTTTAAAAAACACCTATAAACTCGCATCTTACCTTCAAAGTGGGGAAATGGGGAGTGGTGGGGGTAACGGGGGTTATATAAGTGAGGAGCAGACCGGGACCTGGCATGAGTATTACTCGAGATTCCGAGACGACAACATCTCCCAGCAAGAATACGAAGAAGACGATCTATATCTCGACCATGGCATCTCACCAGTTCCTGCAAACTTTGGTTGAGCAGTTCAATGCTCACTCCAAATCTACCATACTACCCGTCAAGAAGTGTTCCGAACTTAAAGACGAGAAGCACTACATTATCCACGCCATGAAGAAGATGGAGACTACAATTGGAGAGGCCATCTGCTGCAGTCTTAGCGAGGCACCGTTCACTCCGGGGGATGAGCCCAAGTTCCAAGTCTACCTGCCGAAACGGTTCGTCCATCTCCTCCAGAACGAGGATCTGCGCTCCATCCAACCCGGCTGTCTCTACCTGGTTTCCCACGGTTGCACGGGTAGCAATTCCACCGAGTTGACCATCCACATCGCCGACAAGCAGCAGTGTTAGATTTAAGTTTTACTGTTGTAAATATGTTATTGTAACGTTTTATAAATAAATAAACCATTAAAAACAAAAAAATACAAAAGACAAAAAAATGCAACATATCAATATGTGAAGTTTGTCACATATTGATATGTTGCATTTTTTTTTTTAAACTTCGCGGGTGACCTTGACCTTTGACCTTTGCATTTCACAGTTACCCCCACCACGCTACAAGTCAAACCTGTTTGAATGCAAACACCCCCACCACTTTTTCATATACCTCCAAGCGCTGTGCCTTGGCTTCATTTCTACTCCAGCAGCCAACCTAGCAACATCAGGATGTCTCTCAACGTAAGCTGTGCCAGCTATGAGGAGGTGACTATCAAGACACAACAGGAGCTGAACGATTTGTACAAGGAGTTGCAGCTAATGGTGGCAAGAGGCTACTGTATAAATGTGCAAGTCTACGCTTGCAATATACGGAACACCCGGCAGCCAAAGGAAGAGCCTGGACACTCATCGACAGCTTCCTCACCGACGTCCATGAAGACCGAGCCGGACAACTTGGATTACTTCAGCTGACTAGCAGTTGTATTTCTTGTTCTAACCATTGTAGAATATGTTTATTTTTTCATTATATTAAAGAAGTAAAAGAGCAAAAACACCTATCTTGTTACTGACTTATTAGCTCAGTAACAAGATAGGTTTTTTTTAAAACACAATTTGAATGACCTTGAAACTTCCCCCTCCACTGCTTTGCTACCCCCACCACTTCACTATTGGTGTACATGGCACATCACGATTAGAAACCTCATTCCATCTTCAACAGCCAAACCGACAACATCAACAATGGCAATCCTACCAACAGATGAAAGATGTCCTCACGCATGCTGCGACTTCATCCACGAGTTAGAGAAGAGGATGCAAGAGAGGGAGATAAGAAGAAAGCAGATCCACTCAGAAAATATCATGATAGTCAACGGCTATCTTTTATTGTTCGGCCTTATTATGGTTGTACTTTTCATACTATATGGTATAGTCACATGTGTCGGCAAGGTTGCAGAAGAAAACGCCCGCCACCATCAGTTGGAAAGTTTCAATGTTACTTTGTAGGTTTTCCTTTTTTTTTAAAACTCCGTTTGGATGACCTTGAAACTTCCCCCACCACTTCACCATGTTCCTGCATGAGTATCACATCACCCGTCATTCCTTGTTCGACAAGCAACCATGGCGGACAACACCATCAGCCAAGCTGACTCCACTACTGATGTTGGAACGACCTTGAACTTTCCCCTCCACTCCTTCCTTTTTTAAAACCCAATTTTAAATGACCTTGAAATTTCCCCCTCTACTTTTCAATAATGTTACAACTGACTGCAGCTCACCTCATTCCTTGCTTAGCTGCCATGGCGGAAGGAACTCTTTCTCAAGTTGACTCCACTACGGACGAAGCATTTCCCTTGCGGTGGACTGTTCATTTACAGGATGCGACAGAAGTGGAAGTCTTGTATCAAAAATTACTCAATGTATTCAACGGGAACCCTGGACCTCTTGAATGTAGAATGGATTTGAATTTTGATGCAACCAGGGTCGGCACAGAACCTTCAACTTCAAGCCAGCCTCAGCAACGAGATTTTACACATTTATACACTCCAATATCACCGGAAGATGTAACTGTCTGCGAGGCTGACTCAACTACACGTTATGTTCAGCCAAAGCCTTGGGTGTTGATTATTAGCAATGTGTACAAAGTGGAATTGGTATGTAATAGATTGAAGGAGTTGATGGTACAAGATCCCGGCCTGCGCTTTCAAATAGATATACATTTCATCTGGAGAGCACCTGCACGGGGCTCTTCGTCTGACAGCTCTCCAAGTACGACGGACGAGGAGGACGACTAGTCATCTTTCTTAAAACTCTGTTTGAATGACCTTGACCTTTCCCCCTCCACTGAGTTTATTTAAGGTGCACTCTCACTGACTACAGCATTATTTCATTGCGCACCTTCACCGCAGCAACATGGAAAGTCAACTCAACTACTGTTGCGAACAGAAATGTTTTTCATGGCCAAATGACATTGATGTGGTGGATGGCCTGGCTTGTAGAACATGTGAAGCTTTTGGTCAGTGCATGTGTAAGTGCAAGTCTTGGAAGAAGCCGAAACCGAAGTTGAAGACATTCCATGTGTACCAAATGAGAGGGCATAAGTACACTTGTTGCCCTGAACGTTGCATTAAATTTAAACTAAAACAGCTAACTGGCTGCAAATTGTGCAACAATCATTTTGCAGGTTTTTGCAAACATTATTTAGGAGCGTGTCAATACAGATCAACTTGGCATACCGAAGCACTCACTATCAATGAAATCGCTATAGACTCACAAGAGTAGTCTTTCTACTCTTTGACTTTTTTAAAACTCCGTTTGAATGACCTTGAAATTTCCCCCACCACTTCCCCATATATCTAGAGTACGCAGGGCCTGGAGGTCAGTCGCTCGGCAGCTGTCGTAGGGTGCACATCCGTGTTGTGCAGTCTGCTGTGCAGTTTTAATTTTAACCAGTTCAAGGTCACCACACTTGAACTCTGGCGAAAACGTCAAGCTGTTAAACACAATCCTAAGCCCCAGGTTCACAGTCGACCTCAAGGTCATCACACTTTAACATGTAAATTTAAGGTAGCACCGAAACGGTGCTACCTGGCTTGACATTTTCGAGTTTCCCGAGGTCTTCGCAGTTCCCCCCACCACTTCCCATATACCTAGAGTGCGCGGGGCCGGACAGTCAGTCGCTCGGTGTCTGTCGTAGGGTGCACATCGCGGTTGCAGTAATGGTTAAAGTAAGGCTTTTGGGCCAGTTCAAGGTCTCCCGAGCGGTGTCACATGATGGTTTAGGCAGAGTCACGTTGCAAACTTCAAGTTTCCTCAGCACTTTTGCTGTTTCTCATCGCAAATTCGCTCCAAGTTGTCAAGGTCATGGTAACTGTGACTGAAACTCGGAGCGTAGTGCGAGAAACAGCAAAAGTGCCAAAAAAATTTAGGTTTCAGCGTGACCTTGACCTTTGTGACATCGATGACGTCATCTTGGTGACGTAAGGGGTGATGACGTCATCAGCACGTCATTTCTGTGACGTCATGGGTGTGACGTCAAGGAAGTGACGTCATTGGTGATGACGTCATCGATGATGCAATCGATGACGTCATCGATGGGGTCATTGACCTCGATGACGTCATCGATGACGTCATCGCTCGGGTGACCTTGAACTGGCCCAAAAGCCTTACTTTTGCACTACTCACATAGGAAAAGTAATAATTTTCCCGAAAATGACATCAATATGATAAAGGTCCATGAATGATATTATTATTATAATTATATTAAATATGAATTCAATACAATCATCCGTTACGGAAATAAATATTAACAAGTGTAAAAAAACAGCGGCTAATGGCCTAAGGAAACATATCAGGACATATGATCCAATTATATTGTTTGTTTATTTTGATCCAAGGACTCGCCATACAAAGTTTCCGAAGAGAGTTACTGTCATCAGGCCCAATCTGAGATAGTCTTTTCAATTCTTTCAGTCTTATTCACACTATGAAACAACACAAATTAACACACAGAGTTATTCAACTCTTCCCTTCGTGGTGTGATGTGTGGAGGTGCCGTTTTGCACCCCGTGCCGCACAATACACCACTACTAGGGGGAAGTTGTTTAACTTTAAAACTGCCATACACTAGCCCAAACAAAATTATTAAAATGGGCTTAAAACTGGCCAGAATGACCTTTCTTAAAGCTACTTTCCTTGATGTTTTTGAGAGTGGGTACGTGTATTCTTTTACTTTAATTCCTTTAAATAATAAAAATATAATGGCTCAGGTATTTTGATTTTCTAAAAATATCGATTTTGGCGATAGTTTATTTTTTATCGATACATCCTAGCAATAACGCTTGGTATACTTATGGGTAACCCGATATTGATCGGTTTCTAACATAAAATTGATAAAAAGACGTAATAGCCCCTAGCACAATGCTGTTTCCCTCCCCGCTAGACCACACCCCAGGGCCTCTGACGTCACCCGTGCCCTCCAGACATGCGACTGGTTTTGTGGTGAATAATTTTGTAACCAATAAACCGATTCAGGCGGCAATTGCATACTTCTTTGTTCCACAAGCTAGGCTACGGAATGGTAGAAGTTTTAAATCTTTGTAAGGGTCTATTTTAATTGAAGCGAGCGTTCGGGCGATTTAAATTTGCGCGCCACCGAGGATTAGCTGTGTTGGCCACCTGGTTAGAATCAGCTGTCCCGAGGTTTTACTTGGTGGCCGCACCGCGCATGCGCGGAAGTGGTGGGGAGGAAAGCCCTCGTCCCGACTCGAGGGACAGACAGGGAGACAGGGCCCATCAATCAGTCCACGGCCGTCCAGGCGAACAGCCATCAATGTGAGTAGTGTAGAAAAGCCACTCCTGGCCCGGAAGTGACGTCACCGGAAGCCACATGCCACGGCACGCAGCTTCCGGTGGGCCAGAAGTGGGGACAATAGATGTCGGGGTGGAGATGGCGAGAGCGTCGGCGGTCGGTTGAGCGAAGAGTGCGCATAAAAATAGAAGTTAGTTCAAAATTGAAATTCGACGGTGTTAATAAAAACTCTAATAGTTGAACGAAACTAGAAGTTAGTGTAAAACTGAAATTCAACAATCGGGGTGTTGAACTAAATTTGCGCATAAATTAAAAGTTGGTTCAAAGCTGAAATTCAACGATTGGGAGTTGAACTAAATCGCGCATAAATTAACCGGGGTTGAAGTAAAACCTCGCATAAATTAAAAGTTAGTTCAAAATTGTAATTCGAAGGTGTTAATAAAAACTCTAATAGTTGAACGAAAATAAAAGTCAGTTGAAACATTGCGCAGCCATAACAAGAGAGAGAGAGAAGGTAGATAGAAGTGTTAAGTTCCGCGGATAGAACGAGAATGAAGAATGAAACATGACGCGTCGAAATATATGCGTGACTGTAGATGTCAGATGGTGAATTAATCAATGGGGGGAGTGGAGATGGCGCTCGGTTGAACTAAAATTGCGCATAAATTAAAAGTTGGTTCAAAACTGAAATTCAACAATTGGGAGTTGAACTAAAATTGCGCATAAATTAACCAGGGTTGAAGTAAAACTAATATATGTTAGTAAAAGTAATATATGTTGTGTCTGCAAAAGTTTCAATTTCAAACATTGCGTATCCATCACAAGAAGTATGTTAGACGTGTAGAAGTGAGAACAAGACAGATGAATAAGATATAACGTCGAGCACGCGAAGGTGATTCAAACAGGACGACATGTGCTAATGTAAATGAAAGTTCAGGTTAGTAGCAATTAGACTTGTATAATGAAGTTGGCCAAACGTATATATAATGAGTAGGAAGGATGCGAACAACACAAATGCGAGTTAATTAATGGTCGCGGGGCGATAAACAATCTTCTTTTATAACGGTTATCGCGTGAGAAGATCAGTTCCGCATGAGCGCCCAAGTGGAACCTCCCGTGTTCACTCAAGCGGAACCCCCCCCCCCGGTGACTAATCATGCGGAACCCCCCCCCCCGGTGACTAATCATGCGGAACCCCCCCCCCCCAGTGACTAATCATGCGGAACCCCCCCCCCCCCCGGTGACTAATCATGCGGAACCCCCCCCCCATAAAAAATGGAGATTAAATCCCCCCCCCGGTGGTCACTCAAGCGGAACCCCGCCGGGTCGATGACCGGTCAATGGCCGGTCACGACCGGTTGCTAACCCCATCTAATTACCACACTTCACATCCCATGCCAGCCGTGAACTACTATTGTTTGAATGAAACAGAATTAAACATGGCAGCCACCATGGAAAATTCTAACCTCAAACCTTGGTTTTACGTCACGGCGCATGCGCCGCTCCCACTCCTTCGTTTCATTTTTATGCTGCTATAACTTGTACTGGAGTGAGCCAACTTCACGCTACGGCGCCTAGTCCTGTATTACTCACTTTAGCGCTACTGCGAATGCGCCTAGTCTGTATTACTCACTTTAGCGCTCCTGCGAATGCAACGAGTTCTCCGGATCGGAATCACTCCTCGCTATTGCGCATGCGCCGAGTCCTGTATTACTCAATTTAGCTCTACTGTGCACGGAAAGTTCTAACCTCAAACCTTGGATTTTACGTCGCTGCGCATGCGCCACCCCCACTCCTTCGTTTCATTTTTACACTGCTGCGAACTGGAGTTGATTGAAGACCGTACTGGAGTGAAACAATTCCCCCACCACTGCATTAATTACCCCCACCACTCGAAAACCCGAGGAGCGATACGAGCCCGATTTTCGCGTCAGTCGTCAACGAGTTTTCATAGCGAAAAGTCGTTGGCGACTCGGTAAGAGGTTCAAATATATAGTAGGCCTATATATATTTGAACTTCTTATACTACGTTGCGTTCTTTAATGCAATGTGGTATGTGTGTGTGTGTGTGTAAATATTAGTTGTAAGTTGCACTTAATTTAAGAATTAATTTGCGCATTGCGATGTTAGTTATAAGTTGTGTTTAGGGTTAAGGTGTATTAATTTTAAGAATAATGATGGTATTTGGTTGTGTTGAATTATTTGATATTTAATAATGATGTGTTGTTAGTTTTAAGTGTTGGTATTTATAATTAATGTTGTTGTTTTGCCTTTCAGCTAGATGATAGGGGGTAGATTAACTGTAAATTCAGAAGTTCCGTTGAACTTCACTTAGAAGGGGTGGGACATCCGCAAATTGCGGACTAGGTTTTTGCATTTTGTTTAGGAATATGATGGGTGGGATTAGTTGGGTGGGTGTTAGAGTTGCGTTTCTGCATTAGCTGTTCCAGTTTCCCTTCGAATTCACGGTTACGGATGGACCCGGACCGGCCCGTTACGGATGGACCCGGACGGGCCAAACAAAATTGCGTCGATGTCCCTCGCAGAACGTAACTAGTGGGTTGGGAGTGGGAACCGTTAGGCAAACAGGGTGGTGGGAACAGTTACTACTGTTCCCATCACCTTGGTTCTTTATAAGTCTTGAATGACCTTGACCCACTTTCGGAAGGGTCAATGACCAACCCCCCCCCCCCCCCGTGACTAATCAAGCGGAACCCCCCCCCCCCGTGACTAATCAAGCGGAACCCCCCCCCCGTGACTAATCAAGCGGAACCCCCCCCCCCCCCGAAAATTAAAATCCCTATAAATCGATAATGGATTAACGGATTAGGACAAGCGATACACCATTAAAAAGGTTTATGTAAGACGAACATTTTAGTTAAGGAAGAATTGAGTTATCTTATTTTAGTCAAAAGTTATGCGAATTATTTGAAATAAATACCCCCTCTCTTTCCTTTCCTCCCACCTTCCCCCACTTACTAGATGTTAACCCCTCTCATTAGCATACTGTTATAAAAGACGCATCGACCACGGCTAACGTTTCATTCTGATTCCAGACGTTACGCTGCGAACTGCGAATAGAACTACCACGATGTCATCCCTGTTGACTACAACTTCCACTACAGCTTGCTCTTCTATTACAAGTTCAACTTCTACTTCTACTACGGCTTCAACTACAGTCAAGAAAACTCTTTGCTTGAAAAATGCTCCCGACTGGTATAAGTGCAAGCTAGAGCGTTGTGTTTCTCCCCCATTATTTTTAACACTCTAAGTCTCGTGATCTACTTTTCTGAGGCCGTTGTACAGTTATATGACCTCTCCGACTTGCATTGTTTGCCGGTGTAGCTTCATATAGCGTGCAAAGAATGGTTCCTAATGAAATCTCATCAGCATTCAAAGACAGAGACTGTTGTTTTGCAAGTTAATTAGTCTTGAAATAATGAAGTAGGAAACGTATATGTAATGAGTAGGAAAGATATGAACACCGCGAATGTGAGTTAATTAGTGATCGCGGCGCGATGAACATTTGCCTTCATTATCACATAACGACTATCTCGTGAGAAGATCGGTTCCGCATGAGCGCCCAAGTGGAACCCCCCGTGTTCACTCAAGCGGAACCCCCCCCCCCCCCGTGACTAATCAAGCGGAACCCCCCCCCGTGACTAATCAAGCGGAACCCCCCCCCCGAAAATTAAAATCCCTATAAATCGATAATGGATTAACGGATTAGGACAAGCGATACACCATTAAAAAGGTTTATGTAAGACGAACATTTTAGTTAAGGAAGAATTTGGTTATCTTATTTTAGTTGAAAGTTATGCGAATTATTTGAAATAAATACCCCCTCTCTTTCCTTCCCTCCCACCTCCCGGATCAATAATCGGTCACGGTCAGCTGTTACCCCTCTCATTAGCATACCGTTATAAAAGCGGAGCAAGCGTTGTTCACTCCTCATTCCGCTTCTACACGCCACTCTTGTTGTTTCGTCTCTGCTCTTTACAATATTACTTGCTTTAAAAATGCCTCCTCGTCTTAGTGAAAATTTCAGTTCTTCCGAAATTTCTGATGTTTTTGAACAACCTGAAGACACTTTAAATAACGCGGTGACAGTGAAGATGATGATGATGATGAAGATGATTATTATAGCGTTAAAATTAGTGAAGAACTGAAAGTTATAGCAATTGATCCACAATTCCCATTCGATACAATAGAAAAAATCATGTCTGAAGCTCATAAATGGTTGGATTCTGGATCTTACGTACGAATCGGCTCTTTTATATTGTATGATGATTGTAATTCTTTTCTTATAACACCAAATGATAGAGACCGCATGCGGCAGTGGGCTCAAACAATGAAGGAGTGCTACGAACAAGGTGTGGATGTTGGCGGCTATTTTACAGCGCAAGTGGTTTAATAATCAAATTACCCTTCCCCCACCCTACACCTTATCCCTTCCCAATCCTTATTCCTTCCCCCTCCCCATTTTTAAAACTCATAAAAGGTGGGCTATGAACCTCCAGGTTTCTAGTCTGTACTTGCACCTTGTGCCGTCAAGATGCTTACCACTTTATCTTTTAATAGTATTACAGGCACTGAGCAGAAATTCTATAGAAAATTTTGTTCTCTACTTGATAAACCGCAAAAACTACCTCCAAATACTTTCACCTACAAGCTACCTCTGATGGATAAGGATGATGTAAGCAAAATACCATTAGTTCAAGCGAAATTTCTGGAAGAAAAAAATCTTGTTTATGTAAGAGAAGTGTATCATAATGAATATTCAAAAAGATTGGCTTACGAATTCATTAAGGAACATGCAGGACGTGAAAAAGAACAGTATCCAGGACCATTTTATTTATATCTTTTTGAGAATGGAGCTAGTGTAACGGTAGAAATAAGTATCAAATTAATGTAATTCTCCCTACCAAATTTGTGGGGTGAGGGTTTGAAGTAGATTTGCGCATAAATTAAAAGTTAGTTCAAAACTGAAATTCAACAATTGTTGGTCGAACTAAATTTGCGCATAAATTAACCGGGGTTGAATTAAAAGTTCGCATATCTTCCTATCAAGTTTATGAAGTTAGAATTTTGTTTTGCTGTAAAGTTATTGAAATAGTATTTGTATAAGGAAAATTCATATTGAAATACATGTTGTAATTTAGTCGTAGAGATGTGTACTGTACGAAAGCTGGATTTATAGTGAGTCGGCGCGACAAATGAACTTGTATTTATGCAGATTGTTAAAATGGAATAAAGAGATGATAGTAGCAAAACGCTCGAAGTAGAAAGTGTGAATAATGTTATATAAAGAAATAATAGTTAAACAAGGAAAATATTGAAAATTAAAACTGGTATTAAAAATATGAACGGACAATCAATTTTGTAGAAGGTTAATATTTTGTTGAAAACGTTTGATTTTCTTGGATAGTGAAGAAGAAGAAGATGAAATAGTGGTAGGGGGACCGTTATAAAAGGAGGATTGTGAGAGCCCATTTCATTTCTCTGCGAAACTTCGAAGAGTAAACATCTCAACATGTATCATTGCGATAAATGTTCGGAATCGTTTCACGATGAAATTCTATTAGACTGTCATAAAGAACTATTTCACAACAACGCAGAAGAAGAACAAGAAGAACAAGAAGAACAAGAAGAACAAGAAGAACAAGAAGAACAAGAAGATCAAGATGAAATAACAGCAACATCTTCAACTACTTCACCGAATCTACAAGTATTTGCTTTACCCGGTAAGGTAGTAATGCATCATAAGATTCAAAATGAAAATTTGAACTTAGAAGAATTTATTAGAGAAGCAAAACCAATCGTAAGTAAAACTTTAAAAGAAGAATTGAAAAGATTGAACTTTCTTAAATTTAGTTTACTACTAGAAGCTATGTTTATAAATGTACAAGAAGAATTATCACCAAGAGGATTCATAACGAAAAATCGAACTATCATAGAAAGTTCAAACATTGATTCAATAGTAGAGAACTGTATAGAAGAAATATTAACCAAAATTCAGGAACATGAAGGAAGAGGATCGGGATGGAGTCTTTTAAGTATTGAAGGATTAAATATAAGAGTTCACAAACATGGATATGGACTAAGGGGATCTAGTTACATTCCTTTGCCAAAAAGAATTGAAGATACAAAATCTTGTATTAATGTTAGAAACGCAGACAATGAATGTTTTCGTTATGCAATGACAGCTAAATTTGTACCAAATAATGCGTATAGACCTGACCAGGAATATGAAAATCAAAGATATAGGTACAATTTTCAAGGAATTACTTACCCTGTATCACTAGGAGATATATCAAAATTTGAGAAGAAAAATCCCGGCACGTCTATCAATGTTTTTGCATTAGATAGTTCAAACAAAGTGTATCCTTTACGTATTGCAAAAGAAGAGCTACCAGATCATACGGATTTACTACTACTAACGCGAGGAGATGTGTCTCACTATGTGTATATAAAGAAATTCGACTCACTTGTTAATAAGCAGCTTTCTAAAGATCGACACAGAAAGTTAATTTGCAAGAGATGTTTCAATTTTAAACGAGATGGACTACACGGAAGAGAATGGTTACAAGAGCACAAAAGATTGTGTAACAATAATTATGAAGCAAAGATTACTTTACCTCCGCAAAGCAAAGCATTCGTTTCATTTGAAAAAGTTCATCATCAATACCGTATCCCTTTAGTTGTGTATGCGGATTTTGAATCAACACTTGTTCCAGTTGAAGATGGAAATTTTGAAGCAAGAAAAAGTGTAAAGTATCAAATGCACAAACCAAACAGTTTTTGTTTAATGGTCAAATCAACATTATCAGAAGAACATTTAAACAGATATGGATTAACTTCGAAACCTCTAGTATACCGTGGTGAAAATGCGGAAAAAATATTTCTTGATAATTTATATTCAATAGCTGGAAATGCACAAAGATTATATACAAATATTGTACCAATGAAACCGATGGACGAAGAAGAAGAAATTCAACATGAAAATGCGACTCGCTGTTTCTTGTGCAAAAATGATTTTACTATTGAGAATTATAAAGTTAAAGATCACGACCACCTCACAGGATATTACAGAGGTGCTTCTTGTAATAAATGCAACTTGAGCTATTGTTTACCACTATTTATTCCTGTGGTTCTGCATAACCTCAGTGGGTACGACGCTCATTTTATAATACCTGAACTAGGAAGAGACGACGGTAAAATCGATGTGTTAGCTGAAACTTCAGAAAAGTTCATAAGTTTTTCCAAAGAAGTTGGAAACCTCAAATTAAGATTCTTGGACTCCTACCGATTTATGCCGTCGAGTTTGTCCAAACTTTCTGAAAACCTAAGGAAACAAGATTTAATCGAAACGAAGAAGATTGTAAACAACGACAAGCTGGATCTGGTACTTCGAAAAGGTGTTTTCCCATATGATTACATAGACAGTTTAGAACGATTTAATGAAACATCATTACCTCCAAAAGAAGAATTTAAAAGTAAACTGTACGACATGGATATATCTCAAGATGATTATAATCACGCATGCAAAGTATGGAACGAATTAGGATTTAGAACATTGGGAGAATATTCAGATTTTTATGTTAAACTAGATGTGACTTTATTATGTGATGTGATGGAAGAATTTAGAAATACGTGTTTTGCGGCATATGGATTGGACCCTCTTCATTCGTTCACTTCGCCTGGACTAGCGTGGCAAGCCATGTTGAAAGAAACAAATTGTAAAATACAACTTCTTACAGATATAGATATGGTGTTGATGTTAGAATCAGGAGTTCGAGGAGGATTGACGCAAAGTGTAACACGTCATGTCAGGGCAAACAACAAGTATTTGCCCGATTATGATGCATCAAAACCAACAACATTCCTGGGTTATTTTGATGCAAATAACTTATACGGATGGGCAATGTCGAATCCCCTTCCATATGATAATTTCAAATGGATAGACCCTGAATCAATTGGAAACATAATGGATATACCGAAGCATGGTGAAACAGGTTATATTTTTGACATAGATTTTGAATATCCAGAACATCTTCACGATGAACATTATGATTTACCACTGCTTCCGAAGACCGAAATTCCTCCAACTGGAAGATGGCCGAAATTAATGATGACTTTAACCGATAAGTCTAGGTATGTTGGACACTACTGGATGATACAACAGGCCTTAGACTTGGGATTGAGAATTACAAAAATTAATCGAGTACTACAATTCTCTCAATCTTGTTGGTTAAAACCGTACATTGACAACAACACAAGAAGAAGAGCTGCTGCTACATCAAGTTTTCAAAAAGATTTTTTCAAACTAATGAACAACGCAATATTTGGCAAGACTTTGGAAAACAAAAGGAAACATAAGGATATCAAATTGGTAACTGATCCAGTAAAATTACAGAAATTAGTGCAACAACCAAACTTTGGTACATCTGTAATTATTAATGAAAATCTAGTTCTTATTTCCATGAACAAGAAGTCAGTTAAAATGGATCGTCCTTTGTATCTTGGAATGTCAATCTTGGATATTTCTAAAACACACATGTACGAGTTTCATTATAAGAAGATGGTTAACTATTATGGAAGAGATAACATTGGTATTGCATATATGGATACAGATGCACTCATTTACTGGATTAAAACAAATGACATGTACGAAGATCTACGCACCTTTATATATAAAGATGATTTCGACTTTTCTGATTATCCTAAGGACCATCCAAATTACGACTACGACAGAAACAAGAAAGTATTGGGAAAATTTAAAGATGAAACAAATGGTGTGCCAATGATGGAAATTGTAGCATTGATGTCCAAACTGTATTCGTTTCAACTGTACATAAACGAAAGGAACGAACATCAAGTCACAAAGAAAGCCAAAGGAATAAAAACCTCTTTCCTGAAGAAGAACGTACAGTTTGAACATTATAAAAGATGTTTGTTTGAAAATGTTGAAACAACTGCAACATTTAACACCATAAGAAGCTTCAACCATCGTCTTTTCAGTGTGAAGCAAACCAAATCGGCATTGAGCTATAAGGATGACAAGAGATACATCCTTGAAGACAACATAAGAACTCTGCCATTTGGACATTACTCTCTAAACCCTATCGACCAGTAAACCTATTCTTCGTCCTCTACCTTCTTCCTTTTTTCCTTTCCGTAAAGAAAAGGGGACATGGCAAGCCCAATGCCATGTTCCCTCTTTTTTACACTAATATGAAAATGGCATTGACCTATATTCAAACTATATAAAAGAGAATGAACTGTTGTACGGATCAGTATTTTTACAAGCGGTGTGCAAGCAACACCTGAAGATGGAAAGTGTGAAGGACAAGATTGTAAATGAACTACATAAACCAGCAAGAAGAAAATTTCCAAGAAGAAGTACAATTATTAAGGGAATAAATGATCTTTATCAAGCTGATCTCATTGAAATGATACCGCACAGTAAATTAAACAAAGGTTTTAAATATATTTTAACAATTATAGACTGTTTTACTAAAATAGCTGACGCTTTACCATTAAAGGATAAGACTGGTAAAAGTGTTACAAAAGCTATGGAAACAACGATACAAAGAAATAAATTCAAAATCAAACATCTACAGACCGATGATGGAAAAGAATATTTTAATAAAGACTTTGGAGCTTTGATGAAAAAATATCAAATAAATCATTATTCTACAAATTCTGAAGTTAAAGCTTCAATAATTGAAAGATTCAATAGAACATTGAAAGGAGCGATGTACAAACAATTTTCAAAACGAGGATCATACGTGTGGTATGACATATTACCACAACTTATAAAAGAGTATAACAACAAATATCATCGTACCATTGGAATGAAACCTATCCAAGTAAACAGCGCTAATGCTAAGGTTGTATTACAACGCATCAGAAATAATACAACACCTAAATTGGAAAAGTTGCAACCAAAAAAGTTTAAGGTCAACGATAAAGTTCGTATAAGCAAGTACAAAGGTGTATTTAGTAAAAGGTATCTACCAAATTGGACTAATGAAGTATTTACAGTTTATAAAGTGCAACCAACTATACCTGAAACTTACTTATTAAAGGATAACAAGGGTGAATTACTTCAAGGTGGATTCTACGGACATGAATTGTTGAAATCAAATGTTGGTGATGTATATCTTGTTGAGAAGGTTTTACAAAGGAAAAAAAGATATGGTTAAAGTCCGGTGGTTAGGATTCGATAAAAGTGAAGACTCTTGGATTCCTTCAAAAGACTTGGTATAGTAATTTAATAGCTCATTGTGTGTTTAACCTTGATACAAGATGGAGATTGTACAACAAAAAGATCGATTTAATATCAATAATATTGATGAATTGACGGTTGACAATGATAGGTTAAATCATGGTAAACATGGTGAATTACTACCAAATACGATAAGATGTTTAATAACTGGTCCTTCAAATTGTGGAAAAACAAATGTTGTTTTTAACCTTATAACTAATCCTAAAGGATTGCGCTTTAACAATATATACATTTTTTCAAAATCATTGCAACAACCGAAATATCAATTATTGGATAAAGTACTTGCAAGTGTACCTGAAGTGAATTTCTACAAGTTTAATGCCAGTGAAACAATTATGCAACCAAATGAAGCAAAACCATTTTCTATTTTTATTTTTGACGATGTGTCTTGTGAAAATCACGACAATATAAGGAATTATTTCGCTATGGGAAGACATCATAATATCGATAGCATTTATATTGGTCAAACATACAGCAAAATTCCAAAACAACTTATAAGAGATAATGCAAATATGTTGATTATCTTTAAGCAAGATGAAACAAATTTAAAGCATATATACAATGATCATGTAAATGCGGATATGCCATTTGAGAAATTTAAAGAAATGTGTGGCAAAGCATGGAATGAGAAATATGGCTTTCTCGTTATTATGAAGGAAGAAGATATTAAAAATGGTAGATATCGTATAGGGTTGGATAAATTTGTATTTATGCGTTGAACTACCGATGCTACATCTAGTTACACGTTGAACTTCACAGTGTAAACATGGTGAATCAAGAAAAACTATTGAAAGAAATAAAATCACTCAGTGATTCTATTAGGATGAAGAATCGTGCATTGAGGATGGGTTTAAGTGAAAGAGAAGAATTTCTAGAGACTACATTTAAACCTATTACGGAACCTTTAAAACAGATATCAGAAACTATTGGTAAACCTCGTTATGAAGGAGATGTTTTACTACCAGTTTCTAAACAAGAAGTACAAGCATTAAAAAAAGAAGAAGATGATGATTCATATACAAGTGCTAGTGAGCAAGAAGAAACAAAAGAAGAAGAAGAACCAATTGTTGAAAAGGAAGAAGAACAACCAATACCTGAAGCTGAACAATCTATTCCAAATTTAACTCAATTGAGTAGCGATATATTACAACATGGACCTCTTGGAAGAAAATATATAATGAAAATGCTACATGACATGAAATCAAACCCGAATTTGAGTAGATCACACGTATACGGAGCAAGAATTGATGGGAATGAATTAAAGATCGGCGATTCAAAGCTTGAAATAACACAAGACGATTACATCATTATTGGTGAGCATAAATATAAAGGAACAAAAGGACTTTATGAATTAATTTTTAAAAACATACCACTAAGATATTCATCCAAAGATTTAAGTGTTTTTAAGGAGATTCTACAAAATACTAACGCTCATAAAAGAAACTACTTAAAGGATGCAATGATTAATCGTTCACGTGCAACAAAATATAACATCGTTATAAAAAAGTTGTTTCCTCCACGAAAATTGCCAACATTACGTACTGCACCAGCGGTGAGACAACCACTGAAAAGAAAATCTTTATCACTTATGGATTTATCACTTCTTGAACAACATAGTAAAAAGAGTAAAGGAGATACTTCAACATCTGGCAAAGGATTGATGAAAAATCTATACAATACGAATGTGATTTACTACAACGACATCAATAAATTGGTTGATAGAATGAGACTATTGCATGAAGCCATGGAAGCCGGTCATACAGGTTTAAATAATGAATGGGTAGCTCTGATTGACGAACTCAGGAATCGCGGTATAATTGTATAATTGTCCGCGGATATATAAGAATTGCAGGCGTATAATGTGTCAGTTCTAACATGAGCGTCGACAAGTTCGGACGATACTCCGCGTTAGGAGTGCAAGTTGGAGAAAACAGAAAAAGAAGTGGATTACCGCAAACACCTGAAGGTGACTATAACATAAATAATAAACGTTTAAAGTTTGTTAGAGATCCAGAAGAAGATGGAGATGCAACAAATTTAAAAACAGTTAAGGAGGTAATATCTACAAGTTTAAAACTCGACGACAACCAACTGTATGATGCAAAATCTCACAGGGTTATTAACGTTGCAAAACCAGTCAATAATGGAGATGTTGTTAATAAAGGCTATTTTCTATCTGCGATGGAATACGCTTTACTGTTGGAAAAGACTAAAAGTGGAAAAAGGTACAATGCTTTAAATTATAAAATAACTAATGTGGCAGATCCAACCGAGGATACAGATACAATCAATAAGCGTTATTTGCACTCTGTAATACCAGAAAAGAAAAAAGATGGATTTTCCTTCTATAAATATACTATAAACGATATTGGATATCCTAAAGAAGAAAGTGATGGTGTTAATATAAAATACATTAAAGATAATTGTATTTTATATAATGGTGCTGTTATTGATTGTCATGGAAAAGTGTTGTCCAATCTGAAAGATGGTTCAACTCCATCGGATGCTGCTACCGTGAGACAAATGAATGAAAGCTTGAAGAAAGGAACATCCGCTTTTGTTAAACAAAATCAGGTGGTGTCAAAGAAAGGTGATGAGTTTATGCAAGGAAGTGAAAAGTTTACCTTACTACAACTACAAAATGACAAGTGGGATGGAAAAAATAAAAGATTGTCAAATATAAGTTTAGGCACGGAAGAACATGATGCTGTTATTTTAACACAAGTACCACAACTATCAGCTACTGGTGTTAATTTTATATGTAAAGGTAGACGATTAACCCAAGTTAAATCTGGTAAAGATGATCAGGATTGTGCTGTTGTAAAACAAACTATAATTTTAGATAAAATAAATAACGTATATGATGGAAAAAATAGAAGAATATCTAACATATCAGCAGGAATAGCTCCGAATGATGTTGCTACTATTAATCAAGTTATAGCGACCTCTAAAAAGGATCCATCGGTGTATACATGTAATGGTAAACGTATCACAAATCTTGATAATCCTACATATGACAAAGATGCTACTAATATCGAGTATGTAACGAATCTTGTAGGTAATGTAGTTATTGATATGCATAATCATTTGATTAATACATCGATGAAACACAATAAAATCGAAGATTCTCAGAGAAACCAATGGTTTAAAGATGAAATCATTGATAAATACTAGTAAAACTTATGAATATTTAAGTATGGAATACACAAAAAAGGATTCATTATCATAAAGTATTTCATAGAGTGAAGACGTTGGTTACATAAAACAACATAATGAAGACCGTATCGCTCAGTCGTCGTCAAGACAGCGGCAAGAGAGGACGTGGTTTAACATCAGCTGCATTATCCCTGCTCAGACGGATTCCAATTGGTGCTGTTGTGAATCGAACGATAGACGCTTTACCATACGAATTACATCTGCCCGGAGGTTATCAATATTGTGGACCTGGAACTAAGTTGGCAAAACGTTTAGCAAGAGGAGATCCTGGAATTAATAAATTAGATCAAGCTTGCAAAGAACACGATATAACATATTCAAAGTATAAAGATTCAACAAATAGATCAATAGCGGATAAAATTCTAGCGGAAAAAGCTTGGCAAAGAGTAAAATCAAGTGACGCAAATATTGCAGAAAAAGCAGCGGCTTGGGCAGTAACTACAGCCATGAAGACGAAAGCAAAGTTAGGTGCTGGAAGACGTCGCAGAGGAAGACCTGCAAAAAGAAGCGCTCCCAAAAGAGGTGGAAACATTAAAAAAGGACATCGTAGAACTCGTAAGGCAAATGTAAAGAAGACTTCTGTTTGGCAAATGGTAAAAAACGGAGCAGGTTTATATCTAAGACCATACCGTGTGTACTAAATAAAAAGAATCAATTGCTAATTCCAAATAAAGCCTTAACAAATCATCAGTTAAATGATTATGTAAAATGTTTGAAAATACCATTTTTTCGAGGAGTTTTTATGAAAGATGCATTACCAACTAAAATATGGGAAAATGAAACTGGAATAGTAAATTTGGATTCCACCTATGGTCCAGGCACTCATTGGGTATGCTATAAAAAGCTCGGACAAACCGTTTACTACTTTGACAGTTTTGGCAATCTACCACCGCCGAAAGAACTGCAACATTATTTTCGAAACTCCAAAAACATTTTTTACAATTACAAAAGAGAACAACCTAACAATACTGAAATATGTGGGCATTTATGTTTGGAGTTTCTAGCGAAGAGTGTCAGTCAGCTTTAAGATGTCATCGTACCCAGACAGCAAGGAAGCGTTCTGCAAATATTCACTTGGTTTGCTATTCGGTTGCAGTGAAAATTTCCACTGTAGGTTCAATGATAACTATTCAAAAGCTCTTCTACACAAATAAGCGAAGAAAGTGATCAGATCACATAAGCAAGTTTTTTCTGCAACTGGAAGTTTATTGTTGTGAAACTACCTGCCTCGACCCTTATTAATTCCGCCTGGTCGCCCCAGGGCCGCACTAATTCGAATGCGTTCGTGCGGAAATATGCTCTGAAAACGATATGAAAACGATTTCATCCATGCAATGCAAATATTGGATGTCAATTATCAGAATATTTTTTGAAAGTTTTCTACGTTGGTAGGACGGCTAGCTTTTGTTGCAAGGTTACAGGGCCAGGGAATGATCTAATTTCACTGGCGCATTCACTACTTCAATCGAAGGCTAAGTGAATTTGCCACAATGGTAAGAGATAAATTTTTCATTAAAAAAACCTCTTCTAAGAAAAATGTTTTAATGCCTTTATGAGGACCAATGAAAGAAATACCACATAAATGAAATACTCATCAAGCCATTTTATAAACAATAAACTAGTATCCAATTAAATCAAAACTCTGAGGGAGACCTAGCCTATATTTGTTATGATTAAATTTTACACCAGCCACTTTTGGTGATTGTATAACACCCCCGCCGCAGCAGACCTGCGTACTTAGAGAATTTCAAATTTAATTAAAAATGTTCTTCATGGGGTTAGGTGGAGTGTCGGTTTACCTTACAGTATATGTGCTTTGTAAGTAAATTGTTAAGTTAAACCTTACCTTGTGGTACATACCAAATTTTATCAAGCTATGGTATCCTTCCCATTTCGCCCGTAAACCATATGGGGCTGATTACGTAAGTTTGCCGCCATCTCGGCTTTGTAAGCAAATATAAGTTAAACCCTCCTAATTAATGCACATACCAAATTTTATCAAGATATGTTAAATAAGCAACATATAATACTAAATTGTTTATTTTTTGAGCTTTTTAAAACCTTTATTGAAGAGCAAACCTACATGAAACTTAAAATAATTTTCTTTTCAAAAGGTCATCTCAACTGTAACAATAGGTAGGTAATTTGCTTAAACCACTATCAGACCTACGCAGGTTCAGAATAAGTTACACTATCAATTTAATTGTTAATACCACTGTATTTTCGTGTGTGCTCACTAAGAGCAAAAGTGAACTAGACCTACAGATTAGTTTTTTTTCTATCAACAATGTCACCAAACTTCTTGATTTAGTATGAGCTCATTTTTATCTGGTTAAAATATTGTTCCAATTACTTAATTTTTTAACAGATGGATAAAAATGAGCTCATATTAAATGAAGAAGGTTGGTGACATTGTTGATAGAAAAAAGGTAATCTGTAGGTCTACTTCATTTTTACTCTTAGTGAGCACAAACGAAAATACAATGGTATTAACAATTAAATTGACAGTGTATTCTGAACCTGTGTAGGTCTGAAAGCGGTTTAAGCAAATTACTTACACATTGTTACAGTTTTGAGATGACCTTTTGAAAAGAAAAAAATGTTTATTTTCCTATGCAGTACGTTTGCACCAAACAAAAGGGGTAGAACCTGTTGACTGGGGTGGCCCAGCCCCTCGGCCTTTCCTTAACGACATTCTTGGAATTGGCATAATGCCGCTCACACAAAGGAGATTCTCAACTACAGAATATGGAGTGCGCTCTACCTCGGCGTCAAAATCGTCGAGCAAGATTGTAAACTGCCGCTAGTCGCGGAATGTCACATTTTGGAAAATATGATGGCTGATTTTAAATATTGTTAGACTACTTTCATGATTTTTTTGTTTTTGTTCAAAATCGATCGGTGGTCTAATGACCATGTTTATTTTTAAATTGTAGAACTTTCGCGTCTCCCTTCTTGCATCGTTATCTTTAAACATTTTTCGAACATAATTGTAGATTCTTGTTCTTAAGATTATATTCTACCCACGTACTTTTTTTATCTAAAATTTAGTAAAGTTAGATACGCCAGAACTATGACTCACAGCGCTTCAACTAAAATAAATAAAAAATAATCTATTACAGGAATGTAATTTAATTTGCTGTCTTCTGATGGGGTTGTATACTAAAGGTAAATTATTTCTTAACGTGTAACATTATTACAATAACAACCTTATATGAGTTAAATTTAAAATAACTATAATCTGAAGTAGTAATAACCTTATGATTAATGCATTCCTTACCACAATGTTTAGAATATGGTGCTAGTTACTTTACTAAAGTTAAATTCCATTCAACCTTAAAAATAGTGTATCGACAACCTTAGAGTTTTTTCAGTGCTCAAACGGTAAAATTTGTAATTAAATAAGAAAATAGTTGGGTTTACAAAAGTAATTTCTCGTATACAGTGTATTAATAAGGTGGAAAGTGTGATATGATTATTTTTTAAGTGCGTGAATACCGTACAACAGTTATTTGTGCACCAACATTTTCGAAGCCCTGGAAATGTTTTAATTCCATTAAAACAATATGTATATCGATTCGAGGGCATTTGTGTGCCCTCCGGTACTTTTACAATTGTTTAATATTATTTATTAATATCATTGATTAGTTATGATATCATTACGTTAAGAGTACCTAGTACGTTATACGAGATAGTATGAGTAGTATTTGCAAGAATTTATTTAAAGAATATATCTCTATGTGATACAAACGTTTTATTTGTTGAATAGGCCTGTTTATTTTTTGTTCCGTTTGTTGTTACTCAACTCAATCAATACTTTTACAGTTAAAAATTATTGAAATTAATTACTTTTGCAATTCTCATGTTCGTTATTTTGAGGTGAGTTGCGTTCACACTGTTTCGACGAACATATTCTGCTGAACTTTTGTTGTTTGTTGGTATTCATTTTTAACATGTATAGTGAAGTTAGCAATAGAAACGTGTAATTTTCCCACAATATTAAGTATATAGTCTTATTTAAATTGATGTGTTTTTAAGACTTCAGTCTAAATAACCGAAAATAGTGGTTTATTTATAACAAATCTATCTATATATTGATAGGCAAGCATGTTTCGTTTCCTCCTTTTTTCTCAGCTTGTGTGCATGTTATGAAAAATCCACGCATATTGTTAGAATTGTAGATGAGCAGAATCCCATTCTAATTCACGTCGGACTCCAGGGCTACGCCCTACAGGCTTTCAAAGTTCCAGTGTTAAATCTTATGGAGGAAGGAGAATTCAAGAAATCTAGAAGAATCATTAGACAGCTGTTGTAAAAACAACTGATAGAAAAACAGGAAGAAAAGGTGTTTCAATTACAAAATGTTTTAAAATTATTTTGTTTAGATCAAGTAACTGAAATTTTGGTGGAAGTTCGACCAGGAGACGATTTCTAGTACTTATTTAATAGGCCTCCGCTAAGGGTTTTTTGTTATATAGAACTCCTCCTACAATGCTCAACCGATTTTCATGTTTTTGGCGTCGTTGGATAGGGATTGGTCTGTAGTTGTTTCCGCTAAAAACTGATGAGAATCGGACTTAAAATAAGGGCGCTATAAACAAATTAAATTTTCCCATTTAAATAACATTATTGAGATTGGTTTGAGCATTTTAAACATCTGTTAACATACAGATGTAGTTTTTGGTGATCACTGATATTCTCAATATTGGATATTGGTTGAATTTCATTCATTTAGAACTAAATGGAACTTTTGTAGTGTATTAAAATAAAGCGCTCGATGTCATGCAACACGTGCACTAGTAAGTACCGTACCAAAATTGACTTTATGTGATATTGCATTATTATTTTAAATTCTTTTTTCTCGAGTAGAAAATTAAGTTTACAATGCCAACAACAAACTTACAGTTAAACGTTTAAAAGTATTTAATGTTATTTTGATGAGCTTTCTTTGTTATTTCGATATACCATATAATGACAACCCAACATAAATTGCAAAAAACCAAAATTTCAGTTTCCAAACTTATTTTAAAACCAAAGACGATTTTGTCTAGGGGTGTATCCTGTTTATGAATTTATTTTTTGGACAAAAATAAACTAAAATCCAAATTTAAAGAAAATACCTAACAGCTAGAATTTAGGTCAAAATCAAATACATTGCAACAGACACGTATTATACTAGAATATTTGGTAAATTAACACCGTATGTTCCAATTAAAGTTTTCTTATTATTAGCGAAATTGGGTTTTTTTTTTCATGAATTAAAGTTGTTATTTGTCCACAAGCTTAACCCGCAAAATCTTTTCTACGGATCACCACACTTGTCTGAATTCGACCAAAAATTTTGTTGACCTGTCTGTACAGAATTTTTTTTAATATTTTATAACTAAAACGGCCGTTCATTCGTCCTGATTTAAAAGCATTTGTTATTACAATAGCTGAGTTGGTTTTTGCTAGTAGGCCCTACACCTTTCTAACAGCATGCGGGGATTTCTTCTAACACAAAAGTTGGGAAAAAAGGAGAAATAGAATGAATAATGAATAAATAAAACTAGCTAAAAACACTAGCATAACTGATAGAACTACTAAAATGTCAACACGATCAAATTAAAAGCGGCGCATTGTTCTGCTCATCAGGCACCCCAATAGTCATTATCGTCAGTTAATTCAATAAACGTGGATGGTGAAGAGCTTTTTTGACCATTCCATGTGAACTTATTGATAATTTTTCTATCTTTTGTGAAAAAAATATTTTGTTTTTATTCACGCAGTTAAGAAATTATGAAAAGATATACAGTAAATTTCATTGCATAATACACTTTTTTCTTATTGTTATAGATATCATTCCTTCAGTTACGGTAATTCTATTTTTTTACCGTCTAAAAATTAATTGATGTAAAGACGCGTAAAATAAAACTAAACCCCTTAGCCGTGGATTGTTTTCCAATCAAACGAACAATTAATTATTTAATTAGTTGAAATCAAACGCCGCGCGCCGCGCCATGACGTCACATCACTGGAAGATCTGTCGACTCGTCGACTCCCTCGACTGTTGTTTACTTCGGGTTCGGGGGTCGGTGTCCCGCCGTCCCGCCATTTTCCGTTGGGCCCTGCCCTGGCCGTGTGTTTCTGTGTTTGATTTTTGATTTGATTGTGGTTTGTTTTGTTACTTGGGTGGTTGTGAGACGTCTCTACTCATATTGAAGGTGAGTTTGCTGATTTACTGATTCTTTTTAATTAGCTTTAAGATAAATGAAGTTTTGAAGAAGTTGTTAGTCTTTCAATATCAGCGATTAAAACACTTAATTCTTAACCAAGAATTTGAAAGATTTCTAACCTCAATCAGCGTATTCCGTGGAATGCATGGTCTTTTAATCTTTTATTGTTTTTGTAAATTCATAATACCACTAATAGTAACAGACATCAACTTAAAATGTTAAGTGATTATTAAGAATAGCCTACTTAGCCTTTTGAATTGCTTTTCAATTGTTTAACATAAGTTATTAGGCTAGTAGGCTAACTTATTTGGCATTCATAGGCCCTACAAAATGTCCAAGCTTAAGTTAAATTACTCGTAACCTGTCCGGTTTTTGTAGGTCTGTTTTCATAAATTAAACTACCTATTGTGTTGAAGATGTGTATTCTCAAAATATGTGACACGATTTTCACCCCTGTAGTGGTTACGGTCTCTGAGACCAATAAAAATTTCCAGTCTTAATTAGCTGATAGGTTGTATTCGCTGTTGCTCGAGTCATGCAACAAACTCCATTGGGTGTGCCTTCAGCTGCCACAGTGTAGGGTAATTTTGAGATTAGGTACGTTCGACAGGGTTACCACATAGTTTATTCTTACTTCTTCCATATTGTTATAAAATTGTAATTTAACTTAAGTTAGCCTAAATTGTTTAAAATGTTTAAGTTAATCTAGAACTAAAAAGTAACACTACATTTAATTTACTTTTACTCTAATGAAACAGTTTGTAGTCTGATATTCCTTTTGGTTAGACGTCACTGCCAGAGAACGCGTAATGGTTTTTATTAGCAGCATATTGAGTTAGAGAGTGAGGTTATGTTTTAGCAGATATGCTGTCGACTTTCCATTTGCTCAGGCTTGAGTTTGATCAAGGCGACCATTAGTTTCTGGATATAATTTGATCAGTTGTTTGTACCTAAGAGTAAAGTAGGCCTAGTCTTTTAAAGTAAAAATGGTTTTGAAAGTGACTAAGCCTCGACTTTGAAACTAACTTAAATTTCATCATCAAATACTAACTAATAATATTTTTCAACGATTTTTACCTTACTGTACTTTTAGGGATTTGCGTAGTTATCACTAAGTATGTTATGTAATAAATTATGTGCTCTTGACATTTAACATTTTTCTCATATGTAAAATGTATGTACCAAATATTTTTTTGGTACCGTACTTATTAGAAAGTGATATAAAAAATAAACAACACAATTAAACCTACTTATTTTTTAGGGCTAAGACCGTCTTATTAAAAAATTTACAAAATTTAATATAAACGTTACAAAAATATTAAATTAAATTGGAAAAAATTGCACCTTATTTAGTGTTGTAAGAATAATTTTATTGTTTGAAAAAAAAATAGATCTATATAATCATAAATTTTTTTGTTCCCCACGCTGTGATATTTAATTGGTAGGTGGGGGGGAGGGATGTCAGAAATTTAGATTTTTGTGATTCATAAAAAATTTGATTGATCCGACCGATATATCTATCATATCAACTATAGATTCATTCTATTGTTAGCGGTACCTAAATAACAAAGTCAATCACCCCTTTAACTAATTATCCCTATTTTTGTTTTTAGCTTCTTATTCCCACATCTAAATCCAAAAACAAGTATAACCTAACTTAACTTATGTCAAAAAAATCAAAACACTACTAATCATAAAGACAAATTAACAAAATAACATGTCAGTAGAACCTTGATAGTTCAACACTTTATGGACTTAGAGAGTGTCTAAGTATCAAAATGTCGAACTATAGGGAGTGTCAAACTATCGAAAGTCGAACTATTGAGGTTCTATTGTAGCTTATAAGAAAAATAATTACCTATGTTGCTATGTATCCTACTTAAATGTGGTATACTTTCTTGGGCTTGGGCATTCTTCATATTAATGGAGATTAGTTTAGGTTATACAATGGATAGTTAGATTAGTTTGTCAAGCTAAATAATTTTTTTATTTTACATTAATTTTCGATACGATATCGATCAGTAGAATTTAAATCAGCGAACTTTAAATAGATGTTTTGTATTTTTTCTATCTTCCAATTTAAAAACCATTTGGTTGAGTATGTAAACTCGCCACCATATGGGTTTTATTTAAGTATAAGTTAAACCCTACCTAGTAAAAGTACATGGTACCAAGTATCATGAAGTTATTATATTCTTTTCATTTTCCCCATAAACCCTATGGGGGTGACGTACGTATGTTTGCTGTCATTTGGGGTTTGTAAGCAAAAAAGTTAACCCCTTCCTAATGGATGTACTCATGAAATTGTATCAAGATATGTCAATAAATAAGCAAGATAGAAGATTTAGTTGATTTCCCATATAATACAAGGAAACATTTTTTTAAAATTTCTCCCTAACCATTTAAGCTAGGCCTAACATAAAAATTCAAAATACCAAATTGTTTATTTTTTGAGCTCTTTTAGATGGTTTATGTTCAAATTGTTGTGTTTTAAAAATTGAAGCCAAAAAGTGCAAAAAACCCATTTTGACCCTTTTGAAACCCCCCCCCCCCCACCATGGTCGGTTCGCGAACACATTCAAGTATACGCTGGTCTACTTTCCTGTACCAAATTTTATGAAAATCAAAGGTTCCGTTCAAAAGTTATTGTGTTCATGGCACACACATACAAATATGGCTTCTAGAGACCTCAAAACAAAAAAGTATCAAAGTTCCGGGCTTAGGTCTTACCGTGACAACTACCGTAATAGCGAATAGGGAAATTCGCTAAAAATAAAATAGTGTAAGCTTTTAGATAAATAATAGGCCCTAACTCTCATGTTCAATGTTCACAGGTTACATATCCAAACACTGTAAGGAACAAAGGAGTTGCTGGAGAGCAACAACTCGGGGTGCTTGTTAATTGCAAAGCGTTTAATGTAAGTAAAATAATTTATTTATATATTCCAAACGGATACACTATTAATATACAATTATTGAACAGTCTAGAAATCCCTCTTATTTAACTCTAGTTGACATGTTTGACTTAAAGAAGCAAAACTAAAAGATTGCAAAACTTAGAAACGTGAAATTTTTCCAGCGAAATCTTTCTTTAGTTGGAAATTAAAATTAATTGAATATACATTTTAAACTATACAAAGTAATTTCTGTGGAGGATTGATTATTCAAACTACTTTTGATGGGAGGTGTTTTGGATAGTAAAACATGGAAATTATTTACAATTTGGGACTACTAAACAGTTCATTGACTGTTTTTAAACTTAAATATTTCTTAAGGATCTAGAGGCTTTGATAAACAAGAGCTCTAAAAAAAAATGGTAGTTACAGTGGAAACACATTTCTTAGTAGTCTATTTTGTAGACACTTTTGTTATAGTTTTTTTAAATACTGAACACTGAATTGGTAAGCCATTCAGGGGTTTGGATAATTGACATTTGGATAAATCGACACTTAACTGCAGGGCCTGATACCAATTTGAGAATTAAAAAAAAGTGATGAAATCAGAGAAATATAAGTTAATTGCTGAAGATTGATTAGAAAACAAATTTGGACACCTAATAAAATTGTTCGCTTAATAGTATATTACAATCTTTTGAAATTTTTTATTTCAGCTTCAGTGATGGAAATTCATTACAAGTCAACAGAGGATGCATTCAACACACAGACCCTCCTACAGCTGGTGAATCATCTGCTTTGCTATACCTAAAGTAAGTAATAGCACATTTTATCCCATCTCTCAAAAGTTCTTTCCTTGAATGTTTTTGGTATCTATAATTTACAAGTTAAGTCTCTGGTCTACCCCTGGCGCGCCACCCAAACGCAAGGGGTTTTGAGAATCATGTTATCTCCTGCTACATTGGACTCGTGTTATCTCCTGCTACATTCGAATTTTGTTAACTTCTGCTACATTCAGCTATAAATAAGGTGCCATATAAATGTTTTTTATCAGCCAAAAATAATGTTCTTGATAACAAGTAACATTTTCTAGCCTCTGTGAATTGCCCATGATACTTAATGTTAACCCTCCATTGAGCGCAAGCGGAGATTGCCTCCGCAATCAGGAAAAATGGAAAAAAAGCATTCTTTTTAATGGTGTTAATGGTGACTTTAAATTATTGTAAATGGCTATGTCCGTTGGCAGAACAAATAAAAATAGTTTGTACATTTGAAAAACTTTATTAAATAACTACAAAAGTCAACAAAATATCCTCTAAACTAAAAATAATAAGATTAGATATGTTTTAATATTAGTAATTTACGTATTTTATAATCCGTTAATTACATAATTATGCGTTATATGCGCTTAATCCGAAAATTCGCTAATCCGAACAGGATCTGGTCCCAATTAGTTCGGATTAGCACAACTCAACTGTAGTTCATTTCCTCTATCATCATAACTCATAATTTGTAAAATCAAAACTTTGATTGTAAAAACTAGTTGTGAATCTAAACACTGTTAGCGCTAGTGTAGTTCCCTCTTTCTGGGCCTTATACAAACTGAGTGTCGTTACAACGATTACCCTACATGAAAAATGTGTTATAAGATTAAGTGGAGTAAATTCACATGAAAAGAATTAACATATTTCCATTTCCTTAAGTTAATACACTTTAAATCAGTAAGATAGGCCTAAAGAAGTTACTGTTATTAAAGTAGTAAAATTATTTTCAATTTTTAGTAAATTGACAAAGTGCCGCCCCTAAAATTTAGCCGCTGTAGGTTCCAGCCTTTTCAGCCATATTTAGAAAAATGGCCCTGAGTAAATTATCACAGTGTTTTCAATATCTGGAAACAAATATAAGCAGATATTTTGTGATGAAGTATTAGCTAATATTTTTTGGTGGTTGCAGCTGCAGTATTGAAGATAAACCCAAATTCTACGGAATCATGCGTAAAGAAACATCTTCGGATGGTTTTTTTAAACCAGGAAAAGACCCGGATCATTCGAAAGTAAGTTGATTTTTACTAAACAGTTTAACAGTTTTTACATATGTGCATGGATTATTCTACATATCAAAGGAATATTTTTAATTCAAACAATAATTTGATGGCTCCATTATTTTCTTTATTGCGGCTTAACACTTTGGTTTTCATTTTTGTCATATTACCTACTTAAATTTCCCTTGCTCAGAAGAGTATGGGAGTGTAGGTAATTTTTTTGGTTCAGTGTAGCATAGCTTTTAATGCTCATGTTAAAGTTCAGTCAAGATTTTGGAAGACCCACTTTTTGCTCATAACTTGGCTTTTTGAATGATGGGGTACGCAATGGGGTATTTGCTGTACCCACATATTTTAATAATGATAATATTTGAAAACTTTAATGAATTGTATTTTATTATTGTCATGTGCTATGATTATTTTTCTATAGCTGTAACATAAATTACTATAGAGTTGTGAGATAAAAGAAATGGTCTACTTTTTTAGGATATCATGAAGTCCTATTTTATTTGGTTCACTGTGATTCACAAAAGTTGGATGGATTAAAATTTTTTAGCATTGTTGACTTATAAACGAGTAATTTAAAATCAAGGGTAAATGACAAATACTTTCTCCAGTGGTGTAGTGGGTTCCTCTGGTTCTTGAAAACCCGGGAAATCCAGAAGTTATGTCTTCCTTTGCAGGGAATTTGACAAATATAGCAAGCCCCACACTGAAAAATGCGCCACTACATCACTGACTTTCTCCCAACAATATAAGAAGGTGTTTTAAGTAGGCTTGCCATAATTTTATAGAGCAAAACCTGGACGATCAGTATGTAAATCCCCTTGCCCCCCCCCCTCCCACCACCTGAATGCTAATGGAGAATGAGTCATTGGTCTTAATACAACATTTTAATTAAGATTAAAATTTTTTAAGCAAATTGTGCCTCATAAATTCGTAATTTTATTTTAGTCCGGCAAACTTAAAATGTTTATGTTGAGTATTAAGGTTTAGTTAATTCTTTAAAACTAAATGTTAATCAAATAAGTTGTTTATTTTTTGTTAGTTAGTTTATTAATATAACACGAGCTCAAACGATATGGAATACACATTCTTGATTTCTTGAATAAAAATAAAGTTGCTATAGTAATAATTAATCATTGTCACATTGGACTAGAACTTTTCCAATAATTTGTCTATTTCATCTGATTTCACAATTTCTTAGACTTGTCCAGCCAACCCTTATTTTTCATCTTACGTAGGCAACGTCAAATTTCACCTCGACTTTAAATTTGATTACCATAAGAAAATTGAATCTTCATCCTAATTTAGTAATTTTTTGTTGTTGCTATCAGAATATTTATTTTAAGACGCAAAACAAAAAAGATTGTTGAGTTTGTTTTTGATAATTCCCTATTTTTCTAAATATTTAATACAAAAAAACTGGAACTAAAGCAAAACCGGCCGGGACACCGGGACAAGTGCGAAAAACCGGGACTTTCCCGGTCAAACCGAAGGTATGGCAAGCCTAGTTATAAGTCTCCAAACATTCATGTCTTGATGGCTCAGTCAAATAGCTACCAGCTAAGCAGACTCTGCCACGCGCGTCTGTGACTTTTAACAATGTACTCCATTTACCGCCAAATGGAAAATTGGATTTTATAAACACTTGTTGCTTTGTAACTTTTGAACATGTATTTTCTCGGAGATACATGGGGTGTCATTTTATTCAGCATTTTAATCTTAATAGGCCACAAAACTTTAATCAAAATTTTTAGAGCCGTTTTTAAGAGATTTTGATTTTTCTTTTTTATGGTTTTAGGGGTAAATTACCCTTATAAACAAACGAATGGAAAAAACACCTGAAATTATTATGAATTTTGACATAACAAACTTAATCCAAATTGGACCACTGGGACATTCTCTATATTCTCTAACCCACACTCACACAGAAATCACTCTGTAAACCTATTTTTTGGACTAAGGTGTCAAAAAAATTTATAAATCCACCAACAACTCAAATTAGAAAATTTTTACAAAACCAATACTTTCTCCATATAATGTTGTGGTATAGGGGGAGGAAGTAAAAATCAACAAATTTATAGGTTCATTGATTGTGCCAATTGTTTTATTTGAAAAGTACCAGGGAGACCGAGCTTAAGCTCGGTAAAATTATTACTTTCGTTCTCACACAAAGCTCGTTTGCTCTGCTCACTCGTGCTCTTCCATTTTTAAAGACGAGATCGTTCGCTTCGCTCACTCCCCGAGCCGATGGGTGCTGCACTTTGGTATAATTGTCTTAAACTACAGGTTAAAGATGTAACCCATTGGTTTATATCTACAGTTATCAGCTGATTTTTGTTCAATTAATAAAATCTCCATAAGGATAACATGGAAACTTTGAAGGGCTCTAGCGCATAAACCGGGTTTTTCCCAGCTATGGGACCAGCTCCAATCGACTCTTGGTGGCCAATGCCCGTACAAATGGAGCTTGTTTTAGATTATAAGATATATTTGAAAATAATAGGAGTGATAGACAAATTTAACCACTATTTGAGGTCCTTGTCTCAAAATAGTGATATAGTGATTTAAAGAGTGGTTTAACATGATTAACAGTGGTTTAAAATGATCGAGTAGTGATTTCCAAGGTCGAGTCAAGTTTTTGAGTAGCAATTTATTTAGAGTCAAGTTTATATTACAAATTTTTTAGCGAAAAACATAAGTTAATACAATAAAGGAAGGAAACCCCTTACATTAGAATTAACCCAATACCTTTTCATTAACCGACTACAAATTTTACCTTCACAGAAATACAGGGTGTTTGGAAAAAACATTTCAGAAATTCAGGAGGTTGTTGCCCACATCAAAATGAGCAAAAAAAATCCTGTAAAGATATGTCCTAAAATGCTTTGTTAACCCGCTAGCCACCATTTTGTTTTTTATACAAAATAATTTTTATTTCCGTAACGCATCATTGTATTAAGTTCATATTTGGCATGAATCTTTATCACACTAATGTTCATTTTCAGGGAAAAAATTTTTTTTGTCTTCCAAATGGCGGCAATTTTAATTTTTCAAACTCAAATAACTTAAAACTGGTGAATTATATCAAAATTTTATAAAAAAATTATAAATTAAATTATCTAACCAATGATATCAAGTTTATAAGGATCTAACATACAAATAATGGAGATATTACGATTTTTCTACTAAAATAACCTTAATTTCCATGAGTACTAATGAAAAATAAAAACAACATAAAAATCGCAATAACTCCATTATTTGTTGTTAGATCCTTACAAACTTGATGCCATTGGTTAGATCATTTAATTTTCAAACTTTTTTGTGCCTTGTAAAATTTTGATAAAATTTACAGGTTTTGGGTTACTTGAGTTTGAAATTTTAAAATGGCCACCATTTTGAAAATACACATTGAAAAAAAATAATTTTTTCCCTGAAAATGAAACTTGGTGTGACAAAGGTCCATGCCAAATATGAACTTAATACAATTATTCGTTACGGAAATAAAAATTATTTGGCGTAAAAAACAAAATGGCAGCTTGCGGGGTAACGAAGCATTTTAGGACATATATGTTTATAGGAACTTTCTTACTCACTTTGATGTGGGCAATAACCTCCTGAATTCCTGAAACGTTTTTTCCAAACACCCTGTATACATAAATAGGCTATTTACTTATGATCAGGTTTAAACTAAAATGGTGCAAACGGTTCATAAATTGATGTTTTGCCATATTTTTAACATGCCATATTTTTAAAATACAATATATTTTTTAATATATTGTAATTAATTTAGAAGCCTTATCCCTTAAAACAAGATTTTATTTTGTTTTTGTATGAGGTTTTCAGTAGCAATTGAGAAATGTGAGTGTAGCAGGTCCCGACTGGAAAAATCCAGTTTGCATCCCACATACCTTTAAAGTAGGACCTTATTGAAAAACTTTTTGTAGCTATTCAATCGGTTGATAACTAAAAATTCAGGAAATGGATTTCAAATTTGAGGTTCATTACACATAACCAGAATGTAGCATCCCTTGGCCTGGCAAGTGAGCAGAGCAAACAAGCTTGTCTTACAAATTATACATGATTAATCGAGAAAATGCATGGTCCCCCAAGTAATATTGTTATAAATAAATTAATTGTAACATGCATTACAGATTTCAAGTTGTGAGTATTTTGAAATACAAATAAGATAAGAAACACTAAAACTTTTTCAAGTAGAAATAGGTGAAAAATAGATGATTATTAACTAGTGCACGTGTTGCTTGACATCGAGCAATTTATTTTGATACAATACAAAAGTTATATTTAGTTCTAAATCAATTAAATCCGACCAATCCAATATTGTGAATATCAGTGATCACCAAAAACTACAGCTGAACGTTAACAGATGTTTAAAATTCTCAAACCAATCGCAAAGTTTTTCTAATGGGAAAATTTCAAATTTAATTTGTGGATAGCGCCCTTACTTTAAGTCTGTTTCTCATCAATTTTTGTCGGAAACAACTACACACCAAGCCCTATCCAACGACACAAAAAACATGAAAATCGGTTGATAATTGTTGGAGGAGTTAACACAAAAAAACCCCTTAGCGTATTAAATAAGTATAGAGTAGGCCATTTATTGCTATAGGCCGAAATTTTTTTTTAATTCATTGTATTTTTTTCAGGGAATCCAAAGGAGCTGAACCAACACCTAACTAACCTGTTGTATACATAGTTTATGTATCTATATATCTCTGTATGTAATCTATTTATCTTTAAATTTATAATCTATATTCTGTGAATAATTCAAAATTAAAATATTTGCAAAATAACGATTTTTATTCTTATGTTCCCTGCTTGAGAATTTTTTTGTTTATAAAATTGTTTATATTTCATTGAAACAAAAGAAAACATTGATTTTATAATAGTGTTCATGCAATTTATGAATCATATTAAATGAAGTTTGATTATAACTGTAAAAAAAACTCGATCTTAAAACCATTTATTTTAAAGTTTATGTATAATGTGTTTAAATTACAAAAGTTTTGGTTTTAAATGTTTTACTTTTGGATAACTGTATGGTTCATTCTGCACATGACATGTCAAATAACTAAAGGTGGTTGAAATTAAGCTGCATATCAGTTTATATGTGCCATATTTATGTTCCACTATTATTAACAAATGGCCAGCAACCCATTCTATTACAAAATTATTATCATCACTCTGTATTTGAAACGAAAGTAGCTACTTTCCGTGCAGCTGAGGCTTTCAAAAGTCGTCAATTTCAAAACAGATAAAACTAGTCACCATCAGCTGTTTTTCCGTAAATAAACATTACTTTCGGTCCAAGGAAAACAATTTTTTACTACATCAACAAACTTTTCCTGTACAGCAACAACTCAATCAGCTGAATTCAAAACAAATTAAATTTTTAATTCTTTCTTTGTTAACTATGTGTAATAACGAAAAAATTACGAATAATTCTCCTTTAAAACATTCATATATTTTATTAATTTCACAATGATGAAAAGTATCATTCACAATTCGTCTGGAAGGTGACCCACTTCGGGGCGAGATAGTGTTTTCCATGCTTGGCTTCACCTGGCACGTAAAACACTCTCTCGCCCTGAAATGGATCACTTTCCAGACGAGTGGTGAAATATACTATTCATTGCACACTATTTCAAACATCTTTTTAACACTTTTGGCGAACATGCATTGGTCACTTTTGATAATCATGCGTTGATAACTTTTAGAAAACATTCATCGATCACGTTTGGAAAACATTCGTTGATCACTTTTGGTAAACATTTGTCTATCACTTTTGGTAATCATTCGTCGATCACTTTTGGTAATCATTCGTCGATCACGTTTGGAAAACATTCGTTGATCACTTTTGGAAAATATTCATCGATCACTTTTGGAAAACATTCGTCGATCGCTTTTGGATAACATTCGTTGATCACTTTTGGAAAACATTAGTTGATCACTTTTGGAAAACATTCGTTGATTACTTTTTGCAAACATCTGTGAAAATCTTTCCGCAAATGTGAGAAGTGTAAACTTGCATATTTGCGGAAAGTGCTTAAAACAATTTCATGTTATCAATGAATATTTACAGCAAACATTTTCGTTTGCAGTTGAAATTGATGTGCAAACTTCTTGTAAACGTTCATTGCTGTCTGGGTATACAGTGTCACTGAGTGGAAATTCATCAACATTGAAAAGTACGCTGTTCCCAGCATTGCGTCTATCCAAGGAAAGATTATGGGAAGCGGCATTACTTGATTTAACTACCTACAACTCAATTCCCAATGTTACGGAAGGAAAGAACAATTTACTACATTATTATGAAACTAAGGATGCTTCAGGAAAATACTCAGAATTGAAAATAATTACATTTCCTACTGGAGCTTATGAAATCGATGATATAAACCAATTACTACAAAAACAACTCGGAGAAGAAAAGATCACCGTTAAAGGAAACAATAATACTTTAAAAGCAGAAATAACTTCAAAATATTATATCGATGTCAGCTTGGAAAACTCCATTGGCAGTTTACTTGGATTTACAGATACAAAAAAGAAAATCTTAACTCCTGGAACTACTCATTCAGGTGATACAACTGTTACAATATTGAAAGTCAATAGTATCGATGTAACGTGTAATATTATACACGGATCGTATAGAGAAGGAGTGAATCAGCATATTTTACATACATTTTATCCAACTGTGGCTCCCGGTTTTAAAATTGTTGAGAAGCCACAAAACTTGATATACCTACCGTTAAACACCAGTTTCATTTCAGACATCGTACTGAACATATTGGATCAAGACGGTGTTAGTGTTGACTTTAGAGGAGAAACGATAACTATACGGATACACATCAGAGCGGCAACATAAAAGTCGACATGGGATTATCATTTAAACCGCAACGGAAGAGTCGGGAGCTCAGTAGCTCCTCGACATTGGAAGAGTTAACATCGGACAACATTCGTTTTCTACAGAAGATTGGATTGAAACTTAACAACAATGGATATCCTGGATATATCTCAAGGACCGACATTCGACGAAACACTATGGGAGAAGGAATATCACACGCACAACCCTTACACTTCATCAAAATTAAACAATAACGATGAAATAAGGATTCCCATTCAACAACAAGATATTTACACATTACCGTGTGAAAGTTATTTATACATTGAAGGACGGGTATTAAAATTGGATGGAAAAACTGCTTCAACAGTTCCTTTTATAAATAACCCGATGGCATATCTTTTTGATGAAATAAGATATGAGATATCAGGGGTGACAGTTGATTCGACAAAAAAGGTTGGTATAACAACAACATTGAAAGGATTAACATCATTAACACCGCATGAGAAGAATTCAATAGTCACCGCCGGATGGGTTGCTCCTGATAAAGACACTATAACACCGAATTCCAACGGTCACTTTGATTTTCATGTACCTTTACGATTGCTTTTGGGATTCGCTGAAGATTACAAACGAGTAATAATAAATGTCAAACAAGAATTGGTATTACTCAGATCTTCAACTAACAAGGACTTGATACTTGCAGACCCTGCAACTACTGAAGATAAACTGGAATGGCAACTACAGTTGGATAAAGTTGTTTGGAGAGTACCTCATGTAAGATTGGCCGATGAACATAGAATCCTATTATTGAGAAAGTTAAAATCTGACCGTGATATTGTGATGCCATTCCGAAGTTGGGAATTTCATGAATACCCTACACTACCTCAGACAGAAAGACAAACATGGACCGTCAAGACATCAACTTACTTGGAACGAGCAAGGTACATAATACTCGGTTTTCAAACTAAGCGAAAAGATGTTATCACTGCAAATGCCGGTCAATTTGATAACTGTAAAATAAAGAATTGTAAAGTTTTCCTAAACTCTCAATTCTTTCCGTATGACAATTTGAATGTCATGTTCAGCAAAAAACGTTTTTCCATTTTATACGATATGTATGCAAGATTTCAATCGTCATATTATGGAAAGACTAATACTCCACTATTATCACCTGACCAATATTATTCCAAGGCTCCGATAATTGTAATAGATTGTTCAAAACAAAATGAATCGGTAAAATCATCAAGTGTGGATATAAAAATTGAAATGGAATTTGAAGAACCAGTAGCGGATGGAACTTCAGCATACTGTCTTATTCTACATGATAAAATAGTTACTTACACACCGCTGACCGGAATCGTGAAGAATGTACTTTAAAAAGAATTAGTACAACGACTGCAGATTTTTGAGGTTAGAATTATCTGTCTCAATTTTTGAGGTTAGAATTTCGTTTGTGAAAGACAAGTTAAAACAAACATTTATGTGAGTGTATAAATTTCAAGGATTCGACGAAAAACATAAAAGCGAGAAAATCATGAGTGGAAAATTCATTATATCTTCGACCGTCGTATGGGAAACATCGTTCGCAAGATGAGTTCTACTAACGGAGAAGAAAATACACCTCTAATGGATGAGAATAGTTCAGATATAGAAAAACAAGTTGAACGAGAAATGGACGAGTTCCTCAAGTTTAACAAACATAAGAAGAGAGAAGAAGAAAAAGAAGAAGGAGAAGCTGAAAAAGAAGTAAAAAGAAAAAAGGTTGAAGTTAACATTACAACTAATATTTTAACAGAAGTATTTCTTCGGATTTTCTACCCCATTTCTTCATGCATGACGAAAAGTATTTCAGTTGGAATTTTAAAATCATTGGATTATTCACCGATTGTTATTTTAAATCATGGAAATAAAATGGTTACATTCACTGAAACTTCTTGGGAATCATTTATGAAACATTTACATCTTTTGGAATGCTATTTGAGTAACAACACATTTGGAAGAAGAACAAGATTAAGTTTATTGGAATCAAATATTGAAGTTGATATAGTGAAACATCGTGGAGGACAAATGGTTCGCTTCAGAGATTTAACTAGACATGATGTAAAATTACATTTGACTAAAGAAGAATTTTACACTTTAAGTTGTACTACCGGTCCCGTCACCAGATATTTGAAACAACTAATATTTTCAAGTGCAATAATCAAAGACTATCTAATCGATACATTGGACAGACAACCTTTCGTTCCAATTTTATACGGTCCCGTGGATACTTCAATTTTTAATCGAATACCTCAAGAAGTGGATATGTGGAGACAATTGAACAACTATCACACCAACTTTAATATCGACGAAGAAGCGCAAGAAGTTAAAGAAGAACAATCGTGTTTGTAATACAAGTCAGTTGCTGACGAGACTTCATCATGAACAAACGGGTTTCGTTTTCTAATGCGCCACATATAATGGAAGTTAAAAAAGGTATAATTGAATTTCAAGCTTTTCGAGGAAATGATGGAAATTTTATTATAAAAGAATTAGTAATTTTGGATATGAACACATCTGTAGTTTATCATTACTTATTCAAACCTCCATTATCATTCAATAGACTAACAACTAAAGCGAAAGTTACAAACAAATGGTTGTACAAACATTTTCACAACTTAAGATGGGATGAAGGTTTTATTAATTATAACATGATGCCGCACATTATGAATCATTACTGCAAAGAGTTCAAAACTATCTACACAAGAGGATTGGAAAAAGCTAATTGGATACAATCATTTACAAGCAACGAAGTAATAAATGCAATAATAGATAGAGATTTCCAATGCTACTTCAATGAACTTTGTATTTCATCAAAGAGTTTTAAACATCGAAGGTCACAGTGCGCTTTAAAGAATGCCTACCGCTTAAATAATTTCCTTCAACAGAATGGTGGGGGTAATGTCGGTAATAAAAGTGAGAGCGCTACCATGACGCAGCATGAGTATTACTCGAACCTCCGAAGAGACAACATCTCCGACGGACATTATTATTAACAAGAAGATTAACAAAAAGATTAACAATAACATCAAGATGGCATCACAGAACTTTCTTCAAAATTTGGTTGATCAATTTAACGCTCATTCTAAATCAACAATCTTACCGACGAAGAAATGTTCTGAACTAAAAGAAGAAAAACATTACATCATACATACAATCAAGAAGATGGACACTTCAATTGGTGATGCTATTAATTGCACATTGAGCGAGGCGCCGTATACAGTTGGTGACGAACCGAAGTTTCAAATCTTCCTACCGAAACGGTTTGTACAACTTCTACAAAATGAAGATCTTCGAGTTATTCAACCTGGCGCACTCTATTTAGTTTCACACGGACCGAGTGGAAACAACTCAACTGAACTAACTATTCATGTAACACCTACTACTAACTAGTTTGTACATAACATTGTAAATATATGTGTTTGTAATGGTTTCTCAATAAAGATGATATAAAACAAAAAAGAAAAATAAAAGAAGCAACATATTGTTATGTCTTTGTACATAGCAATATGTTGCTTTTTTTTAAAAATTCCACGGGATGACCTTGACCCAATTTTGTGTGATAATAAAAGTGAAAATCAACTTGTGAAATTCATCAGTCTACGACTACCTTTCGTACGGTACACATCTCGCTCTCTATAACTAAATACAAAACTTCAACATGTCCTTAAAGGTCAAGTGTGCATCTTACGATACCAACACCATTACGAGTTTTGAACAACTTGAAGATTTAACCAACGAAATGCGAGTTTTACTTACCGGTGGTTATCACTTAACTGTTGATGTTAGTGCTACTAATGTAAGGATGTTTACTAAAACAAAATACTGCGATGATGAAGTATTTCTTTCTACACAACCTACAACATCTTCATCGCCAACTGGTCAACATAACATCAAGTTCCACAAGTACTACCAATGTTAAATAGCTTTTATCAAATAAAACTAAGGAATCACGTGATCAATGTCAAGTTGATAAAAAGGGTGTGATACTTGGATAACTAATCATTCGCTTCCCAACTCTCGCTGCGTCAACACCTATTTTTAAAGATGTTATACAGAATGATGATTGAACTTGATGGAAAGATCTATGGAAAAGATTACAACACCGTTGAACAAATGACAGAAGATTTAGAAATATTAACCCGAGAAGGATATCAGGCTAAATTAATTTTAAAATTTCCTGAAGTACATCCACTATCGACTGAAGAACTTATCGCTATGGCTAAAGCGGAGAGAGAGAAGAAGTCTGAAGAAAACAAACAGGAGGGAGAGAAAAAGTCTGAAGAAAACAAACAGAAACAAACTTCTTAAGTATCAATTTTCCTTACATTAGTAAGGTATAATTTTTTAAAACTTCGCTTGGATGACCTTGAAATTATCCCCACCACTTTTTGTAGTACATAAAACTGACTATTCAACACTATACACTCTTATTCTTTCACTGGACTCAGCAGCGTCAACATGGAAAAACAAAATTACAAGTACGAACCTCGTTACTGTTGTGAACAACAGTGTACAGATTTAGGACCAATGATGGTGGACGGGTTAGCTTGCACTAAGTGTGAATTTTTCGGATCTTGTTACTGCAAGTGCAAAACAAAACAACTACCGCCACCGGAATTGCGAACTTTCAAATTTTACAAATCAAGATATTTTCATACATGCTGTCCTCAAAGATGTTTCAAATTTCATCCTCTCGATCTAGCTTATTGTCAACGCACCAAGTCTCATCAAGATGATTTTTGTACACATATGATAAAAAGATGTAAATACAGATCAGATTGGTATTCAGATCCTGTTGAACCATCGAATGTGTAATTTCAGTTTTACACTCTTTTTTAAAACTTCAATTGGATGACCTTGAGATTTCCCCCCACCATTGGTTTTTTTTTTAGATTCCCCCCACCATAAGTCTTTTAGATTTCTCCCCACCATTAGTTTAAGTTTTGTATCTTATTGAATCCACCTTTGAATTATTTCACTTCCAACATTCTAACTAACAACATGGGAACACCTTTCGTCAGGTTTCAACATATAATAACTGAGAGGGAAGAAATGGAAGAATTGTTTCAAAACTTGCTCGCTATAATGGATAGATATTATATGAGATGGATCAGAATTGATGTTCAATATTTACGTCCTGGTGAATTATCTTCATCATCACAGAGTGAGGAGGACGAGGCAACTACTACAGCTAAGATATTTGAATTAAAAGACGAAGAAGAAGAACTTAGCTTTTTATTTAATCATAAGCTCGCCGTTAAATAAGCCCCCTCCCTTGGCGGCGTTCCTCATTTACTCGCCAACTCTCCAACGATGAACAACTCTCCATTGGCACGGATGAATTCTAGTTTTGAAATAAACTCTAAAGAAGAGTTACAAGCTATTTTTAATATTTTACAAGAACTTGTAGATAATTATACAACTATCAAAATGAATTTGGAAATAACATACGATTGTCCTATTTGTGATAAGGTTGAAAGTTCAGACGAAGACAGTTTACTAAATCTAACTCCTGCACCATCTGACACTACTGACGATAATAATGAAGAGCAAAATCTATCCCCCACCACTTCTTTGTAATTCATCTTTCCCCCCACTACTTTTTTATTTAACTAACATTTCTCGCTTTCACTCCTCATTCCGTCTTCGACTTTTAAACCATCAACATAACTTCTTTTAAAATTTCAAACACTAATACAATCATGATGGATATGATGGATGAAGTTCCCTTTGTAACTAGAATGGAAGAGGATAAATTGAAATTGGAAATTAAACGATTGGAAATGGAGCAGGAAAACCAACTCGGAATATTTCGTCTCTTCACACTTTTCAAATACATCATCTGGGGACTCTGCGTTTACCTTTTTCTCGTCGTTGGCGTTTGTTTCTACAACTCCATAGTTCATCACAAAAATTCAACCTGTATAGTTCCTGGTATTGCACATTGATTGTATTTGTTTTTACGAATAAAGTTCAAAACTTAAATCTACCTATCCCGCTATCACCGGGTAGTTCAACTCTCAGAACTATTTCCTGTGCTAGCGGGATAGGCTTTTTTAAAACTTACTCGGGATGACCTTGACATACTTTCCGTAACCCAATTATCAAGTTGAATTTCAGTTTTTTACTTACTTTTAATTTATGCGCAAATTTAGTTCAACCGAGATCTTCTCACGCGATAACCGTTATAAAAAGAGATTGTTCATCGCGCCGCGACCATTAATTAACTCGCATTTGTGTTGTTCGCATCCTTCCTACTCATTATATATACGTTTCGCCAACTTCATTATACAAGTCTAATTGCTACTAACCTGAACTTTCATTTACATTAGCACATGTCGTCCTGTTTGAATCACCTTCGCGTGCTCGACGTTATATCTCATTCATCTGTCTTGTTCTCACTTCTACACGTCTAACATACTTCTTGTGATGGATACGCAATGTTTGAAATTGAAACTTTTGCGGACACAACATATATTACGAAGTAATTCCAAACCTTCTGTTTCAAAGATTAAAACTAATTTAACAAAAGTAAGGAAGAAATTAAGTTTTAACCCGTTATACTCTGCTAGAACTTCGCAAGTTAGCGTTGACGATAGTGTTATTCACAACATTTTGCGTTCGATGTTACGTTTCCACAACTTCGAACTTGTTACACCTATCGACTGTGTTCAACAGGTTTTCATATTTTACCCCCACCCTTCTTTATATAAGCGCGCTCACGACAATTCCTGTTTCATTCTCCTGTACACTCTTCAGCTAACATGAACTAACTTTTAATTTGTGCGAAGTTTTAATTCAACCCCGGTTAATTTATGCGCAAATTTAGTTCAACTTCCAGTTATTGAATTTCAGTTTTGAACTAACTAATAATTTATGCGAAGTTTTACTTCAACCCTGGTTAATTTATGCGCAATTTTAGTTCAACTCCCAATTGTTGAATTTCAGTTTTGAACCAACTTTTAATTTATGCGCAATTTTAGTTCAACCGAGCGCCATCTCCACTCCCCCCATTGATTAATTCACCATCTGACATCTACAGTCACGCATATATTTCGACGCGTCATGTTTCATTCTTCATTCTCGTTCTATCCGCGGAACTTAACACTTCTATCTACCTTCTCTCTCTCTCTTGTTATGGCTGCGCAATGTTTCAACTGACTTTTATTTTCGTTCAACTATTAGAGTTTTTATTAACACCTTCGAATTACAATTTTGAACTAACTTTTAATTTATGCGAGGTTTTACTTCAACCCCGGTTAATTTATGCGCGAATTTAGTTCAACTCCCAATCGTTGAATTTCAGCTTTGAACCAACTTTTAATTTATGCGCAAATTTAGTTCAACACCCCGATTGTTGAATTTCAGTTTTACACTAACTTCTAGTTTCGTTCAACTATTAGAGTTTTTATTAACACCGTCGAATTTCAATTTTGAACTAACTTCTATTTTTATGCGCACTCTTCGCTCAACCGACCGCCGACGCTCTCGCCATCTCCACCCCGACATCTATTGTCCCCACTTCTGGCCCACCGGAAGCTGCGTGCCGTGGCATGTGGCTTCCGGTGACGTCACTTCCGGGCCAGGAGTGGCTTTTCTACACTACTAATGTGATATACTTACATACTATACTTACATCATTCTTCTCTCCTCAGGGTTGACCATAATAATTAAATAAACGTCGGGCATCCGACAAGGCCATTCCTTATACATACTTCAGCGTTATTGCTCAGATACGGTTACAGTAATTGTATGATTCAGCGTAGTTTACCATAATTTTTCCATAGTTAGTTCCATAGCGTAGTTTACCATAGTTTATAATTCAGAACCGTTAATATAATTTTGCTTTTATTTAACTTAATTAAATAACTTGTACAAGGAATAGATTTTAATAGCGTTTTACGTACTCTTGAAGAGTTCTTTGTTAGACGGTAGACCGGAATACGATATTTTATTTTATTTCAAATCGATTTACACCAGTCCATTGTAGGCCCAGGGTGAACTAACCCTGGGAATAAAATAATTTGTTAAATAAAAACTTGTCTTTTGTCAGCGTTAGGCCCGGGGCGAAACAGCTCCTGGGAAACACATTGGACTTTTATTAATTAAATTGGATATTAGATTTAACTTTAACTAATTAAATAGAAGCCCGATCTTATTAAATTGGCGATATCTACAAGGTTAAATCCTGATACTTGCGTTTTAGCTGAAGAATTTGTTGTTTCTTTTTAGCCGCGTGGCTTATTTTAGTTTTTTCGTTATTTCAATCAGAATTTCACCATGGAATCTAAATTTACGTTTTTATGAATTCTAGGGCTATGATGAGCTGAGGATTTCCTTGAGAACTCTATGTTCATTTTACCTTCGTCTGAGCCCTCCTATAAACTATATTAATTTGCTAAATCAATTTAGAACCTTGGACATTTACCCGATCGAGCGATTCCGAGGCTGTAGCGTGCAATTTTAACATAACCGCGAATTGCACCGTTTTATCTTGCCTGTAAATAATAAGAAAAACCTAGTAACTTTTAAAGTCGGAATTTCTCCGCTGAACCATGAGAAATGATAGTTTTTTTATATACTTCCAGGTTTTTGGTGCATTATCCACCCAAAACCTAGAGTATTCAATGAAATGTAGCTTATGTGTGTACTGAACCTAACAATAATAATCGTACTTTATTGTACAACACGCATGTAATAGGAGTTTAAAAAAACGGCGATTTTCACTGTACTCATTCGTCAATATTTAAGGTTCGATTTCGGCGATTACAAGAAAACCATAAGCTTGTAAATTACGCATTAGTGCTTAAATTAAAGAATCCAGGCATTTCTAGCCTTGTATGAAGAAATGTATTCATAGTTTTTATATCAAATAATCTTAATAACAGCTCCTCAGACGGTAGACAATGGTCGAGTTGACCCTCGGTTGAGATAGTTTCATTGTGTTTCAAAACAGTAATAAAGTGATTTTTATAACTTTAAGCTGCACTTTGTTCCTATATAAATGAACTAGAGTGCCTTAGGAAATCTTAAAGGCTAAATAATTTACGCAGTAACAATCGCTCAATAGAATAGCGCAGTTTTTTGTCCAATTAATTACTTTTTAGGGTATTTTGAGAAGAATTTCATTTTTTTTTTCATCAAAATAAATGAAAACATTACTAGTAATTTGTACTTCACGAATTAATCGCATATTAATAGGTAGCTAAGAAAGATGTAATCTATACTTATTTAAAACGCTTAGACTTTTTTGTGTTGAGAACTCCTCCTACTGTTCCAAACCGATTTTCAAGTTTTTGGTGTCGCTGGATAGGGCTTGGTCTGTAGTTGTTTTCACCAAAAATTGATGAGAATTTGACTTAAAAAGGGCGATATCCACAAATTAAATTTGAAAATTTCCCATTAGAATAGCATTTGGATTGGGTTGAGCATTATAAACATCTGTTAATGTACAACTGTCAATAGTTTTCAATATTGGATTGGTCGGATGTTAATGATTTAGAACTAAATGTAACATTTGTATTGTATCAAAATAAATTGCGTTGTTTCTTTTACACTAGCAAACAGCCCGTAAAAAATGACGGGTAATTTTCACGATGATTATTCATGAATTTGATGATCTCGTTTGAAAATGGTTACAGAATTTATTAATACAAAGACAACACAGTATTAAAACTAAAATTTTCCCATATATTTATCTATCTTCTATATATTAATAGGCAAGCATGTTTCTTTTCATATTTTTTTTTCTCATATTGTGAGCAACGTAAAAGAAACCCGCGCCTACCGTTTGAAAGAGAGTGTCTGCTATATGAGCAGAATCTATACTTATTTAATACGCTAAGGGTTTTTTTTGTCTTGAGAACTCCTCCTACAATTTTTACCCATTTTTCAAGTTTTTTGTGTTGTTGGATAGGGCTTGGTCTGCAGTTGTTTCCGCCAAATACTAATGAGAATCGGACTGAAATTAAAGGCGCTATCCACCATTGAAATCTCAAAATTTCCCATTTAAATAACATTGGGATTGAATAAAGCATTTGAAACATCTGTTAATAATCAATCAGCTGTAAATACGTGTAGATTTTGGTGATAAAATATATTCACAATATTGGATTGGTCGGATGTCATTGATTTAGAGCTAAAAGTAGAATTTGTATTGTATAAAATAAATTGCTTGATTTCGAGCAACACTTATACTAGTGGTATTTTAATTCACATCGACCCCCGAGGCTACGCCCTATACATTCTTTGAAAAATTCAATGTTAATATGGGAGTAGGATAATTGATTGATCATGAAACAGCTGTTGTAATAACAAATTATAGCAAATCAGGAAGAACAGTATGTTTTATCTATAATTTTCTTTACTAATTAGCTAAAGGTCAACTACATATTTGGTCAAATTTAGATCAGTGGACGATTTGCTAGTCTTCTATAATAGGCAAGCATGTTTCTTTTCCTCCTTTTTTCTTAGCTCATGTGCATTTTAGGATAAATCCGCGCATACCGTTAAAAAGGTATAGTTCTGTTGATAAGCAGAATTATATTCTAGTTCACGCTGGACTCCAGGGCTACGCCCACAGGCTTTCAAAGTTTCAATGGTAATCTTTTGGAAGAATTTTAGATCAACTAAAATTTTGTTCTAATTTCGACCAGGAGGCGATCTCTAGTATATCATTAATAGTTTATAAGTTTTAATAGGTTATAAGTTTAAATAGTTTATAATACTTACTATCATATGGTTTTACAATATAGTAGGCCTATGATACTTTACAAAAAAAGATAATGATTAAAGGTTTTTTATCCGTAATTCCATTCCAGTTGTATGGCCAATCAACTTATTGGTATAATTTCGCTGACTCAGAGTCCATTTAATATGCCAGAATTCGGAATTTGTATCTTATTTGTTAAACATTCGAAATTTACCAGTCTGATTAAGTGTGTCTTCAACCTCTGGCATTTTTGCCACCTTAACGTTCTTGTTTAATTTTGTTAGATCCACGCAGAGTCTAACGTTCTTATAAGGTTTTGGCATCACCACCATCGCTGAGCACCCACAATCAGTGGCCCAAATCTGTGGGCTCTTCCACAGTGTTTATGCATCTAATTGAACCTTGCTTTCAAGTTCTGACTTGAATTTTTCACGCAATGGTATAAAAATACATTCCTGGGTGGACTAAGTGTTACCGCTTTGTCCTCTAAGTTCTAAGTCAATCGTATAGTAGGTTTTCTGCCTTCACTAAAACAATATTCAAAATGTTTATTCTCTGTCTTTTGTTTCCACTTTATTTCCATCTCCTTTCCTCATTCTTGGCATTCATTCTTTTAAATTTGAAGACTTATTTCTTCCAGTTCATAGTTCCGCATATTAAATTTTTGCACTCCATTGTTTATATCAGTGGGAACAATAAACCAACTGTCAAACATGTAGAATCATAAGCCTACAAGATGAAAAATAACAATATAAGGATGTTAGGCCTATATGACTTGGTTATGACAAAAAATATTGGATTAAAATGCGGTGGGGAGGAGTGTACAATCAAAATTTTATGATTATATATTTTAAAACCTAAAATTCATTAGTTTATAGTTATAAAAACATATGTATAAATAACTCGTAAGTTTAAATACATAAATTATATCATCTATATTAAATAAAATCTCTTTATAGTATAGCAACCAAAATTTTACTAAAGCATCAGCTGTTAATGTTAAATATTTATTGTACTGCTTTAAAAACCACTGCTACATTACGTGTCCTTAATTTAGTTTGTATCTGCAAATTATCATAGAATTGAAAAGTTGTCTGTTTTGTTCATAAAAACACTTTGTAAAGCAGCAGTGCTTTCAAATTGCAATGTAATGTAATGTAATGTAATGTAATGTAATTGTAATGTAATGTAAAGGAGCAGTAAACAATTCGACCAAATCACGTTTTAGATTGGTTTAAATAAGGTCTAATTTTCATTTTGTGGTTTTATAAGGCATTTTTCGAGGGATACCACATTTTTCCTGTCATCTAGGAGTCATAAGAAATCCATTGACACCAAAATGGCCTCGAGCCATTCAGTAGTTCTCTCTCTAGACCATTAGATGCACTCTTTTATTATATAAGACTAGGGGGCCCGTGCAGCGCAATGCGCTGCATTTATCAGAGTACTTGGTGATCAAACTTTGCTCCATGGAAATTTACCAAGTTACTTTGAATGAAAATTAAATTGTAGAGAAAATTAGATTACGCCATATTGGCATTTCATCAATCGATCTTCATTACTCATTCTACAACCTCCCATAGTATTGAGATTTTGTGGTTGTTCTTTTAGTTATAAATTTTAGCTAGGATTTCATGATGGTTCTTGTTCTTATGCTAATTCGTCTTTAAGCCTCTGCCTAAAAACTCCTATGAAATGTAGAATACATTCGCAGATCTTTGATCTAGATAGGTCATCACACATAAAACGTAAATGACAACAGAAGAAAAATAAACATTTTATTGCAACTCCTCGGTTCTGTATGAGCTAAGCAGCACCCACTGTGGCTGTTCTTCTAGAACTGTATAAGGTAGTCATCGACATAGTGAAAGAGCCCACACAATTACTATTATAACAAACCAAATCCTCTTTCCATGGTATTACAAAATTTAAATAAAGAAATCACAAAAATTAAGAAAATTTACGAAAAATTAAGAAATTTGTTGTGTGTCCATTTTGGTTTGATGCAGCATTTATATTTTGGTTAAAATTGTGTCCTTATAACCACCATTTTTGCAATAAGCTTATAATCAATACTGGAGATAAAAAACTTTGAAATGTTGTCTCTTTTAAATAGGTATTTTAAATATGTGTCTAGCATTCTGCATTAAATTTTTTATAGCATCACATTACGGTTCACGGTAATTATACCAACTAACCCTTTTCCTAGTTCACAGCAGCTTGAAAACTCATGCGCAAACATTTAGTGTTCTATTTTAACTTTTATTGTCTTTCTCCAAACTTGTTTATGTGCATCAGGAGAATGATTTTTTGGGGGTTAAATTACTAAACTTATTTTTGTGCCCAAATACACGTAAATAAAAATTCAAGCAAAATCTACCTGCTAAATTTTGAGAAAAAAGTAAAATGTACGATTTGTTCCACACAATAGACAGTCCTTTAATTAAAGTATGGAACTGTGTTGATATTTCAATACGGTACCCTACCAGTTCAATTGCTTCCATTCAGCTTTCAGATAGATTTTAACATGTGTTTGTCTGTTTTACTATCAACAGCTGTTTTAGTTTGAAATTCAATAACAATTGTTCCCCATGTTAATCTTATGGACAAAAAACGAACTTTAAGGGCTTCCCGTGAGCTCCAGAATTAAAATATCAAAAATCCAAAACCTTATTGCAAAACTACGAACTGAGACCATTCTCTTGACACCTCAAACTTTAAAATTGGTCCAGAAATAAGGGAGGAGTAGTGTTAACAAAAAAAGGGCATCACGTATTATATATATAGACTCGCCTACGGCTCGATGGGGGCTCCGCCCCCATGCCCCCTTGTAGGTTGCCCTAAATCTGTAGAATAATTAAAAGTCAAGTATGAAGGGCCTAACACCGTAGGTTATTACACGGAAGAGCTAGAAATTAAAGACAGTAACAAAACGGTTTAATACACAAAATTCACAATCAATAGTAAAAACAGCGCTAAAAATCTCCTGTGTAACCGTTATAATACCCCTTCATAAAAATTTAAATTGAAATTTTGAAATTGCGCCCCTTTTTAAGAGAGAAGGGGATTAGATGCTACAAAATCTCAATGGGCCAAGCTTGTAGAGCATCCTAAAATAATATCGTTCTGACAAACATATATCGGTATGGCAGCAATTTTACCGGATCAAACAAAATTACAAAAAACTATAAATTAAAAAATGTTAATAATTTTGTATTTTTTTTTTTCAACAACTACTATACTGAAATTGGCCAGTGGCTGCTCCTATAGTAAGACCTAGATATGGTCACAGTATAATCTAAATTTGTGGCTTCTATGTGCCATAACAGTAAACGACGAATGTTGAAGTAGAGCAATTGTTGTGAAAAAATTTCGATATCGTGAAAGTACGCTCCTTTTCAAGGGTGAAGGGGGTGAGATAGTGCCAAATCGCAAAGGACCGAACTTATAGAGCGTCTAAAATAGAACAAATTACTGGCGAAATATAAATCAATATGGCAGTAATTTTTTCAGTATAAAGTAATTTACAAACACTTTACATGACAAAATGTCAATCATTTCGTGTTTTTTTTTCAATTGTTTTGGTCTTAACTTTGATTGAAATAGATCAATTACTGCTATAATAGTAAGAACTAGTTGGATCTATAATATTTACTAAGTTTGAGGCATCTGTGCGCCATAATAGTAAATAAATATTTAAAAAATGCGAATTGTTTGTGGATAAATATATAACGTTTGAAATAAGGGTGAAGGGGGTGAGATGCGCCAAAATGTCTTAGACCCAAACTTTTAGAGCGTCTATAATAGAATATAGTAAAGGCAAAACTTATATCAATATAGCAGTATATTTACCAAGTTAAAGTGAATTACGAACACTTTACATGAACAAATGTTAAGAATTTAGTGTTTTTACATTTTTTTGGACTAAAATTCGATTGAAATTGGCAAAAAGCTACTGCTGTAGAAAGAACCTGTTGAGGTCATAATATAAATAGAAATTCATGCATATATATTCCATAATAGGAACTAAAAATAAAAAATAGCGCAATTTAAAAAAAAAATTTTAAATTCTGAAAGTACACCCCTTTTTGAGAGTGAAGGGGGTGAGATACGGCAAAATTGCATAGGACCGAACTTGTAGAGCGTCTAAAATAAAATATAATACTGGCTAAATAATATATAAATTTGCAGTACATTTGCTAGAATAAAGTAATTTACAAACACTTGACACAAAAATATGTTAAGAATTCATTGTATTTTTAATTTTTTTAGACTTAATTTTGATTAAAATTGACCAATGGCTGCCACTATGCTAATATCTAGCCAAGGCTAAAATATGTACAAGATTTCAGGCATTTGAGTGTCATATTAGTAAATAAAAAATATTAAAATAGCGAAATTTTTGTAAAGGAATTCAGAAATTTTGAAAGTACGCCCATTTTTAAGGGTGAAGGGGATGAGATACAGTAAAATGTCAAAGGACTTAACTTGTAGAACTTTTAATTCCCAACTAACGATTTTCCCTCAGATTTGAGCTAGGACCTCTTGTTTAAAAGTTATAGCGAAAATAGAAAACCCTTACATATGCAGTTTACCGATGTCATCCCTTTTTATTTTTTTGAGGGGGTTAAAATTTGAAATTCAATGTTTTGGGATTTTTCCTTCGTGTTGACCATACAAACGACGTGTGTACAAAATTTCAAGTTTCTAGCTCAACCGGAAGTCCAAAATACTTTGTATACATGATCAGTCAGTCAGTTTCACATCGGGTTGTATAGTTATTAGACTCGCCTGCGGCTCGATGGGGGCTTCGCCCCCATGCCCCTTTAGAGGGTTGCCCCAAATTTGTTAATTGCTCTAAGTCTCAAGTACCGACAGGCTAGACCCCCCCCCTCAAAGGGTTGCCCTAAATTCGTAAATTAATAAAAAGTTGAGTTTAAAATACGTAAGTTCCACGAAAGAACTGCACAGTCAAGACAGTAACAAAACCGTCAAATACACAACGTTGGTCTAAATTTAAGTTAACAAAATCGTTATTTTTAACATTGGTCTTATAGGTTGCTATTTTGGTAACGAAAGAACAACTAAAAGTAAACAAAAATAAAGGAACATAAATTTTAAGCAGTTTTTTAACAGCTGTTAGCTGTGAAGAGTCTGGTGTAGATTTAATAGCTTGATTACCATGACACTATAACAAAAGTCAATTAAAACCAACGAGCAAGGCTCGGTTAACCTGGTACTAAATAGAGATACAATTATGGGAAAATTGACATAATCCAATGCCTCACCCATCTCAAATAAAAACTTGTAAATTTCAGGAGATAGAAGAAAAACGTTTAAATCACTGAAATAGCGTATAACATCCAAATCAATGAGCGAAAACAAGAATTAAAAAACATGAAAACAAAATAATAGGAAAGAATAAAAACGGGGTTGATCCGCAAAAAACCCCTACTATTACAAACTACTAATTATAAGAATATAAAATCGAGACCTGTGAAATAATAATTTATTCATAAAAACCTGTTTGTTTAGTTCAATAGTCATTTAAAAATTTTCAAAAACATATTTTAAGTGTGTATTAAAATATAATGTAAAACACTGAATATAAATAAAACAGAGAGATAATAATTACCTGTCTATTAATTATCATACAAAGTAATAGAAGTTAAGGTCACGGCACGAGCAACACAGTAAATTCATTGAATGCGAAATTCGGCCGAAAGCTTAACTTGGGGTGAATTTGAATTAGTAATCTGGAATGAGGTGAAAATGAAACGAGAACCTAACATTTAAATGTGTTCATTTTGTTCAATACTTATTTAAACATTCTCAAAAACATATTTATAAGTGTGAAAAAAATATCTAATATAAGACACTGAATACAAATCAAACAAAAATATAATAAATATCTGTCTATTAATTATTGTACAAAGTAATCGAAGTATGTTACGTTAAGATCACAGCTCAAGCTTCACAGCAAAATTCATAACGTTAAGATCACGGCACGAGCTACACAGAAAATTCATTGAATGCGTGATTCGGCTGAGGGGTTCTCATGGGGTGAATTTGAATGAGTAATCTAAAATAAATTGAAATTAAACGAAAACCTAACATTTAAATCTATTACTTTTGTTCAACACTTATTTAAACATTCTCAAAAACAAATTTTAAGTGTGAAAAATTCAAATATAAGACACTGAATATAAATCAAACAGAAAGATAATAATAAACTGTCTATTAAGTATTGTACAAAGTAATCGAAGTATGTTACGTTAAGATCACGGCTCAAGCTTCACAGAAAATCTATTCAATGCGAAGTTCGGCGGAGAATAATCCCGTGTGAATTTGAATAAGTAATCTAAAATAAATTGAAACAAAACGAGAACCTACATTTAAATATGTTAGTTCAGCTAAACAGTTATTTAAAAATTCCCTAAAACATACGATATTTATGATGTGTGTAATATATAAAGGAAACGAGCTTTCAATGCAGCATAATCTCATTGCTATTTTGAAGTAAAATGGATAACGGTTTGTTATGTATGAGGGATACTAACGTTGCCAACAGCAAGGAAGCAGGTGTAGTTAAAAGACATGATTTAAATACAAGCGAGAACTAAGCGACTATTCACCCGCCATGGGAAATTAATTCATAGTAGGAGAAGAAAATTCACCTTTGGTAAACATTCAAGATAGCGCATATGCTGCATAAGCTACAAATTAGGGAATTATCACTGTATATATTATCTAGTATAACCCTGGGTCCCTGGTGAAATAACCCGCTCTCAATACAAAATAACGCCGTAGTTTACAATATATATTAGAGTCTATCCATCGAAGGATACAATGAGTATATCAAACACGGGTGTAGTTGAAAGAGATCATTTAAACGCGAGCGAGAACTAAACCTGAAGAGTGATCTACGATACCACGCGGTGATATACGCTGATACGGCTGAACTACGTTACCGACAAATCTATATTTATTACCTTTTTTATAGTTTAAAAGTAAAAAAGTTGTAGTTTTATGATTTTTCCTAAATTGAAACATCTCAATGAATGTCCATGCCAAATTTCAAGTCTCTATCTTAAACGGTCGCTTCAGGAATTTAAGATCATCAGTGAGTCAGTCAGTTACACATGGGGCTGTATATATTATGGACTCGCCTACGGCTCGATGGGGGCTCCGCCCCCATGCCCCCTAGTTCGTTCCCCCTAATTCATTAACATCTAATAATTTACGTCAAAAAAATACTGATAAAAAAATACAGATAAAAAAATACAGATCCAAGCTCAAATTTTGTCTTAACGTAGGGTTTGGTCCTAAGGTTAACAAAATCCCTAAGGTTAATCTAGGGAGAATTATTGGCAGGATTCCTAGCTATAGGTGTAACAAATACGATAATTACTAAATTATGACAATGACTAAACTTGTATTAAAATTGACTTATGGCTTTTACTAAAGTATGACCTATTTGAAGTTACTAATATGTACTAAATTTCAAACATCTAAGTACCATAATAGTAAATTTAAAGTTTTACTATAGCACCATTTTCGGTGAAAGAACTTTACAATTTAGAAAGTACGCTCCTATAAACGGGTGAAGGGGTGAGGTACAGCTAAATTTCATAAGACTAAATTTTCAGAGTGTCTAAAATAAAACGTAACACTGGTAAAACATGTATCGATATTGCAGTATATTTAACAGTTTGACGTAAATTACTAACACTTTACATGAAAAAAACTTCAAGTTTTTACGATTTTTTTGGACTTAACTTTGAATGAAATCGGAAAATAGCTGATACTATTGAAAGAACGGTTGAGGTCATAATATGTACTGAACTTCAAGCATCTATGTGCCAGTATGGTAAAAAACTTATTAAATCAACAAGACTTTTGTGAAAAGATTTCAAAATTTTGAAAGTACGCCCATTTTAAAGGGTGAAGGGGGTGAGATACGGCAAAGTTTCATTGGACCAAACTTGTAGAGCGAATAGAATAGAAGGTAATTATGTCAAAACTCAAATTGATATTGCAGTATATTTGGCAGATTAAAGTAAATTACAAACACTATACATGAAGAAACGTTAAGGATTTCGTGTTTTTTAAAACCTTTTTAGGCCTCAACTTTGATGGAAATTGCCCACTGGCTTTTACTATAGTTAGATTTAGTTAAGGTCATATGTACTAAAGTCCAGGCACATATCTGCCATAATAGTAAATAAACAATATTAAAAAAGCATATTTTTTGGAAATGAATTTAGAAATTTTGAATGGACACCCCTTTTAAAGGTGAAGGGAGTGAGATATGGCAAAACTACACCGGAATAACTTATATAGAGCGTCTGATTGTCCGCTCTGACGCCATGAATTTTCCCTCAGATTTTAGGTAGGACCCCTCGTTCAAAAGTTACGACCTGCAATGTCGTGGTTTTACAATTATTTTGGACTGAAATTAGATTAAAACTGGCCAATGGCTGCTACTATAGTATGACCTAGTCAAGGTCATAATATGTACTAAATTTTAGACGTCCATGTGCCACAATAGTGAATAAAAATATTGAAATAACTTAATTATTGTGAAAGAATTGTGAAATTTGAAAGTACACCCCCTTGTAAGGGTGAAGGGGGTGTAATATGGAAAAATGTGTGAGGACCAAATGTGTAGACCGTCTAAAATATAATACAATAATTGAAAACGTACAACGATATAGTACTATATTTACCAGATTTAAGTCAATTACAAACACACTATACGTTAAAAATGTTAAGGATTTCGTGTTTTTACGAGTTTTTTGGTCTAAAATTAGGTTGAAATCGGCCTATGAATGCTATTATAGCTAAACCTATATGAGGTCATAATATTTACTAAATTTCAGACATCCATTTGCCTTAAGAGTAAATAAAAAATATTAAAATAGCGCAATTTTCGTGGACGAATTTTAATATTTTGAAATTACGTCCACTTTTAACGGTAAAGGGGATGAGATACGGGAAAATGTCAAGGCACCAAACTTGAAGACCATCTAAAATACAGTATAATAATTGAAAAATATTTATCAATATAGCACCATATTTACCAGATTGAAGTAAATTACAAACACTTTACATGGCAAAATGTTAAAGAATTCGTGTTTTTACGATTTTCTTTTAGCTAAACTTAGATTGAAATTGGCCAATGAATGCTAAAATAGAAAGGTTACTATTGGGGCATTATATGTACTAAAGTTCAGATATCTATTTGCCATAATGGTAAATAAAAAAAATTAAATAGCGCAATTTTTGTGAAGAAATTTTGAAATTTTGGAAGTACGCCCCTTTTTAAGGGTGAAGGGAGTGAGATACAGTAAAATGTCATATGACCTAATTTGTAGAGCATTTAATACCCAACTAACGTTTTTCCCTCAGATTTGAGGTAGGAACTCTCGTTCAAAAGTTACAGAGAAAATAGAAAACCCTTACATATTCAAATTTTTTATTTCTACCCTTTTAATTTTTTTGGAGGGGTTGAAATGGAAAATTGATGGATTTTAGATTTTTCCCGATGGTTTCTGAACAATAGCCACCTACATGGCGAATTTCAAGTTTGTAGCATAATTGGAAGTGGTCAATAATTTTGATTCTTGTGAGTGAGTTACACATGCGGGTGTATAGTTATTACTCGCCTACGGCTCGATGGGGGCTCCGCCCCCATGCCCCCTATAATGGTTCCCCCGAAGTGTTAGTAGACGATAACGAATCGATGCCGAAAGGAAATCGCCGTTAGTAGTTTAGAGGAAGTTAAAAAAATACGTGGAAACAACGAATAGTCAAGTAACAAATGTTGAAATAGAGCAATCGTTGTGAAAGACTTTCAATATCGTGAAAGTACGCTCCTTTTCAAGGGTGAAGTGGGTGAGATACTGCCAAATCGCAAAGGACCGAACTTGTAGAGCGTCTAAAATAGAACAAATTATTCGCAAAATATAAATCAATATGGCAGTAAAATTTTCAGTATAAAGTAATTTACAAACACTTTACATGGAAAAAGTCAATAATTTCGTGTTTTTCAATTGTTTTGGTCTTAAATTTGATTGAAATTGATCAATGGCTTCTTAAATAGTAAGAACTAGTTGGGTCAATAATATTTACTAAGTTTGAGGCATCTGTGCGCCATAATAGTAAATAAAAAACATTAAAATAGCGAATTGTTTGTGGAAGAATGTATAAGTTTGAAATTACAACCCCTTTTTAAGGGTGAAGGGGGCGAGATACTCCAAAATGTCATAGGACCAAACTTGTAGAGCGTCTATAATAGAATATAGTAATGGCGAAACATATATCAATATAGCAGTATATTTACCAAGTTTAAGTGAATTACGAACACTTAACATGAAAAATGTTGAGAATTTTGTGTTTTTACAATTTTTTTGGGCTAAAATTCGATTGAAATTGGCAAAAAGCTTTTTTTAACAGATAGAACCTGTTGAGGTCATAAAATAAATAGAAGTTCATGCATACATATCACATAATGGTAAATAAAAATATCAAAATAGCACAATTTTTGAGAAAAATTTTAGAAATTCTGAAAGTACACTCCTTTTTAAGGGTAAAGGGGGTGAGATACGGCAAAATTGCATACCATTGAACTTGTAGAGCGTCTGAAATAAAATATAATACTGGCAAAAAATATCAATTTTGCAGTACATTTGCCAGATTATATCAATTTACGAACAGTATACTTGACATTTTTTAAAGAATTTTGTGTTGTACGAACATTTAGGACTAAACTTAGATTGAAATCGGCCAATGAATACTACTATAGTTAGACCTATATTAGGAATTGTTTGTGGAAGAATGTATAAGTTTGAAATTACAACCCCTTTTTAAGGGTGAAGGGGGCGAGATACTCCAAAATGTCATAGGACCAAACTTGTAGAGCGTCTATAATAGAATATAGTAATGGCGAAACATATATCAATATAGCAGTATATTTACCAAGTTTAAGTGAATTACGAACACTTAACATGAAAAATGTTGAGAATTTTGTGTTTTTACAATTTTTTTGGGCTAAAATTCGATTGAAATTGGCAAAAAGCTTTTTTTAACAGATAGAACCTGTTGAGGTCATAAAATAAATAGAAGTTCATGCATACATATCACATAATGGTAAATAAAAATATCAAAATAGCACAATTTTTGAGAAAAATTTTAGAAATTCTGAAAGTACACTCCTTTTTAAGGGTGAAGGGGGTGAGATACGGCAAAATTGCATACCATTGAACTTGTAGAGCGTCTGAAATAAAATATAATACTGGCAAAAAATATCAATTTTGCAGTACATTTGCCAGATTATATCAATTTACGAACAGTATACTTGACATTTTTTAAAGAATTTTGTGTTGTACGAACATTTAGGACTAAACTTAGATTGAAATCGGCCAATGAATACTACTATAGTTAGACCTATATTAGGGCATAACATGTGCAAAATTTCACTCATCAATGTGCCATAATAGTAAATGAAAAGTATTAACATAGTGCAAATTTGTTTACGAGTTTTGAAATTTTGGAAATATGCCGCTTTTTAAAGGTGAAGGGGATGAGATAGGGTAAAGTGTCATAGGACCAAACTTGTAGAGAATCTGAAATAGAATACAATACTGGAAAAACATAAATCGATATAGGAGTATATTTAGCAGGTAAAAGTAAATTAATTACAAACAGTATAAATGAAAAATGTAAAGGATTTCGAGTTTTACGATTTTTGGACTAAACTTAGGTTGGAATTGGCTAATGAATGCTACTATTGTTAGACCTATATTAGGGCATAATATGTACAAAATTTTACGCATCGATGTGCCATATAATAGTAAATTAAAAATATTAAAATAGTGCAATATTTTGACAAGTTTTGAAGTTTTGGAAATACGCCGCTTTTTAAGGGTGAAGGGGATGAAATACGGTAAAATGTCATAGAACCAATCTTGTAGAGCATCTAAAATAGAATACAATATTGCTAAAACATGTATCGATATAACAGTATATTTACCAGGTAAAAGTAAATTACAAACACTATACATGAAAAAATGTTAGGGATTTCGTTTGTTTACGATTTTTTTTGACAAAAGTTAGGTTTAAATTGTTCAATGAATGCTACTGTAGTTAGATCTATATTAGGGAAAAATATGAACAAAATTTCACTCATCGATGTGCCATAATAGCAAGGGAAAAATATTAAAATAGTGCAATTTTTGTTGATGAATTTTGAAATTTTGGAAGTACGCCGCTTTTTAAGGGTGAAGGGGATGAGATACGGTAAAATGTCACAGGACCTAACTTGTAGAGCGTTTAATTCCCAACTAACGATTTTCGCTCAGATTCAAGATAGGACCTCTCGTTCAAAAGTTACAGCGAAAATAGTAAAACCTTACATTTCCGGTTTACCGGTTTCCACCCTTCGTTATTTTTTTGGGGGGGTTGAAATGAAAAATTGTCGGTTTTCATACTTTTCTCGGGGGTATCAGACCCTCAACCACCCGCATGCCAAAAATCACGTTTCCAGCTCACTCGGAAGTGGTCTATAATTTGTATGGATGAGTGAGTGAGTTCCACATGGGGCTGTATATATATAGGACTCGCCTACGGCTCGATGGGGCTTCGCCCCATGCCCCTTAGGGGTTTCCCTAAATTGGTAAATTAATAAGAAGTCAAGTTGTTAAACAGGTTAGTTCCAACCGAAGAACGGGTCAGCCGAGACAGTAACAAAACTATCTAATACTCTAAATTCACAATCGATAGTAAAAAAAGCTTTAATAATCTCCTATTAGTAGGTTTTAATACTCCTCCTTAGTAAATAGTTTTAAAAAAAATTGAGCTGTGAGATAAATATTATTTATGTAAATATTCTAGGTGTTATGCTTGATGGAGGGTCCAACCCAATAATTGGTTGCCCCAATTCCTTAAATTACTGTCAAAACCTCATACAATGAACAGGCTAGTTGAGGGCTCAACTCCAACGGCAGTAACAGAAGCTGCCAATATACACTACTCACAATAAATAATAATAAGCTTTGAAATTTGCTCACGGCTCATGGTATAATCCCACTCCCCCCTTAATTCGTAAAAAATATAATGGAGTTGTGAAATATTAATGAACTATGTAAATAGTCATGCTCAAAAGTTGTGTAAAAATTTGGAGATACGATTATGATTGCACATGATTGAGGTAATAATAGCTGTATTCTGAAAAGATAAAAGTGGAATAAAATTATAAGTTTATATAGAGGATCGTTGTATGTAATAGAAGAAAAACGGGACAAAATCAAGATATATGAAATTATAAAAAAAAATGGTATAGGCTAAGATGCTTCAGTTCCGCCACGGGGTGGCCAAGAAACGCAGGAATCATATATGTACCATATAGAGAAACGATAACAATTTTATCATTCAAAATCAGAAATTATTAGTTTAACAATTTTAAATGTTATATATATATATATATATATATATATATATATATATATATATTAGTTCAGAAAATTAATAAAAATAGAGCCCTAGTAGTATGTAATAGATCACAGGGTATTAGGTACTATAATCATGAAGTCTTTAAGTCTTTATATAGTCTTAAAATGAAGAAAGTTGCAACTTAAGAACCATAAAATCGGCGTACATTATGCATTTTCAACCAATGGTAGTAAAAAAAAAAAACCAATTGTGAAATAATAGCCAAAAAAGGATTATCGGTTAAATTAAAATATACTGAAAGAGTTACAATAATTGATAAGTATAGAATAGTTTTAAATTACAACAATAATAGGGTTAATCGAGACTTTAGGTGAGAGCACTGCATTGAGGAAGTTTGACGGACAAAGTGGCAGCGAGAAAAATTACTATTGAGTTTAATTCAATTGGTTATTATAATATTTCTCAGCCCGATGGGTCATCAGATATGTAGATGGTTTAAAAAAAACGTCGGAAGTAGGTAAACATTAGCCAAGGTAAGAATGGAAAGTTCAATCGTTCTATAACTTGATATGTTCAATCGTTTCCTAAACTAAAATCTAAGCCTGATTGGACGGCAGCAAATAGGTCAAAGACCGGATGTCAAACGTGTTGGGACACGTTCAACCTTCAAAGTAAAACTGCACCAGAACTATCAACTGAAGCGCTATATTCAATCTGGGGATTCATATAGAGAGACAGCATACAAATAGTAGAAAATTACTGTATTAGGGTTTTTTTGTGCGAAAACCTACAAGAAATTTTCCAGCATGAGAAGACTAAAGTCTAGAAAATGTAGTAAGACCTACAATATTTTTAGCAATTAATCATTTACTTTGCGGGCGTTACTGCGGCAAAAAATATGCAGTACTAGAATAATATGTTTAAAGTATTCGCACAAGCTTCGTAGAGCTCACCATAGTAATGATAAAATTAATAATATAATATTGTAACAAAGTATTCCAGCACTACGCTCAATCGTCTCTCAAAAGACAAGAGTAATAGCAATAGCCAATATGAACAAATGAATTTAAATAAAACGAAACGAGAACCTCACATTTCAATCAACATTTTCGTATTACTTTAGAGTACGTGCATTAAATTTATTTCACCATCCTTAAAACAAATGCTATATTACAGTTACAGCTATATTACAATATAATGTAAACTGAAATTTACACTAACGTAGTTTATACAACGCTTAAGATCACTGCTCAGCAAAACTGTCACGAAAACTTCATCAGGAACAGGTGTGGTTAAAAGACATAATTTAAATACAACCGAGAATTAAGCGACCTTAATTTAAAGTTACTATAGAAATCATAGCGGACATCACCTAAATGTAAATATACGCTTTCGATTCAGTAAACTTCATTTTCAATAATAACACAACAATCAGAAGGAAAACCATACGCAAACAACTATGCACCCAATTGAGAGTAATTATCAGGAAGAGGTGTAGTTAAAAGACATCATTTAAATACAAGCGAGAACTAAGCGACTATAATAGCGCTCCAAGCGATATCTTTAAGAACCAACCTACTTCCTTACCGACACCTCGGTATTTTTATAATTTGAAAGTTGAAAATTTGTAGTTTTTGGGCATAATAAAATCAAAGCTAGTATTACCCTGGTGAAATAACCCGCTCTCAATGCATCGAATCACCGTCGTGTACATGAAGATGTTCATGTTCGTATGAAATACAATATTTGTATCAAACACGGGTGTAGTTGTAAGAGATCATTTAAACACGAGCGAGAACTAAACCTGCAAGATCTACGTTACCCAAACGGTGATATATGCTCACACGGCTGAACTACGTTACCGACAAATCTATATTTTTTACCTTTTTTATAGTTTAAAAGTAAAAAAATCGTAGTTTTATGATTTTCCCTAAATTGAAACATCTCAAAGAATGTCCATGCCAAATTTCAAGTCTCTATCTTAAACGGTCGCTTCAGGACATTACTATCATCAGTGAGTCAGTCAGTTACACATAGGGCTGTATATATTATAGATACATATCTTAGAAACTACTGGAGCAAATCTTATAGCTTATGACTCTTTTTGTATGTTTTCGGACCCGAGGAGTTCAATAAAACTATTTCCAAAGTAACGAAAATCAATAGTTTAGCCGCTATGAATGAAAACTCGGAAATAATGAATTTAATTGATATCTTGAAAACCACTGTTGCAAATCTTACAACTTATGACTCTTTTCGTATGTTTTCGGACCCGAGGAGTTCAATAACACTATTTCCAAAGTAACGAAAATCAATCGTTTAGCCGCTATGAATGAAAACTCGGAAATAATGAATTTAATTGATATCTTGAAAACCACTGTTGCAAATCTTACAACTTATGACTCTTTTCGTATGTTTTCGGACCCGAGGAGTTCAATAACACTATTTCCAAAGTAACGAAAATCAATCGTTTAGCCGCTATGAATGAAAACTCGGAAATAATGAATTTAATCAATATCTTGAAAACTACTGCTGCAAATCTTACAACTTATGACTCTTTTCGTATGTTTTCGGACCCGAGGAAATCAATAACACTATTTCCAAAGCAACGAAAATCAATAGTTTAGCCGCTATGAATGAAAACTCGGAAATAATGAATTTAATTGATATCTTGAAAACCACTGCTGCAAATCTTACAACTTATGACTCTTTTTGTATGTTTTCGGACCCGAGGAGTTCAATAACACTATTTCCAAAGTAACGAAAATCAATCGTTTAGCCGCTATGAAAGAAAACTCGGAAATAATTAATTTAATCAATATCTTGAAAACTACTGCTGCAAATCTTACAACTTATGACTCTTTTCGTATGTTTTCGGACCCGAGGAAATCAATGACACTATTTCCAAAGTAACGAAAATCAATAGTTTAGCCGCTATGAATGAAAACTCGGAAATAATGAATTTAATTGATATCTTGAAAACCACTGTTGCAAATCTTACAACTTATGACTCTTTTCGTATGTTTTCGGACCCGAGGAGTTCAATAACACTATTTCCAAAGCAACGAAAATCAATCGTTTAGCCGCTATGAATGAAAACTCGGAAATAATGAATTTAATTAATATCTTGAAAACTACTGCTGCAAATCTTACAACTTATGACTCTTTTCGTATGTTTTCGGACCCGAGGAAATCAATGACACTATTTCCAAAGTAACGAAAATCAATAGTTTAGCCGCTATGAATGAAAACTCGGAAATAATGAATTTAATTGATATCTTGAAAACCACTGCTGCAAATCTTACAACTTATGACTCTTTTTGTATGTTTTCGGACACGAGGAGTTCAATAAAACTATTTCCAAAGTAACGAAAATCAATAGTATAGCCGCTATAAATGAAAACTCGGAAACAATGAATTTAATCAATATCTTGAAAACTACTGCTGCAAATCTTACAACTTATGACTCTTTTCGTATGTTTTCGGACCCGAGGAAATCAATGACACTATTTCCAAAGTAACGAAAATCAATAGTTTAGCCGCTATGAATGAAAACTCGGAAATAATGAATTTAATTGATATCTTGAAAACCACTGCTGCAAATCTTACAACTTATGACTCTTTTTGTATGTTTTCGGACACGAGGAGTTCAATAAAACTATTTCCAAAGTAACGAAAATCAATAGTATAGCCGCTATAAATGAAAACTCGGAAACAATGAATTTAATCAATATCTTGAAAACTACTGCTGCAAATCTTACAACTTATGACTCTTTTTGTATGTTTTCGGACCCGAGGAGTTCAATAACACTATTTCCAAAGTAACGAAAATCAATCGTTTAGCCGCTATGAATGAAAACTCGGAAATAATGAATTTAATTGATATCTTGAAAACCACTGTTGCAAATCTTACAACTTATGACTCTTTTCGTATGTTTTCGGACCCGAGGAGTTCAATAACACTATTTCCAAAGTAACGAAAATCAATCGTTTAGCCGCTATGAATGAAAACTCGGAAATAATGAATTTAATCAATATCTTGAAAACTACTGCTGCAAATCTTACAACTTATGACTCTTTTCGTATGTTTTCGGACCCGAGGAAATCAATGACACTATTTCCAAAGTAACGAAAATCAATAGTTTAGCCGCTATGAATGAAAACTCGGAAATAATGAATTTAATTGATATCTTGAAAACCACTGCTGCAAATCTTACAACTTATGACTCTTTTTGTATGTTTTCGGACCCGAGGAGTTCAATAACACTATTTCCAAAGTAACGAAAATCAATCGTTTAGCCGCTATGAATGAAAACTCGGAAATAATGAATTTAATTAATATCTTGAAAACTCCTGTTGCAAATCTTACAGCTTATCACTCTTTTTGTATGTTGAACTATTAAAAATTACCCTTTAATTTATAGTACCGACTCTTCACAGTCACGACACTTCTATTAAAACTACATGTATTTGGATTTGTCCCACAATTTTTTACCAGACATTCCAGAAACAATTTATACCGGTGTCTTGAAGCGCTAGTGATGATTTACTATAGCGCTGGGTGTGATTGGATGCAGAGTTAACTCTGATGACAATTACCACAAGCGCAGGTGAACCATCAGTAGCCCTCCAAGCGACGTTTATCTTCATCTTTACCTAATCTTTACTGGTATGTTTGGTGGTTTTTGAGGACACGGGAAGTGGCCGAGTGTCATGACTGTCTCACAATACCTTAACCTCAAACTATTAGACTTTTGACGGCCCCAAAAAACTTTTTGTTCCCATTCTTGTGGAATTTTTGCACACCGACAACTTTCTAGAAAATGTCTTACAAAACAAAATACCAATCAATAAAACATTGATTTTTATTGGTTTTAAGTCAAGTAATATAGTAAGATGGTTTGTTTATGATTTTTATTTCATTAATAACGGTATACTCCAGGTTACAGACTGCAATCCCATATTTATTGGCGAAACTGTGTTATCACACGCCCCTAGTGGTAACTCAAGTGGCTATCAAATAAAATGTGGAGATTACGTAATTTATTATCGACAGGTCTTGATATCGATACCACAGGAAACTTAGCCCCAGTGAGTCTGTGTGAATGAATTGGTACAAGCAGACCAAGCACAAAGACTCACTGTATGGCGAAATGATCAGTGGTTTCGTTTACGAAAATATCTAAAAAAAAAAAAAAAAAAAAAAAATAGAAAAAATTATACCTATTAGTTTGTACACCCTGAAAGTACACGGAGCTTATTTTTTATGAATAGTATTGAATTTCAAGGTAATTAATTTTTATCGATGGATCCGAGCGATATCGATTAGTATATTTAACAGTAACCTGATATTGATCAGTTTTTTTTCAGGAAAAATTATAGCTAAATAGAAGTGATTGCTACCAGCCCTGCTAAGAAATCCCGTAAGCTACCCCGGGTCTTAGGTCAATATTTTTTAAAACTAATAAGCCTAATTGGACGGGGTTTGAGTAATTCCTTTTATTTTGAAATACGCTAACGAATGGCATGGGCTCTAAACCTTGCCTGTTAATAGTAAAAAAACTAGGTCACTTTTAAATTTGTAACGTCTCCTGTTTGCTATATTCCTCATTATGGGCCCGGATTGCTAAAAAATTATATCACCTTATTCCGTGTGATTAGCAGAATTTGATTTTATTATCAGAATTAGGCCTTGGCAACATACCGGGGATATATAGATTCAATAATTTCCCTCAGTGATGGCCCGGTCTTGAGAGCGATTATGGGTGTGAGTAGGAATGCTGGGTGTGGAGTTTAACGTACGATAACTCACCAACTTGATCAAAATATTGCTTATTTATTTATCTATTCGCAACCTATACGTCCTATATGAATAAGACTTGCTCGTTCCTTTATAATGTTGACAGCAAGTTTGGCCCCATATAAATTGAAACAAATAAGAACTGAGTTCATAATTTTTTCTATCCAGTGCTCATTGATGCGGGCAAAAAAAAACATGTGTGGTTATGTCAAAATAACTATGAATAACACAACGATATTTATAATACTGTAGTTACATCAGAAAGTTGAGGATGGCCGTTAATTTATCGTCTATACTTAAGCTTACTATAGCCTATTGATTTTTAGTACCGGCAAACCGAGTTTCGCTCTACAAATAATACACTGTCCTACTCTTTGAATTTAAGAACGAACATTCCATTTTAATTAATTTAAAATCATCGAATATGTGAACATAATGGCAAATGATCCTTATGAATTCAGTATACCAGTAATATGAGCTTAATTTATATACTGATAAAAATAGTTGTTTTCTGATAATAGCTGATTAACTTGTAGCAGAGATTGACGTAGGCCTAAGTCATTAAAACCTCTTAAATTACAGCGTTTTTTTTTATTTCATTTGATATTATTTTTATTATTGAAATGTAAATTTTGATCTGAAACGTGTAGTTTTTTAATGCAGGTACCGATCAAGCATTTTGTCGGTAAACAGTTATGATCATGTCAAACCCAAGAGATCGTTTATCTCATTCACTCATCCTCCGCAACAAGCTTGTTTGCTCCACACACTTGCCTTTCAAAACGTCTTAATATAAACGAAATGGTATAATATTTATAATTATAATATCTATGAAATAATAAATTATTTAGATTTTACCTCTAACTTAGCAACATTTTTGCCGAGGCTTTCGTAATACATTTTCTGATGTGATCATATAATCGTCCTGAGAAGTACAAATCCCAATATTAGGACAACGAACAATTTATCACGATAAATGTAGAATATTTACTATGTTTATATGCAACCCGACAAAATAAATATAATATTTGTATGATGAAAGTTTTATATAGCCTAAATAATGAAATACACAATTTGTATAATGACGCTTGTCTTTAAGCAATGTAAATGTAAAATTTACGCTAATTACCTCCTTCTCGTTCATGTTTTTCATTATTTTAACAAATTATGACTCCATGTCAAATGAGCTCAGCTATTATGACTATTACTCAGTGCGATTAAAGAGTTTCATCAGCGTTTACTGTTGCAATTAATTAAATGGCCACAGTGACACAATCTTTAGAGTTCGTTCTGGGTGGTTGAATTTTGGTAGGAAAATGTTGCTATGCAATGCAATCAGAATAGACTGCAGTTTATTCCCCGTGGCCCGTGGCTGAAGGTGCCGTGGATCGTCCTTGCCACGCCTACCTCCCCCTCCCCCACACACCCCTCGTCATTACGTTTACCTGTGTATTTTAATGGGGGAGTTGTTGGGGAAAGGAATTGCGTGAGTGGGATCTTGCCGACAAAAAACCCAACGGACCTGACCTATAGGCGGATTAGTTTGGTGTAAGTTGCGGAACTATGACCTCGAAATATGTTCATGATGTTTTCGCTGCCACACAATGGACTGGTGTATTTTGTTAGCACTTTTTAGCTAACAGATTTATGTACATAAATCGAGATAGTTGTCATGACGATGAAATATGTTCAGTATGATTAACTTTGTAGGAGAAATACACCATAACTTATTGTATTTATTGACAATAATTATGTTTTGTTTCAAGTATACTTGAACGAAATAATTATTTATTTGATACTAGGTAACCCGTTGTGTGTTGACGAAAATTCAAAATATGGAACTCATTATAACAAAAGTGTTTATATGTTATAAATCTATATATTAATAGACAAGCATGTTTCGTTTCCTCCTTTTTTCTCAGCTTGTGTGCATCGTAGGAGAAATCCACGCATACCGTTAGAAAGGTATATTCCTGTAGATGAGCAGAATCACATTCTAATTCACATCGGACTCCAGGGCTTCGCCCCACAGGCTTTCAAAGTTCCAATGTTAATCTTATGGAGGAAGGAGAATTAATTGAATCATTAGACAGCTGTTGTAAAACAACTACTAGAAAAGCAGGAGGAACAGATGTTTTAGTTATTAAATGTTTTTTTAACTGCATGGGTCTAGATCAACTAAATTTTTATCGAATTTCGATCAGGAGGCAATCTCTAGTATTTATTAATACGTTAATTGGATTCAAGAACGTTATGGTTTTCCAGTTTAAATTAAGTACCAGGTTAACCGAGCCTTGCTCGTTGATTTTAATTCAGTTTTGATATAGTGTCACTGTAATAGGGCTGTTAAATTCCCCCCAACAACCAACTATACCTCTTCATAGTTAACAGTTGTTTCAAAAAGTCTGCTTAACATTAATGTTCCTTTATTTTAGTAGTACCAGGTTAACCGAGCCTTGCTCGTTGGTTTTAATTCAGTTTTGATATAGTGTCATTAGAGCTGTTAAATTTCCCCCAACAACCAACTATACCTCTTCACAGTTAACAGCTGTTTCAAAAAGTCTGCTTAATATTAATGTTCCTTTATTTTTGTATACCTTTCGTTGTTATTTCGTTACCAAAATAGCAACCCATAAGACCAATGTTAAAAATTACGATTTTTAAACTTAAATTCTGACAAAATTCGATTTTTCCTGGGATGGAGGCCTTTTCTAAACTTATTTTTGGGCCAATACACTTTTAATTGCAAAGTTTAAGCAAAATCTGACAGCTAGATTTCGAGATCGTGGAACACACATCCCTTCAGACATTCCTCGTATTATATGGTTTTCCAGTTTAAATTAATTTTTGTTTGTATTCTTTGTTTAAAGGCAACCTACAATGGTAGGAAGATTGTTAATTTATTTTCATTAAATTATTTATAAATATAATAAACAATATTTGTTTTGTTACCAGATGATTTAAGAAGTTTTATTAACAAAATTATAGAAAACTCCAACGAAGTTAAGTTATACTAGGGCTAAAATATATTATAGGCTTCTTTATGGTCAAAGTCGCGAAACAATTTTAAATTTGTGGTGTTATCTGTAAAAATGCTACAAATATTTATCTGTTCGGACACATATATTGTTTCAAGCTACATTGTAAATGTGGAAATTTTTATTTCCTTACAAAATTGTACCCAATAAAACCTTAGACAGTGCCAAATAATAAATTAAGCTGTAATCTGTGATGTATTTGAAAACAGTAGTTTATTTTGCGCTAAAAAGAAAATTCATTGCGATATTATCTTTGCCAGACGCAGTAGGTGTAACGATCAAAGATCTCTCCATGTTCATGATGAGTTTGTGGCTCAAGTTATAATATAGTTCAATGCTATATGACAAAATTTTTACTGGCCATCTAAACTGTGGTTGTAGTCTATCTACTATGTTTGTCAAAGAAGTAAAACATTGACTAATCATTTATTGTTCGTGGAAATAACGGGTGTTTGTAGTCAGTACCTGCGTAAAAAAGAAGCACAGAATGAATTAAACAAAACATTTGTGTAACTGTATACCTGTATACCTGTATACACTTAACACTTTTTGTATACAAAACATTTGTATACAAAAAGTGACGTTCACTGAATAAAGAAAATTAATTTAGTATATCAACCACACCACGACTAAACCACCTATAACAGTAGTACATTCCGCATAGCTGACAACTCATTTTAGTCCTTTTTTACCTAATGGCATATTGAGTCATGACGAAGAAATCTACTGTAAATACGTAAACATTTACTCAGTATGGTTATTGCTGCTCTCATTATAGTGACTTACCATTTTTATAAAGTTTTAATTAAATAATAATATTTTCTCAAAATATCTTCTCTGTAACCAACTTAGTCTATTTAAAAAATATTTTCTTAAATATCTGTTTAATACCACGTGTAAACTTTTTCTTCATATTACATTAGCATTAGAACTTTTAATTACAATGGTGCGGAGCCCAGGTAACTTTTAATACTGCTGATATTGTTTTCCCGTCATCCTTGGCAGCTAAGCTTTAAAATGAGACATCACCTTTCTTCTATCTCTAGATATTTCGTGGGCACCGATTTACTTACAGAATTATATATCGTATATATGGATGGACAAAGAGTGATGAACACATTTTATTATTTCTTTTTGTCGCCGTCATTTACCTACAATTTTCGCCTTTCAATTATTAAAAGTTTTTTTATTCAGAAATTTAATAGTTGTGATTGGTCACAACAAGCTTAAAAATTCACAAATTGTACTCAGGTTGAAATAATAAGACGTCTTCCAACACTACTCGATATATTTACACTTATACTGTAATTGTTTACAAGACAGTAAATATATATAAAAGATCTTATAATGGCGATCGATTTTGACCAGTCACACCGGTCATCATCAGGCCCAATCCGAGACTGGGTCAGCACGTATAATGCTAATCAAGAAGTTATTTACAAATTGTATATAATACACGTCAGATTATTATTGTTGTATGTTTTTAAACCAATTCAATTTGGTGGAACGTGCTCAGACTATTGAGTTTGGGTGACCTAAAGATTTCGTATAGGTGTGGATATAGTTAAAGATAACATATGGACAAGTGTAAAAATTAATATTTACCAGAAAATAGTATAGAATAGAAACCCGTGCTTCATTACACATATTTGTTTTGACATTAATTATAGGGGATACTTATAACAGCTTGATATAATTCCTCAATATAATTTTCTTGCACTTAAAGCCATAGTCATAAGACTTTTGGCTTAGTTAAAAATCAACTAGCATATAACAATTTTTAAATGAGCAATACAAAATTACTATACAATACCATCAAATACCATGAGACCGTTAAAATGTGTAAGTGCCAAAGACAGGGAAACAACCGCCTCCCTAGTCAGTGACGAGTTGTCTAGGGGACCAGGTGGAAATCTCGTTACTGAGAATTTGTTTGTAACCAAACTGTATCGTGTGGTACATTACATGAACATTTAAATAATGATAATCTTATTTTTCTTGCAGTTGAGTTGTCTGTAAAGAATCAATTGTTAAGAATTAGTTGATGCGGGTTCCAGTGAGTCATATACGTAAATGATAGTCTAAGGTTAGTTATAACATAGCCCGGCTATGTCCAAAGCTTTCGTGGGACGGAGGTTTTGTAAGATTAACCAACGGTAATATAGCGCCAATAAGAGAGTCTTACTGTGTCAATTTAAAGTACGAAGACAAATTGATAAATTGCAATTTAAAAGTTATTTAAAATGTAATTGTAGAATTTTTATTTGGCTTACATGTGTTACGTGAGTTATTTCCGAAATTTAACGATTTATTTAATTCTCCAAAATCTACTTTAACTAGATGATGTAGCCTTTCCATATCTCGATGATATAATTTTAGTAAGTGAAAATTTTGATGAACAGCTAAACTTAATGAAAGAAGTTTTCCGCCAGCTACGAGAAGCTGGTCTAGGCTCAATACAGATATAGTGCCGATTTTGTCAATTAGAGCTTATCTATCTCGGTCACCGGGTTAGTAATAAAGGCATAGGGACGGACCCAGAAAAAGTAAAAACAATTGTGTTGTATCCCAGGTCGACGAATTTAAAGGAATTAAGGCGTTTTTACGGAATGGCCTCGTGGTATGACCGGTTTGTGCAAAATTTCAGTAATGTCGCTCAGCCGCTAACCCAATTATTAATAAAGAATGTAAAATGATCTTGGGGACCAGAGCAAGAAAACTCAGTGAAAGAACTTAAAAAGCGTTTGAATGACACAAGTGCCGGTGTTAGTATGCCCCGATTTTAGTATTCCATTCACAATAAAAACTGAAGAATCTAATTCCGGGCTAGGAAGTGCAATAGTGCAATACCAAGATGTTGAAGAGTGTGTGATCGTGAACAATAGCCGAGCTTTATCTGACACCGAGAAGCGAGGGAACGTTTAGCAGTTTAACACGCGGTACGGAAATACCGCCATTATATTGAAGGGACACACTTTGTTATTGTAACTGACTGTCAAGTGTTGGAGTGGTTAAACACTATAAAAACCCCTTCAGGGCGTTTAGCTAAGTGGGCTTTAGAATTACAGCAGTTTGATTACGAAGTTAAGTACACTAAAGGCTCGCTAAATACTGTACCGGATGCACTATCGCGAGTACCGGAAGTTTTTTTGCGTAAAGGACACCGTGAAATGTGACTTAAATGTGGTATACTTAAATTTCGTTGTTACTCAAAACTACCTAATTAACACTCTCGTAAATATAAATAATCTTGGGTTAAGATTTACCTTCAGTTTATTGTGATTCTGGTGAACGTAATAAATTTCTCCTTGAGCTAATCCGGACACTTTATTTTTTCTACACGGGGACGTCATTTATGTATAACTCTCAGAGTCATCGCTCCCCCCGTTACAGCGTATATGTTCTTATCCACTGCTAAACCACGTTAACTTAAAAATTCTGTGTTAATGATTTCTTAATGAAAAAATTTTGCACCTGCTGGATTAAATAAAATTCAACTCGTAACTGAAGAAATAAACCAACGGTTGACTCTTTCAAGCTTTGATTCAATAATTAGTACTATAGGTTGCAATAACCCCTGACCTGGTGAGTATTTGAAGGGAACAACAGCTTCTCAGAAGTCTATAAGGTGGCAAAGCAGGTAGTCTGAAACCCTCTGGTTAGAAAAAAGTGTTTGGTAAAAAGCTGCATACAAGCGTTAAGATGCATTATTGCATCTGATCACGAAGATATTTCACACTAAAAAGGGCATTTTTATGCCGTCTAAAAACTTTTTCTACTTGATTTTAACCGAATCGTATATAAAACAACAGCACACCCTGAAAACTGGAGTCAGGGATACTCCGCAACTTATACGTTAGCCTGAGCCTCACCCGGCAGGGCCCTCTATGGTCGAGGCCTTACTTATCTTCTTAACTAATTGTTGACTTATTATAACAGTTATGTAATTTTGAAATTAGTAATAGTTTTAATACTGATAATAAGATTAGCTAAATGCATGTAGTAAAGTACGGATTGACTGACATCAGTAAGTATAAATCTGAATATATTATTGCTTATAGGTTCTTTTATTTTTATGTATTTATTTTTTAAATTATAAATACAAGTAACAAGCAATGGACTTTTATAACTAACATAAAAAATATCGTAAATTTTGTTTAATGTTTGTCAAATTAACTATATTATATAGAATTACCTAACATTTTTTCATATTATTAAATATTTTTCATCAGGGAAAAAAGGCCAAAAGTTTAAAAAAAGTAGTATAGGCATTTGTACTTACTAAAGTAAGCTTTAAAATTAGTAAGATGATATATTTCCTAAGGTAGTTATGTTTGATACACAGCCAACTCGATTAACTGGCATCAAATTTGGGTGTAGCCTAACGGTTTTTGACATGCCCGGGTCAGATGAATTGCGGTGTAGGTGGGGTGACGGAGAGTCAAAGGGAATCCGTCGGTGGTGTCCTTCACTGTCCTTGAGCTGTCCATTGTCATGTTGCAGACCGGGGATTCCTTCGCGCCATTCATGATATCAACACCTGTCGCGGGGTGGAACAAGAAATAAGGGGAGAGGGGTTTAACATGCATTATAAATAGAGAATGGTGATGGCAGATTGTGGCTAAACATTGCTAAGAATAAAGGGTGTCTAAAACGTCTCGGAACAGTTAATATTTTTTATTTCTCAACTTACGACAATGCAATTATGTGAGTCAATTTATAAACATAATACATAATTTTTTAGGAAACTATGTGTTATTTAACATTTTCTGGTAACGAATAACCATGAAACTCTGAGATATTTTAAATATAGAATAAACATGGTTTGATGTGTAATCAACAACTCTCCACACCGGGGAAAGAAGCTCATATACGGCACTCACTTCTCTTTGTTCTCACTTTGGTCTAACAAGGTACAATGCTGCAAATCCAACCCCCAACCTCAATTTGAAGTCCGTTTCTAACTAATTTTTAGCGCAGAAACAACTACAGGAACACGCATTATAAAAACAACAAAGAAAACTTAAAACTCGGCTAAAATTTTTGAAGGAATTCTAATTACAAAAATGCACTAAGCAAGCGTATTAATTTATTATGTACTACTTGCAAATTGGCAAACCCGCTGCGGATAAAAAAGTTGCATGATGATATAACATTAAATGTAATTTCCTTCTCTGAAACAGTAATCCCATAAAAATGTTACATCTAATGTAACATATAATCCATTTTCAGAACATATAAAATACTTAGGTCTCATCATTGATGAGAAAATGAGCTGGAAAGAACATGTTTCTAAATTGAAGAGTTACTGTTACTCTGCTCTAAGGAAGTTTTATTTTTTTACAATATATTTGCCCAGTTTCAGTGTTAAAAATTGTTTATCACTCCACTGGGGGGGGGGGGGTACTTATTTGTCTCCATTCATCCACTTCGAGTATGTCAAAACAAAATCATCCGAGTTATAACCAGAGTAAATCAAAGGGAATCGTCATTTCCATTATACCAAGTTTTAAAAATTCTTCCACTGAGGTACAATTACATTTTTCGAGTTTTAAGAATATTCTTTTCAAGAGGAGGTCACTTGATTGCAAATGTCAATGTGCACTCTAAAAGACTCCAAAGTTTAAATCGTGTAACACTACCTTTTCCTCGTGTTGAAGCGTTCAAACGTTTTTTTCACTTTTTCAACGCCTAAGTTATATAATGCACTTCCAATTCAGGTGTCTATCATAACTGTACATGCTTTTTGAGGACTTTAAACTTTGGCTTTTATTACAAGAAAACGTTGAAAGTTTATTAGATTAGATCGCTATTGTTAGTTTTAGGAAGTATTTTAGTAAATTACTTTTTTTTGTCTTTGAATTTCTCTTTTAGTAAGCATTTTGCGATTGTTTTCATCATGGTATCAATATGGTCTTTTTTCGTTAAATGGCTACATCTTATATTATGTATTATGCTCTCTCAGAGTTGTATTATAAATAACTAGCTGTTGCCCGTCACGGCTTCGCCCATGATTGAGTTTATTTTTTAGCTAATAAAATCTCTGAGCAACTGAATCTTTTTCAAATTCCATTGAAACATTGATGTAGTCTGGCGGAGCCCTGAAGGAATCATGCAAAACCTTAGCTTAATGAGCACCTTTGAGTAAAGGGGAACGTTCATGTCACATTTCAACCCCGTATAGGCTCTAGAGTAATTTTTAAGTCCAGTGAGAGCCTTACAGAACTTCAAAAACTATATTTACAAAGCTTTTTATTAGGGAGTACCTATTAGCAAAGAGGAACATCCACGATTAATTTCAATCCCGTAGGATTTATGGTAATTTTTATATTCTGTGGGGTGGAACCCTAATGGAAATTTGCAAAACTGTTCCATAGTGCGCACCAATGAGATAAGGAACGCCGACTACAAAGTCTATATAGTTCTATAGTTTCTGAGATCCGTTGTTTCCTTGATTCGCATTTGAAATTAGCCACAAGGATGAATCATCATACTAATTTTGAAGTCCTGTGGGGTGGAGCCCTAAAGGATTGCAAAAACTATATTTGTAAAATCATTTCTTAGTAAGTACCTATGATGAGCAAAGAGGAACGACCATGTAAAGTTTCAATCCAGCAAGTCATAGAATAATTAATTTTTAGTCCAGTGGAGCGAAGCTCTAAAGCTTCAAAAAAAATTATTTGAAAACACTTTTCTTATTAAAAAAAACTATTAGCAAAAAAGGAGTCCTTGCCAAATTTCAACTCCTTGAGCTTTATAGTAATTTTGAGGTTCTTTTTTGTCTCTAAAAGAAACGTGCAAACAGTTTTTATTAAGCACCTATGTACAAAGACCTTCAATTTTCAACCCCGCATTCCCTATATTTTAAGAGATGCGTCATTTCCTAAATTTGTATTTAAATTGGCTATAAGAATAACATTAAATATATTGCAATTTCAAAAGCCTATGGGGCAGAGCACTGAAGGAATTGTGCAAAAGTGTTTCTTGGTGAGCACCTACGAACAACGAAACCGTCCATGCCAAATTTTTAACGCCCTAGGCCCGAACGTATATTGAAGTCCTGTGGGGTGGAGCCCTAAATAGCTTTCCAAAAACATCTTGTAGTCAGCACAGTAGTGTCAAATTGTTGGTGCTGGCTCAGTTCAAGGTCACCTGAGGGATGACGTCATCGAGGTCAATGACCTCACCGATGACGTCATCGATGACGTCATTGATTGCGTCATCGATGACGTCATCACCTATGACGTCATTTCTATGACGTCACACCCATGACGTCACAGAAATGACGTGCTGATGACGTCATCACCCCTTACGTCATCAAAATGACGTCACCGACGCCACTGAGGTCAAGGTCACGCCGAAACTTAAAATTTTTTGGCACTTTTGCCGTTTCTCGCACTACGCTCCGAGTTTCAGTCAGAGTCCCCGTGACCTTGACCACTTGGAGCGAATTTTCGACGAGAAACGGCAAAAGTGCCAAGTTAAACTCGAGTTTCTGACATGACCCTGCCTAAATGGGCAATCGGTTATCCCTCAGGTGACCTTGAACCAGCACAACACCAACAATTTGACATTACTGTGACCTTGAAAACCTAACAACGGAGCGCCGACACCGATGCGCACCCCACGACAGCCACCGAGTGACTGACTGTCAGGCTCTGTGTACTCTAGGTATATGGGGAAGTGGAGGGGGAAATCTCAAGGTCATCCAAATGGAGTTTTAAAAAAGTTGAAGAGTACAAAGACTACTCTTGTGCTTCCTGGGCGACCTCATCAATTTCCAACGGATCTGTAAACCAATCCGATCTGTAGCGGCAGGAGTCCAGAAAACAGGTGCACCACCCATCAGGTTGTCCGTAGCACTTCCGACAATTGGTAAGATTGGAGAAATGAAATTTAATACACCGCTGCGGACAACAAGTGTAAAAGTATTTGGATTTGTAGATTTTTAAAGTTTGTAGTACCGGTGGTGGCAGCTGTTGGTTCTTGCATCTACACCTGCAACATCCGAAGCATTCACATTGCCGGCAGGCCAGCCCGTCCACTTGCCATCTTGGTAGTAGGAAACACTTGCCCTCGCAGCAATAGGTTGTCCCTGTCTCTTCCTCCCAAAGCTTCTTTGCACAATGGATGACGCCTTGTATCTCTAAACACTTATGCTCGCAACATGAGACACGCTTAGTTTCCATACTTGATGTTGCTTTGGCGAGGGAGCAAGATGAAGTGATGCCGTGGTCAGCGGGAATGGAGCTTATATAAACTAAGGTGAGTGGAGGGGGAAAGGTCAAGGCCATCCAAATGGAGTTTTAAAAAAAGAAAAGAGTAGAAAGACTACTCTTGTGTATCTATAGCGATTTCATTGATAGTGAGTGCTTCTGTATGCCAAGTTGATCTGTACTGACAGGCTCCTAAATAATGTTTGCAAAAACCTGCAAAATGATTGTTGCACAATTTGCAGCCAGTTAGCTGTTTTAATGTGAATTCAATGCAACGTTCAGGGCAACAAGTGTACTTATGCCCTCTCATCTGGTACACATGGAATGTCTTCAACTCCGGTTTCGGCTTCTTCCAAGACTTGCACTTACACATGCATTGACCAAAAGCTTCACATTTTCTACACGCCAGGCCATCCGCAACATCAATGTCATTCGGCCATGAAAAACATTTCCGTTCGCAACAGTAGTTGAGTTGACTCTCCATGTTGCTGTGGTGAAGGTGCGCGATGAAATGATGTTGCAGTCATTGAGAGTGCACCTTAAATAAACTCAGTGGAGGGGGAAAGGTCAAGGCCATCCAAACGGAGTTTTAAAAAAGATAACTAGTCGTCCTCCTCCTCCTCCTCATCCGTTGTACTTAGAGAGCTGTCAGACGAAGAGCCCCGTGCAGGTGCTCCCCAGATGAAAAACAAATCAACTTTAAAACGAAGACCAGGATCTTGCATCATCAATTCCTTTAATTTGTCACATACTAAGTCGACCTTGTGTAAGGTGTCAACAACAAGCTTCCAATTCGTTGGTTCAATATAACTTGTAGTAGAGTCTGCCTCGCTGATAACCACATCCTCCGGCCGTATTGGAGTGTAAAGATGTGTAAAGTTCTTCGGCTGTAGCTGAGGTTCAGGCTGGCTGGAAGTAGAAGGTTGAGTGTGGACCCCTGTCGCATCGAAATCCATAGTCATTCTACATTCAATGTTGGGGTTTTCGTTTAATACATACACCAATTTCTCATGCAACATATCCACTTCTGCCGAGTCTTGCAGATGAACATTCCAGGAAAATGGCCATTCTTCATCCGTAGTGGAGTCAACTCGAGAAAGAGTGCTGTCCGCCATGATAGCTAAGCAAGGAATGATGTGAGCTACAGACTGTGGTAACAGTATTGAAAAGTAGAGGGGGTAAACCAAAAGTATGTGGAGGGGGTATTTTCAAGGTCATTTAATTTGGGTTTTAAAAAAAAAGGAAATAGTGGAGGGGGAATTCTCAAGGTCATCCAATTTGGGTTTTAAAAAAAAGGAATGAAGGTTACTCCTCTTCAGCCTCGTTGTCCCCCACATCCTCATTAGCCTCATCTTCATCGACGTCAGACTCGCCGTAAGGGTAGATCGGGGACATGGGCGAATATTGTGGTGATTGTTGACCGTTGTTATCGTCCCCTTGCATTCTGACTTGGGACCAATCATAATTTAAATTCATTTGTATTATGATTCCAGGGTTGTCCCGCAGTATTTCCTTCATCCGTTCGCAAATTGTTTCCAAATAGTGTACACTATCGATCGACAGTGTCCAACCCGTACTTGTACCGACATCAGTAGTGGAGTCAGCTTGGCTGATGGTGTTGTTGTCTGCCATGGTTGCTTGTCGGACAAGGAATGACGGTTGATGTGATGCTCATGCAGGAACATGGTGAAGTGGTGGGGGGTGTGGTGGAGTAGTGGGGGAATTTTCAAGGTCATCCAAACGGAGTTTTAAAAAAAAGGAAAACTTACAAAGTAACATTGAAACTTTCCAATTGATGGTGGCGAGCGTTTTCTTCTGCAACCTTGCCGACACATGTGACTATGCCGTACAGTATGAAAAGTACAACCATAATAAGGCCGAACAATAAAAGATAGCCGTTGACTATCATGATATTTTCTGAGTGGATCTGTTTTCTTCTTATCGCCCTCTCCTGCATCCTCTTCTCCAACTCGTGGACGAAGTCACAACATGCGTGAGGACATCTTTCATCTGTTGGTAGGTTTGCCATTGTTGATGTTGTCGGTGTGGCTGTTGAAGATGGAATGAGGTTTCCAATTGCGATGTGCCATGTACACCAATAGTCAAGTGGTGGGGGTAACAAAGCAGTGGAGGGGGAAGTTTCAAGGTCATCCAAATTGTGTTTTAAAAAAACCTATCTTGTTACTGAGCTTATATGTCAGTAACAAGATAGGTGTTTCTGCTCTTTTACTTCTTTAATATAATGAAAAAATATACATATTCTACAATGGTTAGGACAAGAAATACAACTGCTAGTCAGCTGAAGTAGTCCAAGTTGTCTGGCTCGGTCTTCATGGACGCTGGTGAGGAAGCCGTCGAGGAATGTCCAGGCTCTTCCTTTGACTGCCGGGTGTTCCGTATATTGCAAGCGTAAACTTGCACATTTATACGGTAGCCTCGTGCCACCATCAGCTGCAACTCCTTGTATAAGTCGTTTAGCTCCTGCTGAGTCTTGATGCTCACCTCCTCGTAACTTGCGCAACTAACGTTCAGAGACATCTTGATGTTGCTAGGTTGGCTGCTGGAGTAGAAATGAAGCCGAGGCACAGCGCTTGGAGGTACATGAAAAAGTGGTGGGGGTAATAGTGGTGGGGGTATAGAAAATCCAATTAAACAGTTCTAAACTTTTTCCATCGATACAATGGAATGGAACAAATAGCGCAGGTGTCCTTGTAATTTTCAAATCGAAACAGTGGCGCTAGAAATCCGAATTGTTTTATACCACCATCCTGTACGAATCGCCGAAGGTCTCTGACGGCGGCCTCGCCACAAGGCCTACAAAACTTTTCCCCGTTGTGGAACTTATACCAGGAGTATTCCGAATACCCTTTATTTTCCCTCCTGTAGCGTTTGACATCTTCTTTTATTGTTAGTGGGATGTTGTCTTGTAAACATGTTGGGAACAAGTCCTTGTGAGTTATAACTCGTTGTATGCAAAGCTCGTACAAGGTGCTCATCGTTTGCTAGTTGGCAACAGACTGACCGTTTTTCGCATCCAAGCAGGTTTGAATCCTAGTGCGGTAGTGGGGGTAATTACAGTAGTGGGGGTAATTGTGAAATGCAAAGGTCAAAGGTCAAGGTCACCCGCGAAGTTTAAAAAAAAATGCAACATATCAATACGTGAAGTCTGTCACATATTGATATGTTGCATTTTTTGTTTTTTTTTATTTTTTTGTCTTTTATGATTCGTTTATTTATAAAACATTACAACAACAACATATGTACAACATTAAAACTTAAATCTAACACTGCTGCTTGTCAGCGATGTGGATGGTCAACTCTGTAGAATTGCTACCCGTGCAGCCGTGGGACACCAGGTATAGACACCCGGGTTGAATAGAGCGAAGATCCTCGTTTTGTAGAAGATGGACGAATCTCTTGGGCAGGTACACCTGGAACTTTGGTTCATCCCCCGGAGTAAACGGTGCCTCGCTGAGACTGCAGCAGATGGCCTCCCCAACTGTAGTCTCCATCTTCTTCATAGCATGGATTATGTAGTGCTTCTCGTCTTTTAGTTCCGAGCACTTCTTTACAGGTAATATTGTTGACTTGGAGTGAGCATTGAACTGCTCGACCAAAGTCTGAAGGAACTGGTGAGATGCCATGGTCAGGTTACAGATCGTCTTCTTGCTCGGAGATGTTGTCGTCTCGGAATCTCGAGTAATACTCATGCCAGGTCCCTGTCTGCTCCCCACTTATATACTCTCCGTTACCCCCACCACTCCCCAATTCCCCACTTTGAAGGTAAGAGGCGAGTTTATAGGCATTTTTCAAAGCGCAATGTCTATCTTTATCATGTTCTGGGCTTTTTGTACAAATACATATGGTTTCCAGCATGTATTGATAGTTCTTATCCAATTCCACATCATTAACCGGAACATGAGTAAATCCTTCGATCCATCTTTTCTTTTCCAGCCCCTTTGTGTAAATATTGGTAAACTTGTCTGAAAAATGATGCATAATGTGATACAAGTCCGTGTAACTTGTAAAACCATCATACCAATCGATATGATGGAAGTGTTTTGAAATCCATCTGTTGGTAGTAGCGGCTTTACTAGTTAAAGACGAATAAGAACATGGTGGTTTAAATAAAAACGAATAAGGAACACTTGTATTCATGTCCAAAAACACAAGTTCTTTTATAATGAATCTATCATCATTACCACGAAACGCTTGAAACTCAATAATACCAGGCTTGGACTTTACTTGTTGTTCTTCTCCCTTGTCCATTTTGAAGGTCACACGTCTGCTCATTACGAAGTCAGGAGGTCAACTGATTTCCACACCACGGTAGGTACTACTTTTATACCAGGCCGTACAGTTGTTGGCGCGTTGGTGTATATTTAACGTGGGCACCGTCCCCAATAGGCCTAACCCCACAAAATGTTGGTTATTGTTTTAAAAACTAACCATTGTCATTTAAGTTTCCATCTTTATATTTTCCTTATTTTCATTTTCATCACTAACACTTGATTCTTCTCCTCCATCTTCCTCTTCTTCCTGTTTTACTGATTTCTTATGTAGTTGAGCGTACTTTTCCAATTGTCTCCACATCTGTACTTCATGAGGAACTCTATTAAATATAGAAGTATCCACAGGTCCGTATAATATAGGTGCGTCCGGTTGTTTGTCCAAAGTGTCTTCCAGATAATCTTTAATAATTGAACTTGAAAACACCAGTTGTCTCAAGTATCTCGTTATTGGTTCAGTTGCACAAGTTAGAATAAAAAACTCTTCTCGATTAAGTTGAATCTTGTTATCATGTCTTGTTGTGTCTCTAAACCGTAGCTGATGATCACCACGTTGTTTAATGATATCAATTTCCACATTTGAATCCAAAAGTCCTACTCTTGTCTTTCTTCCAAACATGTTACTACTTAAATAGCATTCTAGTAGATGCAAATGTTTCATAAACGATTCCCAAGCACTGTCCGTAAACAAAATCATTTTGGGTCCATGAGTTAAAATTACAGTAGGGGAATAATCTGTAGATTTCATAACACCGATTAAAACACTTTTATCCAAACTGGAAGAGATCGGGTAAAATATTCGCAAAAATACCTCACTCAATATGTTTGGAGAAATATTATCTTCAATATCCCTTTTTCTCTTTTGTATAGTCTTTCTTCTTTTACCTTTTTCTTCAACATTATTACTGGCGTGAAGTTGTCCGCAAACGTTTTGTTCACCTCCTTCCTGGTGACCTTGAGGATCTAAAAACTCAGATATCTCCTTCTCAATATCTACCATATTTTCAGGTGTACCACTAGGAGAAGCCATATTGAATACGATGCTACCCATACAACAGTAGGCAACAAACTGATGAGGAGCGGTCTGTACGCTCTGCTTTTATACTCTCGGAATGAAACAAAACCGGTTCTTACAATACATTTTTAACAATTCCAGTTAAAGGTGTGTATGTTACGATTTTATCATGTAGAATTAAACAGTATGCAGTTGTATTAGCCGGTATAGCATCGTTGAATTCCATTTCTATTTTTATATCCACACTTGAAGACTTTACTGATTCATTTTGTTTAGAACAATCGATTACAACTATTGGGTAGGCATCGAAATATTTGTCAGGTGGTAATAAAGGTGTATTTGTTTTACCGTAATATGAACTTTGGAATCTCGCGTACATATCGTACAATATACTGTATTTCTTCTTAGTGAATGACACATTTAAATTGTCGTATGGAAAGAATTGTGAATTTAAATAAACTTTAATATTTTTCAAGTCACAATGATCAAATTGTCCTGCATGTTTAGTAATGGCGTCTCTTCTACCTGTTTGTAAACCAAATATAATATATCTGGCTCGTTCTACATAATTCGATGTTTTAACAGTCCAAGTGTGTCGATCCGTAGTAGGTAAACTGGGATGCTCATGAAATTCCCAACTTCTAAATGGAATAACAATATCACGATCGGCTTTTAATTTTCTTAAAAGTAGCATTCTATGCTCGTCAGCCAATTTAACATGTGGAACTCTCCATACAATTTTGTCTAATTTTAATTTCCATTCTAAAGTCGCATCTGTAGTAGCATCTGCAGCTTTAATAATGTCTTTATCGTTAGAAGATCTCAACAAAACTAATTCTTGTTTAACGTTTAATATTATTTTCCTATAATCTTCAGCAAAACCAAGCAACAAACGTAATGGAATATGAAAATCAAAATATCCATTTGGATTTGGAGTGATCGTGTCAATCGTAGGTAATACCCATCCGGCAGGTTTAAGTAAATTGGTTTCATTGGGTGTTATAGATGTTAATCCTTTTAAAGTTGTCGTAATACCTACTTTTTTAGTGGAATCAACTGTTACACCTGATATTTCATATCTAATTTCATCAAATAAGAAAGCCATAGGATTATTTATAAATGGAACTGTTGTACCAACAGTAGTACCGTCCTTTTTAGTAACTTGTCCTTCAATGTACAAGTAACTTTCACATGGTAATGTGTAAATGTCTTGATTTTGTATGGGAATACGAATTTCATCGTTATTGTTTAATTTCGATGAAGTGTAAGGGTTGTGGGTGTGATATTCTTTTTCCCATAGGGTTTCGTCGAATGTTGGACCCTGCGCTATATCCAGTATATCCATAATCGGTTAATTTTAATCCAATTCTCTCTAAGAAACGGATGTTCTCGCGTGTTAACTCCTCCACAGCTGAAGAGCTACTAATGCGGTTTCCCGTAGGTTGTTCGCTTTTAAATGTTAAACCCATGGTTTTGTATTAAAGTGTTGATTTTAAATGTAATCTAATCGTAATAGGCTCTTCTCTGAAGTCTACCAAGTTACCGTCTTGATCCAATACGCTCAACACGATGTCTGAAATGAAAGTGGTGTTCAACGGTAGATATACCAGGTTTTGTGGCTTTTCAACAATTTTAAATCCAGGTGGTACACTTGGGTAAAAAGTATGTATAATGTGGGTGTTAGCCCCATCCCTGTAAGCACCTTGTATAATGTTACAAGTTATGTCTATACTATTGACTTTTAATATTGTTACTGTTTTCTTACCGGAATGTGTTACATCTGGTTCTAATACAGGCCCATCGTTGGAAAATCCTAATAAATCACCAATTGAGTTTGGTTGAGTGAAATCTATATAATATTTGGAAGTAATTTCAGCTTTCATCGTATTATTATTACCTTTTAATGTTATATTGTCTTTTCCCATTTTAGTTTGCAAAAATTCATTTATATGATCAATTTCATAAGAACCTGTGGGTAACCTGCACTCTTGTAAGTCTGTAAATTTTCCACTGGCATCCTTTCCCTTATAATAATGCAATATGTTATTTTTACCTTCCGTAACATTGGGAATAGAGTTGTACGTTGTAAAATCCAATAGTGCCGCCTCCCAAAACCTTCCTTTTTGCAAGCGTAACGCTGGAAAAAGGATACTTCGTAAAGTGGACGATTTTCCTGTTAATGATACCGTATAGGAAGACATCTCAATAGTGACTGATACTTTTAGCTAGAAATTCCAAACATAAATGGCCGCATATTGAAGTATTATCAGGTTGTTCTCTTTTATAGTTATAATATATGTTTTTAGCAGATTTAAAGTAATTTTGAAGTTCTTTTGGTGGTGGCAAATTACCGAAACTATCAAAATAATATACATTGTTATTTAGTTTCTTATAACAAACCCAATGGGTGCCAGGCCCTTCAGTATTATCCAAATTTACAATTCCAGTCTCATTTTGCCACATTTTCTTTGGTAAACTGTCTTTCATAAACACACCGCGGAAAAATGGTATTTTTAAACAGGAAATATATTTAAATAATTCAATATTGGTTAATGCTTTATGTGGTATGACCAATTGATTTCTTTCATTTAATATGCACGATAAGGTCTTAGGTAAAGACCTGCCCCGTTTTTTACCATTGACCATACGGTGGGCTTCTTCCTGCCTTTTCTTGTAGATCGTCGTCTTCTTTTTATATTTCCTCCATGTTTTCTTGTGGTTGACCTCCTTTTTACTCTCCTTCTCCTCCTTCTTCCACCTCCTACTGCTGTTTTAGCCTTCATACCTGCTGTTACTGCTAAAGCTGCTGCTTTTTCTGCTATGCTAGCGTCACTTGATTTTACTCGTTGCCAAGCTATGTCCGCAAGCTTTTTGTCAGCTATTGATCTATTTTTTGAATCGGCAAACGTGGAATATGCGATATCGTGTTCTTTACAAGCCTGATCTAACTTGTTTATGCCAGGATCGCCTCTTTCCAGGCGTTTTTTCAATTTAGTTCCTGGTCCGCAATACTGATAACCTCCTGGTATATGAAATTCGTATGGTAATGCGTCTATTGCTCTATTTACTATGGATCCTACTGGAATTTGTTTTAAAGCTTTACTTAACAGAGAAACCGCTGTGGACGTGATCCCACCTCCTTTTCTTGCAGTGTCTCGATATGGACTGATGTACTTGAACGTCATTATTGTCCTTTTATAATGGCAATGTGCAACTCATGTGTTAACTCTATGACAGGTTGCACATAAATGAAGTCATTTATTGAGTTATTTACTTAAATATCAATATCACCCCAATCTGATGATCTAAACTGTTTCGTTTTAGGGTTAATAAAGTATTTATTATAAATTTCTCGTTTAATATACTCACCTCTCATGGATTCAGCATAAGTATTATGACCTGATTTTCCTTGAAGAATATCTGGTGTAAAATGATTGTGTAAATCAAATATCGCATTACCTAAAACTTTTACAAGAAAATTAACAGTGACAGCGTTATCTACATGTTCAGGGTCTTTAAGGTTTGTTATACGTTTATTATTACAATTATACACTTTACTATCCTTTAATGATGTTGTAATGGTCTGTCCTACAGTTGCAGCATCATTTGCTTCTCTTCCTTGTGCCAAGTCTCTTATCACTCTATTTTTACATGTAAACCATCTAAAATATCGATCTGGATCTAGATGTACGGTTTGTGATAAAGCAGCTGCATCTTGTTTTTCATAACCCCATCCCATATTTGATAACTTTTTATCCATGCAATCCCAAGCATCATTTTTGTATGTTAATAAATTAAACTTTTCATTACCTTGAACAAATTCATCCCCTTGCTTCGATACTACTTGATCTTGTTTTACAAAAGAGGTTGTTTCTTGTTTTAAGGTTTCCATCATTTGACCCACTGTTGCACCATCTGATGGCGCCGAACCATCTTTAACATTTGCTAAACAATTATTAAAACAATCTATAACCCCTACATCACGTATGATGCAATGATCTTTAATATATTTTAGATTTACAGCATCGTTTTCAGTTTTTGGATAGCCTATATCATTAATAACAAATTTATAAAAAGAAAATCCATCTTTTGTCTTTTCAGGTATTAAAGAATGTAAATAGCGTCTATTTACGCTGTCTTTTGCATCTTTAGGGTCATCTACGTTGGATATACGTTTATTGTTGGCACTATACGTTTTCCCATTGAATCTTAACGTATTTTTTAATTCAGATGACAAATAACCTTTGTTTATCGCATCACCGTTTTGATTTGGTTTACCAACGTTGATAATTCTATGATCTTCTGCATCATATGTGTTATTTTGTAGTTTTAATGTTGGCGATATCTTTTCCTTTAATATTTTTAGATTTATTGCATCGTTTTCATCCGTAGGATCTTTTATGTTTTTTAACCTTTTATTACTCATATCATAATCTCCATCAGGTGTTTGTGGTAAACCAGCACTTCTTTTTAAACTATTGGCATAATATAACCCATCCGAGGAGTAACGTCCGAACTTGTCGACACTCATGGTGCAACTGAATAGTATTCTAGGGAGTAACGCATTTTTATGAGATTACCCCACGGTTTCGGAGTTCATCCACTAAAGCCACCCATTCGTTTTCCAATCCAGTATGACCCGCTTCTTTAGCTTCATGTATTAGTTTCATTCTATCCACCAATTTATTGATATTATTGTAATAAATCACATTTGTGTTATATAGTTTCTTCATTAAACCTGTACCCGTAACGGACTTACTTCTTTTTCTTCGTTCCTGAGCACTTACATCCAAAGTGGATGCCATAAATCTTCGTTTTACAGGTTTTCTTTGTGTTAACGGCATTGTTTGTCTTCTAGTTGGTATTAACTTGGATACAAATTCTTTATATTTTAAAGACTTAGATCTAAAAGGAGGCTGGTCAGGTAAATACTTTCTCCTATATGCATTTGTCTGTTCCAAAATATTTTTATATGCTTCCATGTCTTTTTCTTTCACTACCGATACTGAAGGCTTATTTTCAAATAATAATTCAAATAATCCTTTTGTGCCCTTATACCTTTGATCACCAATGACAATATTATCATGTTCGTCAACGTTTAACGGGCTATTACCTATCATTAAACCGTCTTCTGTTAATCTCGCTCCATAACTATGGTAATTCTTATTAGGAATTGTTCCGAGTAACATTTTTACCATGTATTTCCTTCCTAAAGGTCCTTTGTTATGAATGTTTTCACCCAATAAGCTTATGTTTGACGGACCTTCCCTTGTCTCTTCTTCTTTTTCCTCTTCACTAGCAGTTGATACAACTTCATGTCCTCTTTTGGCTTTTACTTCATATAAATCTTTTATTCCACTATAGTCCGGTGATTCTAGCTCTCTTTCGGGTTCTCCACCGGTAAAACCACTATACGTAGAGGATTCCAGGTCTTCATCACTAAAATCTTCTGATTTTACATTTTCTCTTTCAAACTTCGTAATAGGTGCAATCGCATCTCCTTCCAATACAGGTTTAGCAAATTTTTTGTTTAATTGTTTCAAGGGTTCAGTAATAGGTTTAAAAGTAGATTCAAGGAATTTCTCCCTCTCGCTAATACCTAGTTTCAATGCTCTGTTTTTAGCCCGAATAGAATCACTAAGTGATTTTATTTCTTTTACTAATTTTTCTTGGTTAACCATGTTTGTAGCAAGACGTGTTGTACAACAATGAATGTGTTATACCACGTTTAATGTATTAATATAAATTTATCAAATCCTATCCTGTATCGACCATTGTTTAGCGGTTGTTCCTTCATAATTGTTAGGAACCCATACTTTTCAGCCCAAGCCTTTCCACACAACTCTTTAAATCGTTCAAATGTCATATCCGCATTTACATGATCAAAATATATATGTTTTAGGTTGGTTTCGTCCTGTTTAAATACAATTAACATGTTTGCATTGTCTCTAATGAGTTGTTTAGGTATTTTGCTGTAAGTTTGGCCAATATAAATGCTATCTATGTTGTTATGTCGACCCATAGCGAAGTAATTCCTTATTGTGTTTTGGTTTTCACAAGATACATCGTCGAATATAAACACGGAGAATGGTTTAGCTTCTTGTGGCTGCATGACACTCTCGCTTGCATTAAACTTTAAATATTTAACTTCAGGCACATTAGTCAGTATTTTTTCCAATAATTGATACTTTGGTTGTTGTAGTGATTTTGAAAATACATATAGATTGTTAAATCGTAATCCTTTAGGGTTTGTAATCAAATTGAATACTACATTAGTTTTTCCACAGTTGGAAGGTCCGGTAACCAGACAACGAACGGTGTTTGGTAACAAATTGCCATGCTTCCCACTATTGAATTCTGAATTATCCACTGTGAGTTCATCTATATTATTAATAGTAAAACTCTCTTTTTGTGGTACTATCTCCATCCTTTGTAATGGTTCAACCTAAAATGATTCTCTATCGTTATATCAAATCCTTTTTAGGTATCCAAGAATCTTCCGTCTTATTAAATCCTAACCATCGTACTTTGACCTTATCTTTTTTCCGTTGCAACACCTTTTCAACTAAATATACATCGCCTACTGTTGATTTTAACATTTCATGTCCATAAAACCCTCCTTCAAGCAATTGTCCTTTATTATCTTTTAAAATATATGTCTCAGGTACTGTAGGTTGTACTTTGAATACAGTAAAAACCTCATTGGTCCAATTTGGCAGGTATCTTTTACTGAATACACCTTTATATTTACTTATTCGCACTTTATCACCCACATTAAATTTTTTAGGCTTTAGTTTTTCAACTTTTGGTTTAGTATTCGTTTTTATACGTTTTAATACAAGGTTTTCATTTTTACTAGTTACTTGGTTTGGTTTCATCCCGATAGTCCTATGAAATTTGTTATTGTAATCGTTTATAAGTTTTGGTAACATATCAATCCATATGTGCGATCCTCTGTTGGAAAACATTTTATACATTGCACTTTTTAAAGTTCTGTTGAATCTTTCGATTATTGAGGCTTTTACTTCTGAATTGGTTGAATAATGGTTTATATTGTGTTTTTTCATTAAATTTGCAAATTCCTTATTAAAATATTCTTTTCCATCATCTGTTTGTAAATGTTTAATAGTATGTTTGTCTCTTTGTATAGCTGTTTCCATTGCTTTTGTAACACTTTTGCCACTTTTATCTTTTAGTGGTAAAGCATCTGCCATTTTTGAAAAACAGTTAATAACAGTCAATATGTATTTATATCCTTTATTTTGTTTGCTATAAGGAATCATTTCGATTAAATCCGCTTGATATAAATCATTAATTCCTTTTATCACCGTATTTCTTCGTGGAAACTTTCTTCTTGCAGGTTTATGAAGTTCGTTGACAATTTGTTGCTTCAAGTCCTTCATATTGCAGGTTTCAATGTTTGTTGTATCACATGTATAATCACAATGAATGTTGTTTTAAATATTCACATCATTTATATGGGTCAAGGTCATCCAAACTTGTGTAAAAAAATGGGGAACACGGCGTTGGACTTGCCGTGTTCCCCATTTTTTTACGGAAGGAGAAAGGAATAAGGTCGTAGTTGTAGAAGGACGAAGAATAGGTTACTAGTTGATAGGGTTTAGAGAGTAGTGGCCAAAAGGAAGAGTGTGGATTTTGTCGGGCATAATGTATCTTTTATCATCCCGAGCTGACAACGCTTTTTTAATTTCAGTGACACTGTAGACTTGATGCTTGAAGCTTCGGATATTGTTGAATGTTGCTGATATCGTAGTATCTTCAAACAAACAAGTCTTGTAGTGGTCAAATGTCACGTGTTTTTTCAAATAAGATGTCTTCACTCCTTTTGCTTTCTTCACTGTCGGTGTGTTGTTCTCGTGGTACATCTTAAATGAATACAATTTCGCCATCAGCGCCACTATTTCTTCTAAAGGCATTCCATTTGCTTCATCTTTGAATTTTCCAATTACTTTTTTATATTTTTCATTAAAATTTGGATGGTTTTTCGGATAGTCAGAAAAATCGAAATCTTCTTTGTATGGAAAAGTCCTTAGGTCTTCATACATGTCCAAAGTCTTTATCCAGTAGATAAACGCGTCCGTATCCATGTATGCGACTCCAATGTTTTCCCTTCCGTAATGTTTAACCATTTTGTTATAATGGAAATCATACATCAGGGTTTTACTTATATCCAAAATCGACATACCTATGTATAACGGACGGTCCATGACTATTGTTGTTTTCTTCATACTGACAGCGACTAGATTTTCGTTTATAATCATGGATGTTCCGAAATTTGGTTTTTGCACTAATTTTTCCAATTTCCTAGGATCACTCACTAATTTTACATTTTTGTGTTTTCTTTTGTTCTCCAAGGTCTTCCCAAAGATGGCATTGTTCATTAATTTATAGAAGTCCTTTTCAAATGCTGTTGTCGCTGCAGCTCTTCTTGCAGTGTTGGAATCAATATATGGTTTCAACCAACAAGACTGGGTGAATTCAATTGCTCTATGAATTCTCACTATACGTAGACCCAATTCAAGAGCCTGTTGAACTACCCAGTAGTGAGCCACATAGCGATCCTTATTCTCCAAGGTCATCATCAATTTTGGCCATCTTCCTGTCGGTGAAACTTCAGTCTTGGCTAGGAGAGGCAAGTCGTAGTGATGGTCATGAAGGTGCTCCGGGTATTCAAAATCACAGTCCAAAATATAGCCTTTTGGACCATCCTTTGGAATCTGTGAGATGTCTCCGATGGTGGCCGGGTCGATCCACTTGAAGTCAGCATAGGGAAGCGGATTTGACATTGCCCAACCATAAAGGTTGTTTGCATCAAAATATCCAAGGTAGACCGATGGTTGTTGCTCGTCGAAGCCGGGGATGTACTTGTTGTTGGCTTTGACATGACGTGTTACAGCTTGTGTCAAACCGCCCCGTACACCAGATTCCATCATGAGCACCATATCAATATCCGTTAGAAGTTCCAGTCGACAGTTGGTTGACTTTAGCATAGCTTGCCATGCTAATCCTGGAGATGTGTACGAGTGTAGAGGGTCCAGTCCATAGGCGGAGAAGCAGGTGTTTCTGAATTCTTCCATCACATCGCACAGCAGAGTTACGTCCAATTTTATATAAAAGTCAGAATATTCCCCTAAGGTTTGAATGTTTAGTTGGTTCCAAACATTACATGCATGATTGTAGTCTTCAACGGAGATTTCACTTTCGTTTAATTTGCTGTTGAAGGCTTCAATCGGCGGTAGACTGGTTTCTTCAAATTTTTCTGTAGAAGTTATGTAATCGTAGGGGAACACTCCTTTCCGTAATACTAGGTCTAATTTATCTTCAGGTACAATTTTTCTGGTTTCTTTTAGGTCTTCTCTTCTTAGGTTCTCTGACAATTTGGCTAAACTAGATGCCATAAATCTGTAAGAGTCTACAAAGCGAAGTTTAATTTTACCTACTGTTTTTGAAAAGCTGATGTACTTTTCCAATGTTGTAGCAAGAACATCAATTTTACCGTCATCTCTTCCTAACTCCGGGATAATAAAGTGGGAGTCGTAGCCGCTAAGATTGTGTAAAACGACAGGAATAAAGTTTGGCAGTTTGTAATTTATATTGCATGAATTACAAGCAGCTCCTCTGTATAACCCTGTCAGGTGATCGTGATCTCTTACTTTTGGGTTTTCTTCACTAAACATCTTCTTGCATAAATAGCATCTTGTCGCTAAGTTGTATTCTTCTTGTTGATTTTGGTTTAAAGGTTCCATAGGTACAATATTACCGAACAAGCGTTGAACCTTTCCAGCAATATCGTACAGTTGGTCTACAAAATACTTAGCGGCTTCTTCACCACGGTAGAGTATTGGAGTGGATGTTAAACCATAGTCTTGCAATTGGTTTTCAGACAAGGTTGATTTAACTAGTAAACAAAAACTGTTGGGCTGATGCAACTGATATTTTGTTCTTCTAGTCACTTCGCCGTCCGGCAGCTCCTGTGGTACTAACGTTGATTCAAAATCTGCATAGACCGCTATTGGAATTCGGTATTGGTGAACTGTCTTGTTAAATTGTATTGAAGCTCGGGTAGGCGGTGGAAGACTTATCTTTACTTCATAGTTCTCGTTGCAAAGTCTTTTATGTTCCAATAACCAGTCCAATCCTCCACGTCTTGAATCTTTCCAAGAAAAGCAGAAACATCTCTTGCAAACTGTAATCCTATTTACTCTTTTGGTCAATTGTTTTACAACTAACGCTTCAAAGTCTTTTATCCATACATAATGGGAAATTTCACCCTTGGTTATCAATAGCAAATCCGTATGGTTTCTTTGCTCAACCTTTACTACCCGCAAAGGATAAACGTTGTTGGAATCATCCAGACCAAAAACATTGACTGAAACGCCAGGATTTTTCTTTTCAAATTTGTCAATATCTTTTAAAGTAACTGGGTAAGTAAGACCTTGAAAGTTGTAGCGGTGTTCATTTTCGTAATATTCTCTACCAACTCTTTCAGGATGATCTTTAACATACTTGGTTAACATTGCATACTTGAAACATTCATTACCCTCATTTTGAACATTTCTACACGAGTTAGTGTTTTGGATTTTCTTTGGTAGAGGGATAAAACTACTACCTCTTAAACCATATCCATGTTTATGAACCCTAACATCCATACCTTCGATTGATGACAAAGTCCATCCAGATCCTCTTCCTTCATGTTCTTGGAGTTTGGTTATAAGTTCCTCCAAGCATTCTTCAATAATATCATCAATGTCGGAGGTGAAGGTAAGGGTTCGGTTTTTGGTAATGAATGCTCTCAATGCTGTTTCACCATCAGTATTGTTAAACATAGCCTCTAACACCATTCCAAATTTAATAAAATTTAGCCTTTGTAATTCTTCCCTCAACGTTTGACCAACAAGTTCCTTAGCCTGGGTTATGAATGTTTCCAATTCCAATTGAACGTTATTAATTTTGAAATGTGTTACAACTCGTCCTGGCAAGGCTGTGGTGCGCAGTTGTCTTACATTTTCCAGTTCTTCATCTTCCATATCCTCTTCTTCGGTGTCCTCTTCTTCGGTGTCCTCTTCTTCAATAGGTCTTGTAGCAGTAGATGGTCCAGCACCAGCAAATTGGATCACACTAGGTCTTCTTCTTTGCATTTGCTGTAGACAGCTGTCCCAGTAGTCCGTCTGCTTCTGGTGCTCTTCCAAAGACCGGTCAATTGAGTCTAAGTCTATTTCATCCATAGTAATATCTTCTTTTCTATCTTCGTCTTCATGTAATTCTCTGTGTATGGTGAAAAGATCTTCGTCTTGAAAGATTTCCCCACAAATGTCGCAAAGAGCCATTTCAAACAGTTTGGCTTTGAATGCACACTCTGTGAATGTCCACGCAATAATGAGCAGCGCACTCCACCGGGACCCTTTATATCCGAGGCAGATAGGTGGGAAAAGTGACGTCATATGGAAACAGGTTATCACTCATGTGCTAAATTTAGCCTTTACACAACCGTTTGTAATACATTTATCAGTAGGCTTGATAAATTGATGATATTTGGTCTAGATTCAATAATTTGTACAAGTTTTTTCAAAGATGTCTGTTTGAGCAAGTTTATGTAGGTCAAGGTCGTTTGGAATTATTATTTTGAGCGGGGGATAGAGCACTAAGCAGCATCATTTACTACAAAGTGCTCTATCCCCCGCTCACATTCTTTTTTAACTTTTTGTTTAAACTTTTTACAAGGGTGAAACATCACCATCAGAGTCGGAATCATCCTCATCACGGAATAGGCAGCGATGACAATACATAATTCTTCTGGCAACTAACATCCTATCCATTGGACGATGGGGAGTGTCTTGTTCTTGTTCTTGTTCTTCTTCTTCTTCGATTTCCAATTGGAATTCCATTTCCGACTCAGATGACGACTCTAATGTTTCGTAGGCATGCAAGTCCACCTCATTGTCCGTTGAACCAGCTTCGTCAGAGTCCGTTTCAATATCCATTATCTCTTCCTCCTCCTCTTCTTGATCAACCGCAGGTAGTTGGTCCTCTACTTCTATAATTTCTAGAGGTATTACCTCCAGAATAGAGACAATTCTGTTGCGATGGAACACGGTGTTGTCAAGTGGAGCCATGGTATGGAAGTGTTGTATCCATCCAATTTGCTTACCCTTTTTATACCCCCACCAACTATACAATTTATGTGGGTCAAGGTCACGTAAAGATACCCTTTGAGCGGGGGATAGACCACTAAGCAGCATGCTAGTCCATTGCCGCAAAGTGATTTATCCCCCGCTCTATTCCGCAGACCACACTCAAGTCCAAGTCCACATCCAAGTCCACATCCATATGTTACACTTTATTATTACTGCCACCAAGTAATTGTCACTCGCACATTTACTTGGTTTTGATAAAGGTACTGCACAAACTCCATATTGGTTGTTTGTTCGTTATACAAATGCATCATGAAATATGCAATCTTATCGATTGCGGCATTGTCCAACGGTTCGCAATTCACAAGTTCCAATGTGCCCTGGCTGGTCTTCTCCTCTATAAGTTCCACCACTTCGTTGATGTCTTCTTCCAAGAGGATGAACTCAACACTGAAGCTCTCCATTGTTGTTGATAGTGTCTAGACAAATGCTTGACTAAATGCTTTATTCATCAGTCCTACATATATACCAATTTCCCCCTCCTATTACCCATTCCCCCTCTACCTTTATATGGGTCAAGGCCATCCAATAATACCCTTTGAGCGGGGGATAGACCACTAAGCAGCATGCTAGTCCATTGCCGCAAAGTGATCTATCCCCCGCTCTGTATTCCACACAAGTCCTAGTCTTTACACACACATAAGCCCCCAGTCTTTTTTACACTTACTCATATACTCTGTCCTCCCTGCCAATTAAGAGTTCCCCATGTTTGCCACTATTTTCAATTAACCTTTCCAAGTCCCAAAACACAATGTCCAAATTAACCAAGTTCGCTCGTCCAATTTGAAACACACTATTCCCCCAAAGTCACTTGCTCTCACTTGTTGTCCTGTATACTGCTTCTTCTTCCACGCTACAATCACTACCCTACCTTCTTCAACAACCATTCTTTTAACATTATCATACACCTTCTTCAACATCCCTTTACAGTTTAAATAGTTTATGGTTACATACTCCCACTCCTTACCAATGATCAGTGATCCACTCATTTTCTAGCGTTCCACTGGAAGGTTCAAAGCAGAATGAAGTCGGGATGTACAGACCCCCCTCTATTATACCAGTTAACCGGTTGTCCTTGCTGTAAAGTGGGTCAAGGTCATCCAATGCTACCCTTTGAGCGGGGGATAGACCACTAAGCAGCATGCTAGTCCATTGCCGCAAAGTAGTCTATCCCCCGCTCTGTATTCTACACACACACACACACATGTCCCTGTCCAAGTCTTTCATTACATACCCAATATATATTCAGTTCCTTCATCATCACTATCACTCATCACTGCTTCCACAAACTCTACAGGATTAAAGTTAAATTGCTTCAATTGTTCTTTTAAGTTTTCAATTTGTTGGTCCTTTACTTCTAAAACACTGTGAAGGTGTGATATGTAGTCCGCTGCCTCGTTGATGCTTGCTACTCTCGGATCGCCTAACTTCAAGCTGGGAACTACACCCTGCAGCCTGTAGTAAGCCATACGCCTTTCTTGCTCCTGCCGTTGACCAGGACTGAGCAAGCCTTGCCCGTCTTGGCTCACCTCCAGCAAGGTCCGTAGCATTGGAGCTTTGCAGGCGTTTGCCCGAGCAACAGTTATGCTGTGGAATGGTCGAGCAGGTCCACGAGTAGCAGGCAGGACGTTGGCAGCACGCCTTCTTGAAGAAGAAGAGGAAGCCTGAGAAGTTTTGCAGTTGGAAGCCATGTTGAAGTGAGGTATTCAGCTAAGCGATACAAAGCAGAATAACCAAACTGCACATCAATACCCGTATATATACACTTATCAGTGGTGGGGGTACTAGCTAGCCTTGGTAAAGTGGGTCAAGGCCATCCAAAAACATTACCAGAACGGGGGATAGATCACTAAGTGGCATGTTAGTCCATTGCCACAGAGTGATCTATCCCCCGCTCTGTATTTCACATTCACGCACACATTCATACATACACACAAGTCCCAGTCCAAGTCTTTACCCACACACCTATCCACTCTCATCCTCACTATCATCACTGTCCAACAGGCTTTCACACTTCTTAATCAGTTTTTCCCATTTACTCCTAACATAAAGTAGCTCCCTGCGAGTATTCTCTAGCATTCTGTCCCTTTGCTCTATCACTTCGTCGTACCACTCGATGATGTTTGGTGGAGTCTGAGTTGATGCATCCGTCGTGGTTGGTTGAGACGCCCCGCTGCTCCGCAACTCCTTCCTCACAGGACCAAAGCCGGAGAATCGGACACGACTTCTTGACGAAGGCCCCGATCGGATTGGTCCAATGCTCGGGCTGGAGTTGGAGGCGACCGGGCCAGAGGTAGAGGCTGGGACGTTCATAGCAGACATGGTGGTGTTCAGCTTAACGGTGTAAAGCAGAATGAGAGGACGGTTGATCACCACTCCTATATATACCCATTTTTAGTGGTGGGGATAACACTGGGGGGGGGGGGGGGGGTTAAAAGAAATTTTGCTTAGTCTTCCCGGTCATCAGTTTTACATACCTTTAGCACACCCATTATTTTGGTTTCTTCAATGACTTTACACACCTCAAACACCCAAGCAAACAGCTCATCTATGTTGTTATAATTAATTTTTGTCCAGTGTTCATACTTATGAGTTTGGTTGTTTATAATACATAGATAAAATGTAGACCCGTCTTGTCTTATACAATACTCAACTTCCATTCTATGCTGGTTTAGCACTTCCCAAGCATTGTGTTGATCTATCAAGAAGTCACCACCTTTGTAATTGTACCGTGACATGTTTACCACGGAGCACAGAAACAGACTGAAGCAAATGAACGGCTCATACAAGCTTAGTAAGAGCGTTAGAGTGGGGGTATCACGTGATACACAACATTAGTTGTAAGTAATTTATATGGGTCAAGGTCATTCAAACTTTGAAAAATTTTTACCTCCAAACACTTGTAGCAAGCTACAAGTGTTTGGAGGTAAGTTTTTATTTGTTAATGATTTATTTGTAACTTAGTCTTCACCCTCAAGGACACGGTTTGAGATTGTCCCAGTGACTTTACATCACCGCCAGGTTAAAGTATTATACAAGTCAAGTATTTTTTTTTTTTATTAGTTGACTTGTATAATACCCCTCTCCCTTACTTTAAGAGGGTTAAGACTAAATTTGGAAAAATAATTTGGAAAAAGACTTTTAAATATTGTCCAACACAACCTAACAATTTTGGCTTTTTCTTTTTAGTGAGCCCATGTCCTAATCCATTTCCCAAACAGATCGGCATCCTTTTCTTCGAATTAAATAAGCCCCGGGGACAAAAAATTCTCTTTGTACCATCGCAGGTGGTACTTTCATTCTATGAAGGCGGCCATCACCTTTTAGAATGATTTGCACATTTATGTTAAATGCTCCATAAGCTTGAACAATGAAATAATATTTTTTGTCCCTCTTGAGCCTATTAATTTTCAGCTTCTGCGGACTGTTGGGGTGTTTGAACTTGGACTTTTCAGGCATAATATTAAGGCTATAGGGCTTTGGTGTCGGAATTTTGATTTTCTTATTCAAGTGTCGTTGGCAACGATCTTTTTCTGGAAGAGCAAAACTCGGACAACAAAGAACCACAGCCTCTCTGCTAAACCAAACATAATCGCATTTATCACGCTTGCCAGCAGGGCATTTAACACGATTACGTTTCTTTAGTGTTGGACTCTTAGTGTTTTGGAGCTTCTCCGAATTAGGCTGGCTAGAAGAAATAGGGGTGGAAGGGGGTGGAAGAGGCAAAGATTGGTCAAAAGGAATGGAGCAAACAATTTTGGGTGGGGTAGGAGAGCGTGTTAGGTCTATGGAGGGAAGTTCAGGGGAAAAGATGGATTTACGGGATGCTTTGGTTGGTGTGGATGGCATGGGGGATATGGGTGAGGGACATTGTGATTTGGTATAGGATAGGATTTTTTGGGTTCTGCTGTAGGGGGTTATCCTCGACCTGGACGTCTCTTCGAAGACTGCAGACTCCGATCCTGAGTCCGATAGCAGCGAGAGTGCTGGAGAGGCTACCGGGACTCGACCGCTGAGTTTTCCTGACGATGGTGGAGGTGCACCGGCCTCTTCCACTGTCGGCGGCAGTGGCGACAGGCTGGGCATGGAGGCGGGCTGTGGTGGCGGCGGCGGTGGTGGCATCGTCAGGCAGCTCAAGATGTTTGCAGTCATCAGATATTCCAGGATCGAGGCGGAGGATGATGGAGGTTGAGTCGTGTCGGTTGAGGTTGAAGCTGGCGGGTAGTTTTTGAGTTTAAGGCCCATTTTACCCATTGTAATAAATAGACTTAATGAGAAGAATAGATGAGAATGAAAAAGTGAAGTTATTATAAATAATCTCAAGAACAAGAGAGAACCTGTCCGTACGGGAGCTTGGACGGGAATGAGAAGTGCATGCAGCCGGGCCGCCTTATATCCCCACCGGGGCTGCCACGCCCAGGATATCAGGGGTGGGGGAGGGGGTGGGGGTGGGGGTGGGGGTGGGGGTGGGGGTGGGGGTGGGGGTGGGGGTGGGGGTGGGGGGGGGTCGCACTTTTTGTCGGGGGGGGGGGGGGGTCGCACTTTTTGTCGGGGGGGGGGGGGGGCTCGCACTTTTTGAAAAAATAAACCCCACTTGGGACATTTATGTTGCCATCGCTGAAGCCTCCCAAGAGACCCAATTCCAAACTTGTGCGTTACTAATACCTAACTGTTAACTTTTAAAAGACCTCTATATATATATATAAACTGTGTTAGTAAGATCTGACTGTTAAAGATTTTGAAAACTTTTATATTTAGGTCAAGGTCACGAAAAAACTTTAAAAAAATAAGCCCCACACCCCCCTATGGGGGTGTGGGGCACTTGGGTTGTCATCGCTGTAGCCTCCGAAGAGACCCAACTATGACAACAAGGCAACATCCAATGTCGTGTACCCTTCGCCACGCGAGACTTGTAAACATTTACTGCATTTCCAACTATTAACTTTTCCAATACCTAACGAAATGTCATTTACATATTTTGAAAAAAAACTGAGGACGCCCTAGTGGCTTACGTCCTCGGTCCGAGTGCAGAGGCCATCGGCTCATTACCCCCGTATAAGCGTACAAACGGACCACCTCCTATTTCTCAGCCGCATTGAAGCATGCATGAGAGGAGCCTAACAATTATAAAACAAGTGGCTTTACACGGGGGCCTACTCCCGTAACCCTATCTTTAATGTTTTTAATTTAGCAATGCAGTAAATTTTTACAAGTCCTATGTGGGTCAAGGCCACACGGACATTAAAAAAATTTCGGCCCCCGTACATCCATGGCGAACCACGAATGTTCGGGGGCCTTGGGGACAAAAAAACACAAATAGCTAACAAAGTTTCATTTACATAATTTTGAGTTTCCAGAAGGGAAACTAACTGAGGACACCCTAGTGGCTTACGTCCTCGGTCCGAGTGCAGAGGCCATCGGCTTATTACCCCCATATAGGCGTACAAACGGACGCTCCTATTTCTCAGCCGCATTAAAGCATGCATGAGAGGAGCCTAACAATTATACAAAAGTAACTTTACACGGGGGCCTACTCCCGTTCCCTGTCTTTACGATTTACTTTGAGCATTGCAAAAGCTCAAGGGGGGATTGCTAAAACAAGCGTATACACTTTAGAAAAATATAACACACTTACAACACACAATTGAGCTCAACGTAGTCAATGCTGGAACAAGCACATACATGTTAAACACATATAACAAACAAGACACAAAGGATAAAAGACACACAGGAGACATAAGGTACAAGTAAAACACTCTCATATAAAACAATTCGCAATACCCAAACGCAAGCGCAATATCTTACAACTAATACAAGTCTTAAAGTTAGAGTAGACTTCGCTAAACACTGAAGGCGCCATTCAATGTTTAGTGATGCCTATGGCGGTCCGTCCCGATCGTTCACGTTCAACGCGCGGGAGCGGACTGCGAGCCGGCTCTGGCTGGGCCCCCTTATATCCCCACCGGGGCTGCCACGCCCAGGATATCAGGGGTGGGGGTGGGGGTGGGGGTGGGGGTGGGGGGGGGGGCACTTTTTGTCGGGGGGGGGGGCACTTTTTGTCGGGGGGGGGGGGGGGGGTTCGCATTTTTTTTGCGGGGGGGGGGGGGGGGGTTCGCATTTTTTGCGGGGGGGGGGGGGGTTCGCATTTTTTGCGGGGGGGGGGGGGTTCGCATTTTTTGGGGGGGGGGGGGGTTCGCATTTTTTGCGGGGGGGGGGGGGTTCGCATTTTTTGCGGGGGGGGGGGGGTTCGCATTTTTTGCGGGGGGGGGGGTCAGGTAAGTTAAGTGGGTCAAGGTCACCCACAACACTTGTACTCTAAGTGTTGGCTATACCCCCCACCACAACTGGGTCCCTAGGCTGCACAACACCGCTTCGCCAGTATGTCTCCGGCTTCCATGTGGTGCGTCTCGCTGTTCTCTAGCTCTCTATATGTAAGTAATTTTACAAGTTCTGAATGTAGGTCACTACACTTTAACTCTGGGACGATATCGACTTGTAGTATTTCAGTGTTTTGACTCAAGGTCATCACACTTTAACTCTAGCACATCAGTTATCGTACCAGAGGTGCTCAATAACCTAACTTGTAATGTTTAGGGTGGCGTTTGCACGCCACGTGGTATCGCCATGAGTGTCCAGTCCAAGTTTTAAGTTACATTAATTTTACTGTAATCTTTTCCATTTCTGCTTCGTTTTGCCAAAGTATAAGGTGTCGCTTAATAAAGTGGTATTTCTCTAAAGTTATAGGAGATTGCAAGGATACAATTAGTTTATTTAGGAGACTCTTCATCTTGGAGTTTAACACAATTTCCACTTTGACTTTGCTTCCACGGCTCTCACAGCCTAAGCTGTACAGGAATGTTTCTTCTAGTGCCAACTCCGGCCAAGAGAACAGTGTGTTCACTGTAGGACAGCTCATGGTGAAGTGATGCGATACTCCAGCGTACCACCTCACCTTCCCCCGCTACTGTGACCTTCCCCCACTCCTGCTGTTTCCCCCACCTCTTTTCCCTTGACTCATGCGCTACAAGCAGTCTCTCAGTATTGTGCGGACTTTTGTGAGGTGAAGCCATGTCGCAGGACACTTTAGGTAAGAAACTTAGCCGTGTTAAGACTTTATTAGTTGCTCACTGTCCACCACTCAAAGTTAAGAGAGTTTCAACTTTAGCTAAGTGGCGCAAACTGTTGCGCGGACACCCTAAGTTTTATACAAAACAGACTAATGTCAGTTTTACTGATGAGGATTTGTTTAAAATATTGGATGAAATGACTTTTCCTTGCAAAATTCAGTTAGTTACTCCCATTCCTGACAGTTTAGAGTCTTAGTCTCTCAAGCCGATATACCTAGCATACACAGAGCCTGACAGTCAGTCACTCGGTGGCTGTCGTGGGGTGCGCATCGGTGTCGGCGCTCCGTTGTTAGGTTTTCAAGGTCACAGTAATATCAAATTGTTGGTGTTGTTCTGGTTCAAGGTCACCTGAGGGATAACCGATTGCCCATTTAGGCAGGGTCATGTCAGAAACTCGAGTTTAACTTGGCACTTTTGCCGTTTCTCGTCGAAAATTCGCTCCAAGTGGTCAAGGTCACGGGGACTCTGACTGAAACTCGTAGCGTAGTGCGAGAAACGGCAAAAGTGCCAAAAAATTTTAAGTTTCGGCTTGACCTTGACCTCAGTGGCGTCGGTGACGTCATTTTGATGACGTAAGGGGTGATGACGTCATCAGCACGTCATTTCTGTGACGTCATGGGTGTGACGTCATAGAAATGACGTCATTAGTGATGACGTCATCGATGACGCAATCGATGACGTCATCGATGACGTCATCGGTGAGGTCATTGACCTCGATGACGTCATCCCTCAGGTGACCTTGAACTGGGCCAGCACCAACAATTTGACACTACTGCGCTAATCAAATATTTAAATTTTCATTTTTCCCGCCTTTTCGTAGTTGCTATGAGAACATTCAGTTTTAGTTGCTACGTTTATTTTCACTTTGTAGTTGCTACGTGCGTAGCTACTATGATACCCCGTCGTTTCTACTTGTCAATCGTAGAAGTTCAATTGGTTTCTCAATCTGGTCTCAATTAAAGCAAACAATCTGCCAATGGACATTTGTTTATATGTTTAGATGATAAACAAAGAGATTATATGATTGACAGAACACTCATGATTATACTACAAATAATAATAATAATAAATCCATTCAGCTGATAATAATTTACATTGTATGGGAATTTACATTTTATGAAGAATGTATCTGAAGTTTTTCTATCTGTTTCACAGTTTCGTTAATTTATTTAATACTCTAATTTTTTTCAAATCTTTTCAATTATCTTTAATTGCTTTTTTCTTCTTTATTTTTCATTATTTTCTTCTTTCTTCCTTCTTCTTCAGAGAAATAAATAAAAGAATAAAAAAAAATAAAAGAAGTCTTGACCGATTCTAGTTTAAAAAATTCATCTGTAGATGCGAATTCAAATTTGTCTTCTTGGTCTTTACAAGAAATCTTTAAATATATTTTTAGATGACGATTTCCCGTTCTAAACTGTTCGAACTTATATGATTAAGTTTAATCGATTCGTTTAGCTTATTTTTAGCCAAGAAAGAGTAGACTTTCTAGCCCTATTATATTAATAACAGTATTTTATATGTTTAATTAGAGTACCGCGGGAAACCAGGAAACTTAAGCTAATAGCTCTACAAATATAAAAAAAAGAAAATAAAAACAGGTTTATGGTTGATAACATACAAAAACAAAAAAAGCACCCTATATGAAGAGGACTTTAATTTGTTAACTTTATTGTGCGAATAAATGTTAAAACTAATTTTAATGGAGTAAGCTACTGACTGACCTCTGGATCGTGAGGAGATTTTCAGGCCACGAATTTATTTTATAGCGCTATATGTACATTTCATTTAATATACGGTAAGCATAAATTAATTGTATTTCAAAATAAAATATTGTTTTATCATCAGGGTTGATTAATGCATTCAATTAATGTAATAATTTAACTCTCCAAATCAATAATTCAATGAATAGTTGCAATGGTTTAAAGCAAATTAAGATCTGTACGCTTTTTATTTTGTTAATCTCATAACATATTAGACACTTGATATACTTTGTATGCACTGATTTGTTGATTTAGCCGGGACTGCTGCTGTGATATGGATAATTGCTAGTACGGTAATACTGTTCTCATGAGCAAATAAAATGTTTATTTGACTCAAAGTAAAGCGCCTTAAGCATTTGTTTGAATAAAAATTTCTTTTGCATTGCTTATCGATTTGGAAAATTTAGCTCGTGATATCTGGGGGTGGAATAAGCTCGCCGAAAGCAATACCAATCATTACCTTGTCCCTTGTACTAACTATGTACCTAAAGACAATAAAGCATATTCTATTCTACTCTATTCTATTAACCAGCAAACCCCAAATAAAATTATCATTTTTTATGCCTGAACAAAAGGTAGTCTATAAATTATCTATTTTATTAAAACTATAATAATATGAATAGTTGATGTTCCAGCTCATTACAATTATTTAAAAAGCTTTACTCAAACACTGGGTAACTGGCTGGGTTATAGTGCTCGTCTTTGAATCCAAAGGTTGCCGGTGTTCAATCCTGGGGAAAGTTAGTAGTTTGGGAAAGTTCCTATGGAAACTTCTAGGGAAAGTTAAGGATCGATTCCGGACCCAGTTGCCATTTGTCATTGGGCTATTAATTAACGATACTTTCTAACAACTTTTCGATGTTAGATAGTAACCAGGCTGGGGTTTGGACCGTTCCCCGTCAAAACGTTAAAAAAATGCCACTGGCGTAGATAGACACAAAAGTACTTGGACTGTGGCGCATCCCCGTAAATCTACCAATGTAGATTGTGTAATGCATTAAAAAGTTAACACAAAGCACCAAATAATAAATTAACAAAACAATTAACAAAATGAATTTAGTTTTGGTTTATTAGCATCCATTCTAGTAAATAAAATCAACAATACATTTTTTCTGTTAAATTTAAATTACATAGAAATAATGCAAAAAAGTAATAGATTTTTGTATGAAGACTTAAATAATTACAATGGTCCAAAATATATAGTTAAATTTAAATGATAGATTAGATAGTTATTGATATATATTGCAGTTGATTTATACCACATAATTGATATACTGTCTAAATCTTTTCGTTTCTTCAAAAATCCAAAACTAACCTTACAAGTCAGCAGTTTTGACAGATCATCAAATCAGCTGAGGAAATGACGTCCATGTTCACGTTTCTGCTACAGCAGAAGCCCTAGTAATTCGGTTTCTAACCAAGTTTAATAGGATTAAAAAGAAATTATTTAAGAATACACTCTTGTTTCTCTTATTGTAAACGCAAGCCTTGAAGTAAATAACTAAAAATGCCCTCCAGAAACCAACCTGGCCTTTTAGCTCGAGTGAATTTTCCTCTTTATACGTTGCAAATGTTAACAAGCCGTCATGTTATTGTTGGTGGAGGTGGAGGATCTTCCAAAACAGGGGTTGCAAATGGATTTGTGAGTGAAATTACTTTTAAATTTACTTAAATCCTAGGTCTTGGTGAATTTTATTTTAAGTCTTGTACTATGTAAACTATGTTATATTTTTAGTTAGGAGGCTAGTATTAAACTCAAATAGCTAGGCTAATCATTGTTTTTAATAATTCACAACTGCTTTAACTTTAGTTACCCTGTTAGAACAAACTCTTAAAGGCCTCGGGCTATTAGGCCCAGGGCTGCCGGGAGAATGTTTGTGGGCCTGGGCTGGGGCAGAGTTCTGGTGTGAGGCCTCCCCCCCACCCGCTCAGCCCATCCCTGCCCGCCGTTTGTGGTTGAACCAGATACAATATAAACATTTCTATTTTAATTTCTTTTGATATTTATTTTATATTAATGCACACAATCTGCTTTCTAAAGAGTACTGTATACAGTAGCTTATATGAAATGTTTGATCATAAACCTACACTTTGGCTGGTTCCGAAAGTCCTTAAAGAGAGCTACCACGTGGTTTTAGGCCTAAGTATTTTGAAATGGCTAAGCTTACAGGGAAAACTTTAAATGCAATTTATTTAAAAATGGTTTATTAATTAATATGTTTTTTGTTTACAACTAACTGTATTAAACGTCCAATTAAATAATAATAAGAAGAAATTACGGCGAAACTTCATTATCCGACTCCACCGCAATTATCAATGTGGAAATTTTGATATTGCGACTAAAATTGTGCGATGAAAACAGTCGAATCAGCGATATTGAGATAAGTGTAAGTGTATCATAATAATAAATTAACTAACAATCTAATTGTAAAGCTCCTTCCCCTTTATTTACAGAGATGTTTACCTATAACAACAAAATCAGTGGTGTTTGGAAACATTTAAAATGCATAAACTTATTCCCTTAATACAATTACAAAAAATAGGCCTACCTTTCTGATTTGTATTTGGCAGCATTTGTGTTAGCCTACGCCATTTTAGGTCTAACGAAATCTGCTTCTTCTCACAAATAAGATACCGGTACACCTACACAATAAACTTGGTTAGGAAGTAGTTTATTTTGTGTTGTTCTATAATAGTATTACAGGTTACATTAGCTAAAATTTGTACTTATTTTTGTTATTTTCAGTTACTTATTTGCAATGTATATGTTTTATTGTCAATGTGTTTAATTATACTAGGAATACGCTCCGATGTCCGTCCCGTACAAGAATTTTTTACTCACTTTTTGAGTTATTAAGTGACGCTTTTTATGGGTTTTTTTTAGGGAGAGGTAAGAAAAATGCATTACGCACACAGGTGGCAAGTCTGTAGTGTGGGGCTCCCCTAAAAATGGGTTTACCCACTAAAAAACCTCCTCTACTCTTTAGGATTCTAACCTGGAATTGTTTATCACATTACGTCAGGCTAGGCCTAAATTTGGCTAACGCCGGTGGGGCTTACTCCTTATCCAGCCACTCGATCAAGGGATCTGGGCCACTTTGCGGTCCAGATCGGTTTCTTTTCCAGGAGGATGCCCCGGACGAACTGTGATAAACAATCCCAGTTTTCCTCATCCTCCAAGATCTTTTGGCAGACCGTGTCCACCGAAAATGCACCAAAAAATTTGTGTGGCCTTCAGGCGGGGCCCTTCCCAACGGGAGCAGCGGAAGAATGTGTGTTCCGCATCGTCGGGAACGCCCGAGCAATAAATGCAGTCCGGTGAACCGGTCTTGCCCATCCGGTTCAGGTACGACCGAGATAGCAGTGAATTGTCAAGAATTGGCTGCCGTTCCACCCATGGTTGGATGTGCTTGATAAGTCGCGCAGTCTATCGTCCTCGGGTGTCGTGCTCCCAGCTGTGTTGCCACTGCTGGAAGGTTCTGGAGCGCTCTTCTGTTCTTGCCGTGTCCTTTTAATCTCGCCTTGTCTCTGATAAATTGCCTTCCTCTCTCCTGCCAAGAGCTTGACAGGGATAACTCCGGCGACCACCAGGACGGCAGGCTCGGACACTGTCCGGTAGGCGGAACACACCCCGAGCGCCGCTCGACGTTGAACCCGGGCGAGTCGCAATCTGTACTACTCTTTATCGAGAGCGTCTGCTCACACCTCTGCTCCATAAAAAAGCACGGACTGAACCGCGGACATCAACAGACGTCTTCTGCTGTCGTGGAACCCCGCAGACCATAGTAAGCCATCAGCCTAGTTAGCGTAGTTCCTTAGTAGGCCATCAGCCTACTAAGGAAAGTGACTACCTTAGCGGCCTAGTCCGCCGTACGGAATATCTGATCCCTCCAGCTTAACTTGGTGTCCACCATAATCCCGAAGTACTTAGCAGCACGAGTTGATTGGACCACCTTCCTTCCCACTCAGAACGGAACGACGGTCTCCATCCTCTTCTTCGTAAGGATCACAATCTCCGTCTTACGGAGAGTACGCGAGAGAGCGTGATCGAACATCCATGTGTTGACCACACGCATGACTCGGTTCAACTTTAGTTGGGCCAGTTCAACGTTGCGTGCGACAATGAGAGCTGCAACATCATCGGCGTACCCAACCAAAGTGGTTTCCTCAGGCATCTCCAACCTCAGGAGGCTGTCATAGGCAACGTTCCAGAGATCCTGGCCGAGTATTGAATCTTGCACGGCACCAGAAGTGACTTCCATCGTCCACGTTCCGTCCCTTGTGTCGTAAATCAGGCTTCGAGAGCGGAGATAATCCGCAACAAGATGAGTCGCAACAGATATGCAGGAACGCGAAAGGTGTTGCGAAGCGCATCTAGCATATCGACCCACCTCGCCGAGTTAAAGGCATTCTTGCATAAGCGTAACAAAGAAGCACTACTTAGCGAGAGAAATGGTCGTGGCTCTCGGCTCTCTTCACAGCTCTCTTGACTTCGGTGATAGCGTCAATCTTTCTGAAGCCGTACTGACGGGGGCATAAGTACCCAGCAGCTTCCACGGCAGACGTCAGGCGGGAACGGATCAGCTTCTCGGGCAGCTTCCCAGCCGTGTCCAACATGCAAAAAGGCCTGTGGGACGACGGCAGCTCGGGATCACCGTTGCCCTTGCTGATGAGTACAAGTCTGGCGGTTTTCCAGGGAGCCGGAAACGCCCTTTCTACCAAACAGGCGTTGTACATTCTCAACAACAAATCAGCATTAATTGAAAATACTTTCTTTAAAGCCTCGCTGGGAATCCGTCCGGGTCAGGAGCCTTGTTGCTCTTTAGGGACAAGGAGCAACGGAGGTTTCCATCTCCTCGAATGTGAAGAGTGGAACGTCATCTAACCGTCCAAAGTCAACCAGCGTACATCCTAGGCCTAGCCTACAAATACAAACAATGATTTTAGCTAAGACCTCAAAACAAGCAAGTAACTTAATAATAATTATGCTTATAATATTAAAGGTAAATAGATTGTAGAGCGAAAAAACAATACAATTTAAAATCCATGATTGCAAATTAATAAAAATCAAGTAATGTAAGTATTGTAGAATTACGCTTACTTAACACTTAATGCATATTTTGTTACCTGAGACATAGGCTAGAATGGCACAACACATTCTAATTAGTTGTTCAATTTAAATCTTTCTCCCAAATAGATATTTGTTGTATCCCATAAATTAGTTAATCGCATAATTCCGTACGACAGCAATTCATTCCACATCAACATGCCTATCTTTTGGTATAATTTATAACTTCAACAAGTAAACATAAGTGTTGATCTATTTAATTTAACAAATAGGTCTGTCAAAATATCAATTATATTTTATTTAAAAACGAAACATAACGGCGAGCAGATATAAACAAGAAAAGGTTATGTTAATATGTTGAATGTTGTTTTCAGCAAACACAGCGACAAACTCAGCTGCGATGGGGGAATATAAACTGATCATAGCAACTACATTAGTGAAATCATGTAGCCTAAACAACTAAAGTTCTGTCAAAAATTCCGGAAAATAAGCTTTTTTAATACTTGAAAATAATTGCCCGATTATAGTTTATTACCTAGTTTAAAATACATAAAATCTAACTTGAGAATTTCATTGAAATCAAATCAGTAATAAAAAAGCCTTTTGGGGGTCAAAAATTCGCCTAAGAGAAATTTAAAGTCGCTCTAAAAGAATTTTTATTCTCTATGTTCCATAGAGTAAAAAATTCAATTAGAACAAAACTAAATCAGGTGATACAATTGTAATCATATCGTGTAATTGTATCGACGATAGAATAGCAATATTATCACAATATCGAAATTTCCACATCAATAATAACGGTGGAGTCGGATAATGAAGTTTCGCCGAAATTACAATCATTTCAATCAAACTCAGAAATAGCCTATTCAGGAACCGTAAACATGTTTTTGGATATCCTTCTTCTTGCACTGATGAGGGCGCATCACAAGTCGCGGCTACAGGTGGACTGGTGTCGTGGGTGTGGTGGTGTAGCTCAAAGGCGGCGCGGTGCCGCGGTGTCTGTCCACCAACATAGAGCTTCAAACCGTGGAGACTCATTTTTTTTTGTAGTCTGATCACCACTCAGGTCATAGGCTATACTTTGTTACGGTTTGAACATTTTAATTAATCTTCAAAACTACGTGTATCGTGTTACTACACAGCCTATGCAGCCGTTAAATTTTGCTACCAGTACCGTAAGTAGAAAAAAACTACTCGAAGGTGAGGCTCCTTGTCTTATTGAGGCCCGGGGCAATCTGCCCCCTCTCCCCCCTCCCTCTCGGCGACCCTGTTTAGGCCTACGAGTACAACAATTATTTATTTTCACATATTTGCCATGGTCATATAGATGAATAGTAACGAACAAAGTACCGGACCCCGTGTTTTTTATCTTCTACCTAATAGTAGTGAAATATGTAGGCCTAAAAATTATTTCCTGTTGCAATTTTATATTTGGGCATAGGCTCATTAAAATAATGTGAGGTTTTTTTGATATTCATGTTGGAAATAAATATATTGATTTATTTAAAATTAGCCTAATTATCTTTTTTACAGGAAATATTCGAGCTGTCATACAATGGAAGTCGGTTTGTGGTAGAGGAGATGATACGTCATGAGACTGGACCAAGTGTTGTTATGAACTGCGCTTGTATGAGCACACCGAAGAAAACCTACCTGGTTGCTGGCCAGGAAAGCCACTGCCAGCTCTATCTGGTCACTTCAGAGATTGTGTCAAGGAAAAGAAACATTAGCACATCAAATGGTGAGCTCATCATATTTAATAACCTAATTTGTTTATTAAATAAAATGAAAAAAATCACAGTAAAGTAGTCGTTTGGTGACAAACGGCTGACCTCGAAATAATGTAACTGGCCACTTACATTTGTAATCACTAAGTAAAAGTTGGCTTCAGTTCAAAAATAGGCGCAAAACTTTGAGTCACTTAATAATGCATTTTGATTACTGTATTAATTTTTGGTAGGTGTGCGAGTAGGCTACGGTACTGGTTTTTGAGGTCGAGTAGAGTTGAATCAAGTTTATTAAAAAAAACTTTGAGCTTTCTTCGAGTCAAGCTTTTCCCAACTCATCATTGTGGCAAAAAATATTTTTAATGCAACAGTCCTAAAGATAATACTAATAAAAGTAATGATGTAAGCTATCTGTTGTTATACAATAAGAATTTTTCTTGTATTTAAATGTTTATACATTGATGTACAGTATTTATTCCTGGTTTCCAAAATAATGGTAAATATTTTAAATATAGTTGACCAAATGAAGAAAACTCAATTAAATTGTCCTCTTATCACCCCTTATTTACAGAATTTTACCTGTTACAGTATTTTGATTAATACCCAGGTACAAAACTCATCAATACGACATCCATTGATCATAAGTGCCGAATTCATAATCAATGATAAAAGAGCTATAAATTAATAAATCATTAAATTCCGGCACTATAATACATCTGGAATGGGTACTTTAATATAGTGTGTTGTAAAACCAATCAATATAGGCTAGCCTACTAACAAATTAATGTTTGTGCATAATAAATAAATAAGAAATTTGTTCTATAGTCGACTTCCTCTAATCCAGTCACCTCGGGATTTGACCGTTGTCCAGATAAAAAACTTAAATTGGTTGTTTACTTAAATGTAAATTACAACCTATTAGCCTATATAATTATAAATTACATTTTAAGACAATTTTTAAAATGTACTAACCCAAACTGTATGGGGTTTTTCTATCAACTCATTGTATCATAATTTTTCTGACATAAATAAAAACAGTCTTGACACCAGACAGTAGCAAAAGAACACAAAATTATAGAATACCACAAATAAAAATTCCATAGATTTATTTTTTTAGAAACAGGTTATCTAGGAATACTATTTTAGATCCATACAATTATTAACTGTAATTCACCCTACAAATAGGCCTATAATTCACATACAACATTACTCGTACTAAAACACTCAAGAATATACAGTACTGTAACTATTACTATTAGTAAATCAGCTAAATTGTAGTATGGCGATTCAGAACAAACTCAATCATAGGCCGAAGTCGAACTGAGGTTCTTTGTTTACTTGTATCCCGGAAATTAACAAACATGTTGAATCCTTCAGCTGCGTTAAACATTTTAACATGTTACATTTTAACATGGCAGGCAAAATTTAACATGTTAAATTTCGGCTGCGTGCATGCTGATGAATCATTTGATCACATAATATCACAATTGTTCACGAAATAAATTTGATCACATATCATGTGAGCGGGAGTCCCTTGGCTTATTGCCTATGGCCGACTTATGTTTCCTTCGCACATCTTATCTCATCCAGAAAGTCCTGGGAGAGGGGAGACCTGAATACCTCAGAGAAAGGCTGGAAACCCGCTCTGAGGTACGTTCCCGCTGCACTAGGCAGGACACCATGCTTGAGTTGCCTCGTGTGCGCTGTGAAGGGGATAGGAGAGAGTTTTCTTATTTTGCCCCAAAAACATTAAATATGCTGTTGTCCAGGTTGGGGAGTGGCCTGAGTACAAATGAATTTGTACTCAGAGAGGGCACTGCTTGACTTGTTGTACAAAGAGGGCACTTTTTATAAAAATTAACTTTGTTTTCACCTGAAACTGTACTTTATTTTATTTATTATAAGTTTGTATTCATGGCACATTATGTTTAGCTATTAATTTATATTTATGTACAAATATGACTCGAGTTGTTTTGAAAACCATGTTACATGAAAAACACTCTAAATAAAAGACAATTTTATTTATTTATTTATCTATTTATTTCCAAGAAGTCTTCCGGACAATCCGGCATATGAACCTTAGGAGTCTGAACGAAAAAGGAGTCAACTGTATAGTAGTTAGGCCTATTTTAGTTTCTTATTATTTTAGTGTTATTTTAGTTACTCATTTATGTATACTAGAGATCGCCTCCTGATCGAAATTCGATCAAAATTTCAGTTTATTTGGATCCAAGAAGTTTAAAAAATATTTAATAACTAAAACATCTGTTCTTCCTTTTTTTCTAGCAGTTGTTTTTGCAACAGCTGTCTAATGATTTATTCAATTCTCCTTCGTCCATAAGAAGAACATTAGAACTTTGAAAGCCTGTGCTGCGTAGCTCTGGAGTCCGATGTGAATTAGAATGTGATTCTGCTCATCTACAGGACTATACCTTTCTATCGGTATGCGCGGATTTCTTCTACGATGCACACGAGCTGAGAAAAAAGGAAGAAACTAAACATGCTTGAGTATTAAAATATAGATCTCTCATGCAAAGGAGGCAGTGATGACCATGGATGTGACCAGTATTTTGTTTGAACAATGAACACTATCAAATTTTATTTTCTATCTTGCTCAAATCGAGTAGGTAGCAAATGCGCACTATAAAGTTAAACTGTTTTTCATTTCTTACAACTTACATCTATTAATCTGATAATTATGACGAATTTTCACGGTTTTGTTTTAACAAATAAGATAAGGAAAGAATTTCTATCTGTTTGTGGGTTACATTTATTCCTTATTTACAAATCTTTCCATAATCTTTACTTCATAAGTTAGCTAGGAAACTGGACTTGAACAAACGAGTTATTTACAAAATGTTAAGTCGAGTAGTACAAACTCCAGTACTCGCATTCCCCTACTGCCCACTTTTTGGCCTCATTTTATTAAATGATTTGTTTTAGATACACTCCAAAAGAAAGAGAGCGGGGTTCGTCGAAGAACCACTTCTAGATCGAAGAGTACAAGTGAAGATCCACCACCCAAAACCAGCCCAGAAAATGTCAAAGCAGAAGGAAGCAAGGAGGATAAGGATCCTGCAGACAGACACTTGGAGTTTCATATTAAACCTGCTGATAGCATTCAAACAGATTTCAGGTCAGTCTTTAGGATTCTACACCGATGCTATGGGGCTCCGCCCTATTTTATCTACATTTTTCCATGTCATTCTTGTGGGCACTGGTTTCATATGATTACTTAAAAACCACTTAATCCCTTTCTATGATGCCGACGTTACCAGAACGTATTTTTAAGGCATTTATAAACTTTTTTTTTTTTTTTTTTTTTTTTTTTTTCCTATGTCTGTCCCGTAGACCACGAAGGCATGGGACCCGTCCTTAATTTAATTTCCTTGTAGTGGCTAAAACTTGGCCGTCAACTCCTGACGCTGTCCAATCAGGTTATGGTAAGGTTGGGGAGTGGGTATAGTAGTAATGTGCGGGAGAAAAATCAGGATTATTGAAAAGGTGGTAGATCATAGTAGCACTTATCGATGAGGTACTGCCTGAGTTTCTTCTTAAAACTGTTCAAATTTTCAATACTCTTAATTGTTGACGGTAATTGAGAAAAATATTTAACACCAAGATAACTGGGTTTTGTTTCAAAAAGTTTTAAGTTATGCTGAACAGATGGATTGACATTACGGTTTCTAGTGAAGTAAGAATGACTATGAGCCTCTATCAAATTATTTTCTTTTACATAATTGATAACTTCAAAAAGATAAAGTGAAGGGAGTGTCATGATCTGGAGCTCTTTAAATTTCTCTTTGCAAGAGTCCATAGGCCGTAGCCTACAGATAGCTCTGATCGCTTTCTTTTGAATGACAAATATCCTGTTCAAATTGATTTTACTCGAAGAACCCCAAAGCACCACCGAATATCGCAAGTAGCTTTCTATGAGACTAAAATAAATTAACTTGCAAAGGGAGATATTATTGAAAACTGCCAGACTCCTAATGACAAAAACATTTGAAGTCAAAGTTGAAGCTAATTTGTCGATGTGATCCGACCACCGGAGACTATCGTCCAATCTCACTCCCAGGTAATCCACAAAAGGAGAACTTTCAAGTATTTCATCTTCAAGCATAACTAGTGGTGGATGCAAGCCAGCCCTTTCGAGTCTTCTTTTCTTCTGGCAAGTAGAAACAAACATGAAATTGGTTTTCTTTGGGTTGATGTTTAAGTTTATCCTTGAAAAATACTGAGAGAGAGCTCCAAGCCGACCAAACGTTTCTATTTCTAATTGTGAGACATTGCTGTTTTTAGTGAAAAGCGAAGTGTCGTCTGCAAAAATAGTTAAAGATTCTTGAGGGAAAAAATTAGAAATGTCGTTAATGTAAATAATGAAAAGCACAGGGCCTAAAATTGAACCTTGCGGAACTCCAAAAGTATTATTTGCAATATGAGAGAAAAACTGTTTTTTAAGTCCAGAATTGAAAGTAAAGTTTACTGTAGTTTGCTGTCGCCTGTCATTCAAATAGGACGTCAGCCAACCAAGGGCTCTCTCCTTTATTCCAAGTAATTTGAGTTTCTTCAAGAGAATTTCATGATCAACGCAGTCGAATGCCCTAGAGAGGTCGATAAAGCAGCCGACTGCAGTACCGCCCCTCTCCAAGGCATCGACGCACTTACTCACGAAATCAATAAGGGCTAGCTTGGTGGATCTCCTTTTTCTATACCCAAATTGCTTAGAGAAGAGAAGATTATGATCATTTAAATATTGCATTAATCTGTTGCAAACTGCTTTTTCTAAAATCTTACTGACTGTTGGTAGGAGTGAGATAGGACGATAGTTCCGGGGCAGAAGTTTACTGTCTTTTTTGTGCAATGGTTTGACAATGGCCAGCTTCCCACTGTCCGGAAAAATCCCCTGCTCCAGGGAAGTATTGACCAGATGCAACAGCGGACCTTCAATTTCTTGAGAACAAGCTTTGATTATTTTGCTGGAAATACCATCATGTCCTGAGGAATTTTTATTTTTCATAGAAGTGATAATTTGCTTAAGTTCATTCAAAGTTACAGGTTCAAAAATATTTAGTTCAACTACAGAAGAAGAAGGATCGAGATCCATTTCAAAAACACTATCAGCACCATTGCTACTATTACAGTTCAGGAAAAAATCATTAAAAATATTACAGACTTCAATTGGATCCTGCTTCAAAGTGCCATCTATTTCTAGACAAATATTTGATTCAGTAACAGAGTTTTTTGTTGTTCTATGACTATTTATTATTTTCCAAGAAGTTTTACAGGGATTGTCTGACTCTTTTATTTCTCTTAAAATATGCGCTGACTTAGCCTCAAGGATTTTACTCCTATATTCTTTTTTTAATTTGTTATAGGCTGACTTACGCTCATTACACCTGGTCAAAGTCCACTCCAAATAAGAATTATGAACTCTATCCTTCATTTGTTTGATTTCGTTTGTTACCCAATTCAGCTTCTTGTAATTCTTTTTTCTTACTTTCTTGATTGGGCAGGAGATCTCCAGACAGTGAGAAACCGTACCAACAAAATTGTTGTACATCTGATGGACTGACGTTGCAGAAAAAACATCAGACCAGTTTTCCCATTTCAATCTAGTTTTTAATTCTAAAATATTCTGTGATGAAAAATCTCTAAATTCAAAAATTTGATCATGAACAGGAGTTATATTATTTACTGGCATCTCAAGTACTATTGAACAGTGATCAGAGATAAACTAGGATACAATAATATACACCAGTGAACCAGTAAATCTTTCATGGTAATTTCAGTAATTTGTAGAGTAAGCAGAACTAACGTATGAGCTCACTGAGGAGCGGAGCGAACAACAACAAGCTCACTCATTGACACATAATCAACCACTTAAACTCCATCCATTACGATGAGGAACTATGGAAAGGAAAGTAAATATGACAGTAGACCACAGACAAATTTAAGTAGGCTATATAGATAGGCCTATTTGTTTTTCCTTATTGACCTACATGATATTTTGTTAAATTTTAAGTTGATATAAATAAAACAAAATATTCTTTATTCATTTTTGTACTGGTGCATAGGCCTATACAATACATACCGTACATAAAACAGTACTTTGGACTTTGGATCAAACAGGACAACATAATTATTGACAAAATAATTACTGTATTGCTATACGGGTCAGAAACTTGGTCTTTTACCAAAAAATCCCAGAAGAGCCTAATTACTTATTGAAAATAAAATTTTGAGAAGAATTTTTGGACCAGTAAACAAAGGAAATGCATAGAGGACAAGGAAAAATAGAGAGTTAAAAGAATTATATGGTGAACCAGATATTGTTGGAATAGTTAAGAGTAGGAGGTTAAGATGGCTGGGCCATATTAACCGTAGAAGTGAGAGAGAAATGATAAAGATGGTGCTTAGAGGTATACCAGAGGGAAGGAGACCATTAGGAAGGCCAAGGATGCGATGGGTTGATGAGGTGATGAAGGACCTGAGAAGAATGGGAGCTGATTTGGAGCTGTCAGAGGACAGAAGAGCTTGGAGGCACATGGTTGGCGAGGCCAAAAACCACCTAGGTTTCCAATGGCCACAAGAGTAAGAGTAAGGACAACATAATCTAAGCTGTGGATAAAAGCTTTTGTTTCATATCATACCAAATGCTAATTGTTAATATTGCCAATAATATTATATGAACCTTTTTTCACCTTAGTCTCAGGCCATAGTAATTTAATAAATTTAATGAAATCAATATGTTTAAAAATGTTTTTTACTTTGGAAAGAGAGTCTTATCATAAAAAAGCATGCCATCACTGACAAAGGCAAGTCAGTATTGTTCCTGAATTTATAACTTATCATACATTAGTGTTTACCTTCAATTCTTTGACTCAATGTCCAGTAGACATAAAATCCCAATGATCACTTCAATATATATGGTACTAGCGGAATACCCGTGCCTCGCTACAGAAACTTTCAAATTGGTTGAAATTTTTAATAAATTAGTGTTTAAGTGCCAGATTTTCATAAAATAAATCACAGTAAATAAACAATAGGTGATTTTTCACCTGATTTTTCCTTTGTTTCTCTGTGCGCCTGCTATGCTATTCAAGCCTTGATGTATTTTGTTGAGATTCTGGGATCGGCTGACAATTGGGAGAAATGGGCTCTTTTTGTGGCCCTAAATCGTCAAAGTGTCCGCCAGACAGGGATTGTGTAAATCGGAGTCTTTTCACGGGGTTACGTTCATCACTTAACTTGATATATTATTCATCATTCTGATAAACCTTAAAACAAATGGGAATAGTTGTGAAGCCGCAACTAGCTCACACAACCCAACAAAGGTAAACGGTTTAGACATTTCATTGAAGTATTCCCTGGAATTAAGGTAATTATTCCCATCACTGTCGTGGGATAAGATTGAGAAGTCCCAGTTCCTCACAATATATTCAACAATCGCTTCGCGCACAGTTAGTGTGTTATGTGTGTAAGGTGAATTATGAATGAGAGTAAAGTAAATAAACACGCACCATCTCTTCTGATGTTTATATGTGGTCCGAAATAATCTTAGTAAACTTAATTTTTATTCTAACAGCTGATGATTAAATAAATTGCAGAGAACTACTGTCAAATAGTTCTCATCTGCGATAGTGTAAACAAAAACCTAAAACAAATTATCCTTCCTCTACAAATTCCATGCTAACTTTGTCCTGTGGGGTGGGGCCCATTGGGAATTTTGTAAAATCGCTTCTTATTGTCTGCTTACACTATGAGAGGAATGTGTATGCAAAATCTCATGCTTCTAGGTGCTATGGTTTGGCCTGTGCTTTGATCGGAATTTTACATTTATTTATATATAGAGAAGATTAAATAATATTGTTACCTAAATCACTATTTTGAGACAGGGACCTCACATAGTGAGTATTTTAACCTGAATATGAATGAGAGATGAGTGTAGGATGATTGTGGCACGATCTTGTAGTCTTGTTACTGACTAAGCCTATATTTAAGGACCTTAAAATCCTCTCTGTTGTCTGTTTGTACATATATCATTGTTTAATTTACATTAGGACTAATTGGCAACAAGTCAGTGTTCGGGGAGTAGTCCATACATACGGGACCCGATCAAGAAGTCTGATAAATGTGCCTAGAAGTAGACTACATAAAACTGATACCTCTGTAATTATAAGATGTAGCAAATTTTATTATAAGCTGCCTGGTGAAGTGCGTAACCTTAATGACAAATGTTACAGGAAAACAATTTTATCATTTTTAACAAATAATTGTTTTTACAATGTAAATGAATTTATGAACACAAACTGGACTGCCTTGGATTTTAATATAGTTAGGCCTAAGTAGTCTTGAGAAATAAAATGTTTGTGTCATTATTATTCTGACGTGCCAATGTATTTGTCATGAATATTTACTGGCAAATAAAGAGTTCTGAGTTCTGAGTTCTAAGGCCGACATTCTCCTTAGGCAGGACTGTTAATTAATAGACCAACAGCCAATGGTGTCTAGGGACCTACAGTTTAACGTGGGATCCGAACCAAAATTTCAACCTCATATATACAAGTTGGTCTAATTATGAGGGTGGTCTTTATGAATGAACTAGTATTCACTAGTGCGGACGTTAATCCCCACTAGGGAATATCGCATCCACAAGCCATTGCTTATAACTATCCACAATTCATGACCTTCAAGTAGCTGGATTTCCAACCCATAAATTTTGTCTTACAAATGTCCAATTATTCCGCATCACACTTTTTCTTGTATCTTTTAGTTTCATTTTAGTTTAAGTTGCAATTATTGTACCTTATGTAGTTAATGTAAGTTGTATGTGAAAAAGTACTATTGACCGTTGAGAGATAATAAATAAAAAAATTAATAAACAATAACTTTGATCATGTAAGTTTAAAAGATGAAAACAGTATTTGATCAGAAACCTTTAAAGAGGCCAATTTGACCAGTCGTGTGCCGTGTCTGATCATGATCGGTCGTGTGCAGTTCGGAAGCGCTGCAGAGAGTGGTGAGGATCAGCCCCTCCGGCCAGCTGATGGCCACTGGCGGGACGGATGGTCACGTCAGGGTGTGGAACTTTCCGTCTCTCAAGCCCCACCGTGACATTGTGGCCCACCACAAGGAGATCGACGATCTGGACTTCAGCCCGGACAGCTTATCGGTGGGTTTCTCTTATAATTCGGCCGAAAATCTTCGGCCAAATGTATAGGCCTATCAATGTTTTCACTGAGTTTTCTGTATATGTGTTCTGTCATGGACACGTTTAATGGAACATAATAATGCAGTGTTGGAGAAAGTTTTCCAACCGTACAGTGTTGCTAACCGGTTTTGATTTTTAAATTATATAACTGTAAATTTATTGGGATACAGTAGAACCTCAATAGTTCGACTCTCGATAGTTCGACACGGTCGATGACAACTTAACATGTTAATAACGACTGTTAGTGTCCATGTCGGAGACTGACCAAGGTGAAAATGGAAACAAAGTGGCAATTAAAATCCATTTTGTGGCCCCTGGATGATGTTTGAACAATTAATGGTAATCTTACCTCAGTCAATCATCCAACGATAAAAGGTTAATTCTCCTACGTAGCTGACATTTTCATGCTCCCATTGTTAAGATTACCCATATACTCCCTATAGTTCGACACTCGCTTAGTCCCAAAGTGTCGAACTATCGAGGTTTTACTGTACAATGAAGTTAAAGTGATCAAAGCAGAAGAGTTTTCTCAAATAAATGTGAAAAAACAAATGTTTAAAACTACTTAATAAGTGTGATTTTAGGCTCCTTACAGAGTAGAAGTTGGTTGGACTTTGATTATAATATTACAGTTTTGATATTGAGCCCATCAATTGTTTAGTTATGTTTAAATTTTGTGTCGTTCAGTAATGACGTATACGTTAAGCGCACGGCAGTTTTCAATCTGGTTGTGAATGTGCTAATTAATTTACTCATTCTATTCTAATTTTGGTAAAAAAGGTTTCCAAAAAAAATATTGAAATCAAAATGTCATGCATTTTTCTATTTGTTATGCTTTTCCATTATTTTCTTTTAATTTTTTCACATTTTAGATTGCAGGAACATCAAATCAGATAAAAACAAAACAGAAGATACACACACTATATGTAGTTCTTACCCTTGCGCCCGTGAGGACACAAAATGAGACTCTGTTGTTTAGAAATAGTGTAAAAAGAGATAGATTTAGTTTGTAAGAAACTTAAAAGTTATGCGGCCAAAAACATTATGGCACATAAGCCGCTCGGTAAAAAACCTGACTTTTTGACCTGCGAACCTTACTCAAACCTGCAACCTTACGGTGGAAAGTAGGCCTGTGAGAAATGTTTTCATTCGCATGACTAAATAAATACCTTGTTAACAAGGTATTTTTCTTTATTATATCAACTACTGATGTTTAACGAAAAAAAACATACTGTTTTACAATGATTTTTAACTTAACTGTTACAGGTTTTAATTATGTCAAAGATGTCAGTATCAGTTTGTGAACAATGTGTAGTTTTTCCTAGTATTAATACCAAACACATGGTAAGAAACCTGTCATACTTTTAATCCAATCATGGTAAATATCATGATAACATCATTCAACGACATGATAAACTAATCATAGTAACATTTAATTTTAATTATCACACAATTATTGACATGGTGCCAGATATAGGACAGAATGTGATTATAATTGTTTGTACATAATTTGTGATGAAAATTCCATTGATCATCAATAGTTAAAATAATCTATACTAATAACTTACATTAAAAATACCGATCTTTCTGCATCTCAAAATGTTTATAGAAATTTTAATAATACAAAACTCAAAACCACTCACATACTGTAAGTTTTAAAACTATTTATTTAAAATTACTGTTATTTTATTTAGTTTATTTGTCTTATAAATGAGCCATCAATATAGATTTAAACTAATAACACGTATAGTGTGCATTGTTCCATTCATTTTTTCCTGTACTTCAAAATAATATTCCATTTCATTATTTTAGGTTGCCTCTGTCTCAAAAGATGGGAAAGGATACATCTGGTGTATTAAGACTGGCAATAAACTAACTGAGTTGGAGTGGACTCCTACAAACGGGACTAAATACCTCTACAAAAGATGCAGGTACCGTATTGGTTTACCATTAGGAAATAATTTATCTTCACATTATAGTCTCTTGATGTCTGATAAATGTTAACCCACAAAGTTGAGTATCCAATTCTTTGTTGGAAGATGAAAAAAAAGTTGTCTAATATATGTTTAGTTACCTGTCAGAATCTATTGAAATTCTGTAGACCCTCTCTTAATTGACCCTCACGGAATCAGGCCTGGGCTGGATAATCTAAAAGGTTGGTTTAAGTGGGCAACTACTTAAATTTAGGCTAAGCCGTGTTCGCACGGGGGACGCAGCTTAATATATTTCAAAATAAATATACCATTTGCAGTTTATTGTAAAAAAAGGCAATAATAAAAGTAGGCTATACACATGTGTGACGTACTGTATTTTAGTTTCCTTTGTGGTTCATAGTTAACTTAGATGCAATTCTATTTGACTAAAGCAAAGGATTTCTTGAATCCTTGATTAGGTTGGTAAAACTGACCATTTTTACAGGGCAAATATACTGACCTCTATTTTGTGCCAGAGCGGAGGCAGTTAATTTGAGCAAGGGTTAATAGAAGATACTGAAAGAAGGTTTATGAAATGCTGCATTACATATTACATAGAGGGTAAATTATCTGAACTAATTTGGGCCGGGGGTGGTTCGGATAATTAAATCGTTCAGATAATCTAACACAACAATTATTTACCATTTATAACCACTAAAAAGTTTGTTGATATTTTTTGAACAAAAATATTTTCAAGTAGTCTATGGACTCAGAAAAATAAGGGGACATCAATATCAATAAATAATACCCAAAAATAGATCAAATCAATAAATAGTACACACAATTTATATTTATGCCAGTACTTCGCAACGGTACTCAAATTGATTGCATGTAAACCCAAGAACTATTTTGCCCTTCAGGCTAACTCATTCGCTGCTACGCTCATTTGCTGTCACGTTCAGCTCGTTCGCTACGCTTACTTGCAGTCAAGTTTAGCTCGTTCGCTGCCCTCATTTGCCTCAAGTTTGTAATATAATTTATTTTTTATTACCAATCTTCCCATAATGTTTTAAGTGAGAACAGTTGAGGTGAGCTCATTCGCTACGCTCACTGGCCGTCGCTATCAGCTCGTTCGCTGCACTTACTCGCCTCAAGTTTGTAATATCCTATAGTTGTTTATTAGGTCTTACCTAATATAGTTGTTCATTGATCTTATCTCAGTACTTCAAATGAGATCATCTGTTTATAAATTGGTATTCCAAATGTAATCATGTGTTAATTACTAACATGTTGCATCCATAAGAATAATATTTTAACCTAGTAGACACCTGGGGCAGAACTCTATGATGGTTGGAAGGATATTGTTAATTTTCCCGGGGTTTTTACGCCAAGAGCTTTCAATGAAGTATATATGGTTGTAGGGGTTTTGACTTCTGGGAATGCCAAAACAATATGTGTAACATTCGTCATTCAAACCAAACTTAAAATTTATTAAGTGAAAACGGTAAAAGATAGAGCAAAACCTCTAATACAACAGTTGTAGATAATTTAATTCCGCATTAAGCACTTCCCATCAGATTTCAGATCAGACACACCCCTGAGCCCATAGACTGCAAACACTGGACCCCGGCTTTTCAGCCACCACGGCAATTTTTAAAGGTCTCTATTTTCAAATGGTTGAAGAGGGTGATCATACATTAATTTTCCTGGATTTTTCATTAATTTTATTTAATTTTCATTAAGTATATCATTAATTTTCCCAGGGTTTTCACGTCAAGAGCTTTCAATCAAGTATATGGCTGGAGGGGTTTTGACTTCTGGGAATGCTTAAACAATTCGTGTTACATCCTTCCAACTTCCATTCATAGATATAGATAACTAAAAAAGTGTTTAACATAGAATAGTGTAATTTTTACACAATATTCATAGAATACTCTTCTTTTTGTTTATGCGTTTTGTTTGAAGGTCAAATAAAAGTAGCCCTAAAAAATACAGTTGTGGCATCCTTATAACAAAGTATTTCAACATTTTAAACTGAGTTTGAAACAACCTAAACAGGTTCATTAGGTTAACTGGGTTTTCACAATAATCTAATTCATCAATTTAAATCAGTTGGCCACACCTTGACCAAATAAGCAATTTCCTCCACCGAGATTCTCCCGCAGGTTCGGCCGAGTGGAGGAGGACCCAACCAAGAGCCGACTGTTCCTGATCTGCAACCCCGTGAGCCGGGTGGGCAAGCAGACAGCGTACATCCAGCTGTGGGACCCAGCGCGGGGGCTGCGCCGCGCCGCGCACGTCGATGAGAGCCTGTCCGCGCTGGCGGTGCGCGACGACGGACGCTTCCTTGCGGTCGGCACCATGTTCACCGGCACAGTAGACGTATACATCGCGTTCAGCCTGCAGGTGGGAGAGCATGATGGCTGTTGATATGTTTTCATTTACTAAAATAAAAATGAATCTCTTACATTTTCTTTACTTAACAAAATCTTGGATTTTCGGTATAATTTTTTTTTTAGAAGAAAAAATCACACACGAAACAAAAGCAAGATGTTTTTTAATTTAATTTTTGATTTGTGTGTGATGTTTGCTCCCAAAAAAAGCTTATGCTAAAAATTTTAGCTTTTTGTTACGTAAAGAAATTTTAAATTGTTGTTTTTTGTACTGTTTAGTAACGGACAGGGATTTTGTATGCAACTCACAATTGAAATACTAAATTTCAAACATTAGACACTTCTATGATACATTTTATTGCTACTAACATCTATTAAAACTAATTATAGGATTTGAATCATACTTTGTTTGATGGTTAAACCACCATCAACATTTGTACATCACACACACAAGAAGTACAGTAGAAGCCCTCAAATGCGGCCACCTCGGGACTGGACCACCCGCTGGATTTCAAAATGGCCGGATTAACCGACGGTTTATTGCACGGATTAAACAGGGACCTGTCTTAAATGTGTGTTCCAACAATGAACTATTAGGATGTAGGTACTTAACAATGAAAGGTATCATACTTGCCCAATCAATGCTATATCAACTTTGTAACCATCATGATTTGCTCCCTCTCTGACGTTGTAGTGCCGAAATGACAATCGGAAACGGAGAAGCGGTCGCTAGCGATGGACCTGCGTTTAACAGATAATAATACTGGTCTTCTGTCAACGAAGGCCCTAACCTTTAAATACGATTGTAAAAGTCACAGAATCGGTCTAGTGACCTAACTTCCGTGTTACATCTACGTAACACCCAACAAAAAGATAACGATCAAAAATAGAAAACTAACACAAAATTTTAGAAGACATTCGAAACCGAATACTTAAGAAATCGTCAATAGAACTGATATATTTTAGTTATACAACATGGGACAAGTTGACTCTTGTCTATTATTTCCCGGGGCTGAACATTTAATTTCCGGAATACCGCGGCTGGATTGTCCAGCGGCTGAACCATCCGAGGCTGGACTAGAGGGCTTCTACTGTATAGTTACAAGATTCACTTAATAATAGTTCCCATAAATTTACTAAATAGTTAAATAGAGGAGGACATTGAATAAATGTTAATGGTGGTGTGTTTGAACACTTCAACTAAGCAAAATATCATTGAACTCCTAAAACAGTTGCAATACTTCAAGTAATCCCTGTTAAGGAATACAACTTTATAATTTTTTTTTTTACATCTAATAGATCTTAGTAACAAAATTTCTTAACATTATTGCCCATGTTTTTCAGGTTTATTTTTCTCATTCATCTTTTCCTATCTGATGTTAGTATATGCAGTTACATTTTAGATTTGGTTTTGTCATGATCCTGATTGCTGTAGTTGTTTGTTTGTTTTTTTTAGGCATAGGTAACATTAGTTGAGTTTTACAACCAACTTTGAATAAATAGCCTATCAAAATCCAATAGTCTATTCATAACGATACCTGGCACAAAACCTGCTTGGTACTAGCTAAGTTGGACATGATGGTAGTCATTAATTGTACCACAGTCTATAGTCTCTTGGCTGTGGCCCGTTGACCTCGTCCTGACGTAGTTCCTCTCATGTCCCACAGAGGGTATTGAATGTGAAGGAAGCTCACAGCATGTTCGTCACCGGACTGGAGTTCCTCCCCACGCTCGGACAAGAGACTTCTATCACGACCGTGTCCGAGGCTGCGGTCGTTAGTATATCCGTGGACAACAAAGTGTGCATCCACAACCTCCCGTACAGGCGTAAGTAGCCCTTTACCGCTTAACGTTTTTGGCTGCTTTTTTACACAGGCAGTGACCCCAATTGTGTAGTTTTTTCTTATTGTCGTAACGACCAGTCTACCTTTTTTCAAAGGGTTTAATCAAATGTGTGAAAAATTCTGAAGTATGCAAATATTTGCATTCTCAAGATTCTGATGCAAAATATTAACCCTTTGCACTCTCCATATGCAATACAATTTCCTTCTAAGGGCCGGTTCCTAAAAGCAAGTTTAAACCTAAAATCAAGTTTAAACCAAAATTGTCCCCATATGATTAATATTGAGTTAAAGTACATTTAAGTTAAACGTGTTTGGAGAAACCGGGCCTGAAATTGCTAGAGTTATGCATAAAATAGGACTAAGAAATTTTAAATAAAAAAATCTGAGTTCTGATAATTCTTGCATTGAATTCTAAAATATTACATAGAAAAATGTTTTTTTTAATAATTTTTTACTTTTCAGTGTTATGCTACAGTCGGCTAATCCGAAATATTGCATTGTGGAGCTTTTTTAGCGAATTTCCCCATAGGGAATACGCTATTACGGTAGTAGCCATGGTAAGACCTAAGCCCGGGACCATTTTACTTTTTTATTTTGAGGTCCCCAGAAGCCAAAAACACCGTTCGTTCATTTTCATATATATATATACCCTATATATATGTGTGTGTGCGTGGTACCGATAACTTTTGAAGCGTACCTCCGATTTTGATCAAATTTGGTATGAAGGTGTAAGACCAGGTCTATTTTCATGAGTTCGCAAACCAGCATTGTCGGGTTATGGGAACGGGGTTTTATGGGGTTTCAAAGGGGTCAAAATTGGGTTTTTGGCATTTTTGGACCTCAATTTTAAAAATTCATGAATTTTAACTAAAACCATTCGAAAGAGCTTAAAAAAACAAACAATTTAGTATTTTGAATTTTTAACTTAGCTTAAATGGTTACGGAGAAAATCCAAAAATGTGTTTTCCATGTTATTCTTATGGGAAATCAAGACAACCCTATATCTTACTTCATTCATTTCATTTCATTCGATGGGGCGGACCTAATCCCAAGGCGCGTCAGCCGCAAGGGCTTTTTGCGCTCCCCATATGTGTTTCAGAGCTCATCCAAGTCTAGGAACCCGATGAACTTCTGCAACCTGCAGACTAGCTCCTCTTGAGGAAGGAAAGAGCCCCTCCGCAGTCCTCCGAGGGCCCTCTCTCTAGCCTCTTCCAGCTCCATGCAGTCGAACAGCAAGTGATCTGCAGTCTCTTCTGACTGCCCACACTTCCTACATACCGGATCCCCATTGAAGAGACCCATGCGCTTCAGGTGCTTCCTCAAAGAACAATGTCCTGTTAAGAGCCCTGTTACTTGCCTTATTTGCCTCCTTTCTAGCTGCAGAATATTAGAGGCAATTTTCTGAGATGGAGAGTGAAGCGTTAGCTTACTTACCCTCAGTTGTGGTATTCTAGACCAGACCTTTCGATGCTCCTCCCTCGCCCATGACGTGACCGCTTGACACGCATACTTACGAGAGACAGCACAGAACGGCTCTGGGCCAGTGAATGCTGACGACGAAGCTACGTTGACCAGGGCGTCCGCAGCCTCATTCCCGGGGATCCCCGTGTGACCAGGGACCCAACAAAGCGTCACGCTGTTGCATCTGCCCAACGCAGATACCATGGTGAAGCAGTCCCAGACGATCTTTGACCTGAACTCATAAGAGTCCAGAGCCCTTAGAGCTGCAGGCTATCTGAAAAAATGGAGATGCTCCTGCCCCTGATGCCTTGCACCAGGTTCAATCTGGCGCACTCCATTATTGCGACAACCTCCGCCTGGAACACCGTTGGGTGCATCCCCAACGGGGGGGGGGGGGGGGGGGATATCTTACTTATTTGTTGACATAACTTAGTCAAATTTGGTATGTACATTATCTAGATAGGGTTTAATTTATACTTGCTTACAAACCCATATGGCGGCAAACCTACATACTCACCCCCATGGGGTTTATGGGGAAAATAAAAATTGTCAGAGCTTGATACAATTTTGTGTTTACATTCACCAATTTATTGATTAATTTAGATTTTCTAACAGCAAACCTACATACTCGATCCTATGGTGTTTTTATGGGGAAAGTAAATAATCTAAAATTCCATTGGAAATTCGCTGAGTACGCAGGTCTGCTGCGACAGGGGTATTTTTGGTTAAAACAGTGTTATCAGATGTATTAAATATTTTTCCAAAGGTTTATGAAAAAAACATAGCCATGCCTATGCCTATCTCATTATCGTTTGAGCTCTCATCAATTAATTGTATTATATATTGTACAATACATTGTATTATAGTTGTAAAATAAGACATTCATATGCCATCAAATAATATTGGGCTATAATTTGTTTATTTATATGAAAAAAAAAAATTAAATCCTTAAACTTGTAGATACTAAACTAAAACCAAACCCACCTGAATGGCAAATTTACAACAAGTGCAAGTTTAAAGATTTTATGCTAATATGATACCATTCTTGGCATGACTATGCTGTAGCATAATCAACAACAATAATAATTTCTTAATTAATAAAACCAACTAACCATCACCAATGAACTTTAAACTAAGAATCATTACTAACTGTTTCAGGAACACTTCCATCGTGGCTCGTGGTTATTTTGATCGTCGCAACATTATTCGTCACGTTCATGTTTTGCAGCTACATCGGATTATGACATAAAAAAATTCAATAGTTGTGTCTTACACCTCTTTGCTATGCAATGTTCTGATGTGTATTCTGTTCAGGGGGTGAGTGTATAGTTTACATATGAACTATAACAGTGAGAGGTTTTTAATGTTATCTTTATGTACATATATTAATTTAAGAACAGAGTATTGGTTGATAAATATTCAAATGCAGTGTTTGTTAAATACTGTAATGTATGCTTGAATAGATGTTGTAACATATATTGAGCTATTTTAAAAAGAAATAAAACGAAAACTAGGGAGTTAATTTAATACTGTAATTGCATAAGGAGCATTTGATTACTGTTCTGTGTTACCTTTGTAAGGCATGAATTTATTACAATATTTATTGATTAGTCAGTTGTGTTTTTATATATACAGGCCTATTTTGTTGTTTTGTTTTAAGATTTTTAAAAAGATAGGACGGTAAAAGCTTTTTCTATTGACGTTATAAGTGGGCATCACATTCACTTTTGCATTTTAAGGCAGTTTAGAATGTAATAACGATTTGCTTTTGTTTTTATAACATGAGTCAACATATTAAACCAGCGAGCACAGAACAGAAATAGAGAGGCCAGCCGAGCGCAGCGGTAAAGCCATGCGGACAGCGGCTAGGCCCACAAAAGGAGTGGGGGGAACGGGCATACATTCTAGTCGTGAGCGCCATCATCAGTTTTGTGTTCAGTTGTTTGCTCAAGCCAACTCAAAATCAAAATCGGTGTTTGTCGCATTTAACGCAAGTTACCCACAAAAGGAGTAGAGGAACATGGCTTCACCACCTGTAATGTTAGTTGGATTCAAGTGACACCTCCATTTCTGTTCCGGGCTCGCTGTATTAAACCTATGTTATGGGCTGAGTTTGTATGGAATGGAAAGAAGTTCATAAGACACATTTTAAATTATTCACATATTTTGCATTGTTTTTCCAAAGAATTAGCTAGGGATCAGAGAAAAAGTTTGAACTAAAGAAATTTTCAGTTTATACAAGATTGAATTGGTCACGTGCATGATGAATTTTGCTCACAGTGTTATTGTTTATTTTCTGTTATATCATGTATGATTTATCATGCCATCTCAATTATGACATTTTGAGGTTATTATCAAAAGAAAATCCTACTGCACTAAGAAAGTTATTTGTGACCTTTTTATGGATTTTATACGCTTACAATATACTTTTTAATCTACAAAATAAGTGCTAAAATAATAATTTTTATCCTATAAACAACTTTTTGCTAATACCTTTGTGGCTGTGAAGTAGCTCTCGAAATCGATTTGATTGGGAACTTGAATAAAAGGGGACAAAGAAAACAAATTCCGTTTTTTATTGGGTTTTTTATTACTTGTTTTTATGTGTTAAATGTTTTGTGTTGTTTTATACTTTAGTGCCAGGCAAACCCAGCATTTGCTTGGTAAACATGTAAAATTTGTAAAACGAGGTCATTCGCTCCGCTCACTTGCTCCCACAAAAAGCTTGTTCTTTTCACTCACTCGCTAGGCCAAAAGAGTGCTTCACTCTAGTTTACATTTCATGAACCACAGGTGGAAAATGTAACACGTTGTTCTATTTCTTCAGTTATCAAATAGTGTTTTTTCAATTTAGTAGCTACAAAAAATGTCTATATAGATAACATGGGCATTTTGGAGGGCTCTAGGATAGAAACCGGATTTTTCCCAGTTATGGGGCTAGCTCCAATTTATTTCTTGTGGCTAAATATTCCATGGAAAATCCTAGGAGGGAATTAAATGTTGTCCATACAAACAGTGATTGTTGAGTTTAAGATGAACTAAGGGTGGTGATGTCTATACCCTCTAGTGCTTATCAATCTTATGATGGAAATTAATATTAACTTCCCATTCCCACCCTAAATCAATAAAACAATGTATTCCCGTTTTGTTGAATGTAAGTTCTATTAACATAAGTTAATGGCCAAGAAACTTATGGCTATTCTACTTGGAAAATAATGTGATTGTTGAATATAAGTACAGTATTTGTTTTTATTTCAAACGTATGCCTACATCAGAAATCAGATTCAATACGTAAGTTGCCTAGATTTCCCATAGTTACTTAGGATATTGTCCTTATTGACTTTGCAGCTCCATATATTTTTGATGTGTTTGCAAAATTGATGTGTTTGAAATTGAAAAATTGAAATTGTTAATGTATTTCATGTGGGTTTTTTTAGTGAAGGAATTGAATTATTACGTTTTATGTTCATAGTTTCTGTAAATCCGGTGTACTTTTCTTGTGTCTAATGTATATTCTAAACGTTGGTCGGACTGAGAACGGTTATACCTAAGCCTAGGTCTACTCATGTTTTATTTTACATTCCACAAACTTTTTAGTGTGAATAAAAGAAGGCCTTAAACTTTATGTTTAGTGCAGTCTATCTTTTAATTTTGATTGATATTTGTTTTTAAAACGTCCTCCTTATTTCTAACAACTTGTAACAAATTTAAATATTTTGAGAAGGTGTTTGAAAAAGTCAGGGAAAATGGTGATGTTTGATATCAACAGGTTTAAAGTAAAATTTTTGGTGTTGCGGGTGTTGTGATACAGTACACTCTCAGTCATCCTAACTAATGAGGGCGACGGCTAGTTGGACGTCAACAAATTCAGATGAATCAGATCACTACTATTGATGAGCTATATATTAAATTCTCTCATTCTGTACATGATGTTTTCATACACTGTTATTAATGTGTGTTGCGACTATAAATGATTTGATCAGATTTTATTATAAAAATATAAAAATCAAACCTAAACTTATAGGAACGAAAAAATCACACTAAATATTTCATAGCAGTTAGTGACTCTCTGGCATAAATTAGTTTAATTGCTATAAGTCTATCCTCGACTGAATCAAGAACTTTTTTCTGCTTTTCACTCATCATCTATCTGTGAATCGCTGTTTCACATAATGCATGTGCAATCCGAAGATTATGGTTGGTAAGCGGGTCTTTACTTCCTGTTCCCTCTACTGTTTCCATGCAGATAATTACATTATTTTGTCAACCAAATTGTGAAGAAGCGCCTGGAGGTGCAAAATGCAATACGGTCGTGTACTATAGACGTATGCTAAACAGTTACTTTTCAATACCCATTACAACTGGTACAGATACTCCCCAGTACCCAGGTACAAATTAATACCCCTTACAAGTCCTGGTTACTCTACTCCATTAGGCCGTTCTCACACCAAAACGGATGCGACGCGATGAGACCAGACGAAACCTTTTACGACTTCACGAGCGAAGACAATAACATACAGTAGACTCCCTTCTAACTGGCCACCCCGGGACTAGGCCTCGGCCGCATAATGAATTGGCCGGTTAAACTGATGTTCATTTAAGAACTCCAACCTACAATTTTATATTTCCTAAATATAATTATAACTTGAAAACAACTTTAAATACACTACTGTATGTGATTTATAGCTGAAATCCGACACCCATGAAATCCACAACAAACTAAACTAATAATGATTCGTTTCTTTATTGTGGTCTACTGGATAGTACTGTAGGTCCAAACACATCGACTTCCAGTGGCATACACTTCCGTCCAGGACGTTACATTTTAATTGGTTTGAGAACTTCAATATGGAATAACGTTTGAATTGAATGATACAGTAGATAAGAAAACTACGTTTCCGGCGAAACACGGCCGGTTAAAGCGATGTTGAGATAAAAATGGCCGCTTAAAAAGATGTCATTTTTGTGTTAAGGTAGGCCGGTTAAAGCTGAGAAAAGTTAAAAGGTGGCCGGTTAAGAGGGAGTCTATTGTATGTTTTATAGTTTGTGGGTATTCCATTTAATAATATGTTTTTACCTTTGTTTACATTTGTCGTAATATGCTTTGTTTTATCGCGTCACGTCGCTTACGTTTAGGTGTGTGGCTGGCCTTACTCTACCTGATGTTTGCTCTGATGCTCTCTGTAGTTGGTACATATAGATAAATCAGTACCTACTCAGCTACTCTAGTTCTCGAGTATTTTTCTAGAACACCGAAATCTGCATTTTTGTGTTGATGGAAGAGATAATCAAATTCAAAATTATTAAATTACTAACATAACTTTAACAAATACTTACAATAAACTGTAAAATGTATTAATACATTTACTAAAATAATACAAAAAATTTAATTAAAAATGAATTTTGAAAGTAGATTTAAACTTCTCACATGTTTATTAGTTAGTATTTACAAGTATCTGAATCTGCTTTCAGTATCTGTAAAGGGTATTTCTGTTACTCAGTAACGGATACGTTTACTGGAGATCTGCACTTGTTGCAAAGTATCTGTTACTGTTATATGGTCCCACTTTTAGTGTACTGCGAGAAAAACAAATAACAGTTAAAGGTGCTGAAACACAAAAATTAATTTTTCGCTTCAAAAAATACAGATAAATTAGAAAGACGGATTTCTGATGTCATCTAGTTGGATGAATGTACTTTAAGTGTCTTGGGAATAATGCTAGCAGGCGTTTTGTGGTTTTGAATTGCTGCTGTGATTTAAAATTTTATCAACACAGTAAAATTTTTATAGTCTGACATTTGCCATTCCCCCATTAATTGGTAATATGAAAATGCAAAACTCCCTGCATTTATCATAATGTATGAGAGAGTTTCTGTGTGTGTGATTAGTGCTTAACAAGGTGAAGGTTGTCACACAAGCTCACTGGTCAAGTCTTAAACACACTGCTACATCACATTTACTTGCAGTTAAAGTCATTACAATAGCAAGAAAAGACGATTGAAGAATTTTTAAATTATTACAGTAATGACTTTTCGTATTTTCCAGTATAGTGATAAAAAATTTTCAAATTGAATCCCTGGGTGTTTTATGTTGATTATGTCGAATCAAGAAAATATTGTGCTTTAAAACTCCAACATTACTTTGTGGATGTTCTGTATTACCAAATTCCGATACCAAAGGAATCGAAAGGCATGTATTTATGTTATGAGTTCCTAAAATTTATTTTTATTTTTTATAACAATAAACTTTTTCTAGGTCATTGTCGGTTAACAATCTACGTAACATCTATTTTTGTACGTTGTGTTTTCTTTTTTGAAATTTGCCATCTTGTTAGGGAAGATTTGCTTAACATTGATTTGTGAAACCTTTCAGTGAAATGTGAACCAACCACTGTATCAGTAAGAAGAATACTTTGCTCACTATTTAGTGCATCAATAATTATTATTGTATTTATTTTATAATTTATATATTTATTTTTTAAATAAATAAATTATAATCCATGATTATTTGTGCCAGAGCTGGCATGTTACTAAATTATAATTTACCTTTCATCCAACAGTAAACCTTTTTTCTTGGTCATTGTTGATTAACAATCTCTTTTGACATCTATTTTCTCAGTTGGAGCTGTTGTACAAAAGGTAAATCCTTATTTATTAAAAAATAAATAAGCCTATGCCAACTGTTAGATCCTTTATCAGAAATAAAACTTTGTTTTGTTTGTTTTTTGAAAAACATGGATAGACAACGTTGTAGTTCTTTTATATAAATAAAATGTTATTGTTGTTTCCATATGTTAATTTATATACAACTCTATCCAGTTATCTGTCTACAATTAAAAATCAAGTTTTCTTCTTATCTGGTCATCTCATTTACTCACTTACTTGAGCTGGTCTTAGCATATGCAACTGCTTTACTGTTTGAGTATTCACCCTTAGTATAATCACTCATTAGATTTGCTACTTTTACAGGTGACAAAGCACGAGAATAGCTAAAACAACAATGAATTTTATATAGTGGCCAGTTGTCTTCTTGTGACTCACGTACAACTCATCTAATATCTATATTGTTTGTTATTTTCTCAATTTTAGTCATTTTCCTTGTATTCTACATTGAAAAAAACATGGTTTAACATTCTCACTATTTTAATGACGTTTTATTTTAATTTTGTTTCCACTTTTGAACATAACTGGTTTCTCTTAAACCTGTTTACTTTATTTGTTAAATATTAAATAAAAACACTAATGAAAACTAGAGATTGCCACTGGTCGAAATTCAATCAAAATTTCAATTGATCAGGACAGAATTTGTTCTTAACATATTTTGTAACTGAAACATCTATTCTTCCTGATTTTCTAATATTTTTATTACTACAACAGCTGACTAATGATTCAATCAAAATTATAGTTCTTCCATTTTGAAAGCCCGTAAGGCATAGATAGCCCTGGTGGCTAATGTGAATTATAATTGGTTTCTGGTCATCTACAGAACACTACCTTTTTAACGATATGTAGGGATCTTCTACGATGTACACAAGCTGAGAAAAAGGAGGAAATGCTTGCCTATTAATATATAGATTACCAAATATTTTTACTGTAGCCCTCCTGCCATTGAATCATTTTTTTCAATTGGCTATTTTTGATAGTGGTCCAAACATTGGTCTGTAACTATTAAATATAAATCTATTTTTAGGCAGTATAATTAGTTTATAGCCAAAAGAAAATGGCAAATGGGTCCAGAACGAACCCTGTAAGGGATCCTTCAGGTTCTGAAGTGTGATCTTAACCACTTGCCTTCCAAATCAGTTACATTTTTGTTGTTCACATTTAAGGCGCGTTGTTCTTGGAGCGACCCTTGAATTAGTAGCGGAGGAATACAGTAGACTCCCTCTCAATCGGCCACCTCGGGACCAGGATGCGGCCGGATAATAAATTGGCCGGTTAAACCGATGTTCATTAAGAACGCCAACCTACAATTTTATATGGTTTCAATATAATTATCACTTGAAAAACAACTTTAAATACATTACTGTATATGATTTCTAGCTAACATCCGACACCCATGAAATCCACAACAAACCTAAACTAATAATAATTTGTTTCTTTATTGTTGTCTACTGGATAGTAGGTCCAAACGCATTGACTTCTATTTGTAGCATTCACTTCCGTCCAGGACGTTACATTTTAATTGGTTTGAGAACGTCAATATGAAATAACGTTGAATTGAATGATGTAGATAAGAAAACTACGTTACCGGAGAAACACGGCTGGTTAAAGCAATGTTGAGATATAAAATAGCCGGTTAAAAAGATGTTCTTTTTGTGTTAGGGTAGGCCGGTTAAAGCGGAGACCGGTTAAAAGGTGTCCGGTTAAAGCAGAGACCGGTTAAAAGGTGGCCGGTTAAGAGGGAGTCTACTTTAGTAGCTGAGCAACAATAGCTTAGCACTGGTAAGTGTTGTTTCAAATGGGACCATTGTCGTTGATGCGACTGCGACTGGCGTGGCTAGCAACTGTAGCGAGTCTGGTCTGAGGGCAGACGAAGTCACAGTTGCAGAGGGATCGGTGCCAATCTTGCACATGTTTGCTAAAAGTAATCTTCAAAGAATACGGAGCTAGAATTGAAGGTGAAAAGCCTCTAGAAGCGGCTTTTATATTAATATCTTAAGGGTGCGCTCTACCCATCTGCCGCGTGCGGGTGCAAGGGTTTAGAACCTCCGTGTTTGTCGCCCCAGTTGTAAACCGATTTAAAATATTTTGGTGTCATTCTTTTCGTAATATAATTTTGTACTCCGCTATCGTCTTAAAATTTTGATATTAATTAAAATGACTAAGCAGGGTGCTTACTAATAATGTTGAAATAAGCGTTTTTGTATCAAGTTTTAACGTATTAAAAACAATTTTTTAAGAAAAAAATAAGACTATACGTCAGTACAATATAATCTTAAGAACAAGAATCTGCAATAAGATTGGTAAAAAGTTTATAGATAACGATGCAAGAAGGAAATGCGAAAGGTCTGCAATTTGAAAAACATCGTTATTAGTCCACCGATCGATTTCGCACTGAAACAAAAAAAGAGCATTAAAGTACCAAATTTAAAATCACCTGTCATATATTTTCCAAAATGTGAGTTTCGGCGTATAGCGGCAGTTAACAGTCTCGCTCGACAATTTTGACGCCGAGGTAGAGCGCACCCTTGAAATAGTCTTCTTTTCTAGTTGCAAAATATGTCATGTGTACCAACTCGTGTTGCAAATAACATTTCTATCACGTCTTCGTCGTCAACTTTCTTAACTGAAAGATATTGAAAAAAATTCTTTCTTAAACTCATGGTACATTAAAAACTCACAATTCAGCAAAACAATGAACCAGAATCGCTGTAGGACAGTCATTTCAGGGGCAATGCCGTGGTTAGCTAATATCCTTGTGCTACTGTTGCTCAGCTCCCTTCGCTCCACCACTATCTCAAGAGTCGCTCTAGGACAACGCACCTTTAGTGCAGAGTCATAACAGAATAACAATCAGTAAAGTGTTCAGTCACATTAGTATTTGTAATAGTGAACTGAAATTTTAACTTAAAAATAATATAGCAATTCAAATTTAAAGCATTTTTCATTTGATTATTTCTTTAATAATTAACAAATTTTAAATTATGGATGGCATTTGTAGTCTATTATACTACTTTTTTAAATGGCTAATTAAAATAAATCGGGAATAGTAGAATACAGTTATATCACTGTATTTTTAGATAAAATAACCAATGATTTTAACTGTTATTTTGAATAAAAATGATTTTTTTTCTTGATCAGTCCAATAAATTTATTTAATAGAAGAGTGTAAATATTTATTTGTGTATAGTTGTTAATTTATTGTATCTCATGTATGTACTAGTGGTTTACTGAATGTTTTAAGTGCCTATTATTCCCGTGTATTGTTATGTTAAATAAAAATTATTACTTCTTATTTCTGTAAGGTACTTTCAAAACACCTCTTTGTTTGCAGTATACAGGAGGGTTTGTATTGGAAGAGATCACTCCAAATTTCAACCCCGCAAACCTTATAGTTTTTAGATTTATTGTTTTCTTAATTCATATTTAAATTGGCCTTAAGGATTATTTTGAAACAATAATTGTACAATTTGTATAAGCGGCTCGAAATTTTATTATTGTTCCTCTACATTTACTGAAATACTTTTGTGTTCATTGCTATGTGAGTGTAAGATTAAAATCTCTTAGGGTTTAAGGCAGGTTAAAATGACTGCTAGAAAACAAAATTACCAAAATTATTTTGAACAGATTTTAATGGTATTTTTGTTCATATAAATTTCGCCTTTGTTATTTTTGAGGAGGCTGCAAATCAAATTTTAAATTATGAGTATGTTTGCCTTTAAACTGACTGAACATGCCATGTGCATGTAGAATTTAAAACGTGTCTAGGTGTGCCATACTCTATTAGTAATTATTATGTTTATTATGTAAAGATAATAATTATTTTGCAGGGCTGTAAATTTTCAAAGCTGAATGCATTTTGTAACATTAAAAAATGAGCTTGCGACAGGGGCTCCAACACACATTTTGCCCCAGGTCCCCAACTCACTAGTGGCGGCCCTGGGGTCCCATATGATATCAAGGGAAAAAGAGGAGATTTTAGTTATCGGCTAAAAAGGTGGGGGGGGGGGGGCTGCTGGGGGAATCTGGGGTCACATATTGTTTAATAGGTAGACATTAAAAACCATATTTTGAAAGTACCCAAATCATAAAACTTGTAATGAAATAGTTCAACTTAGATTATTATTAATCAAAAGCCTCAGTTTTAATAAGGTACTGAACTTAAACACATCAACTGAATTAGGCCTAACTAAAATAAAAAAATAACTTAAAAATCATTAACACATGAAAAAAAATACCTAACTACAGCAACGAATTATAAACAAGAAAGAATAAACAGCTCCATTAAAATAAGCATAAGACACGGTTAAAAAATTAGTCAAACTAAACTACATCAGTAGTGTTTCTGTCCTTATTTCTAATTTTTTAATTGATAGACTTTCACAACAAAGCAGCAACAACACTGTTAATCATAACCACTCTCTGAACCAAAATATTAATTCTAAAACCTTCATAAATCCACACAAATATTTTTGTCGTCAACTTTTAACTGTTTTCTATTAAATTATAAACTATTTATAAAACATTGAGACAATAAATATTATTGATATAAATTAGGTTATCAATTATTTAGCACACATTGGTAATGCCAAGTAATACTTTAATGGTTTTCAGTGTAGTAAAACCCAAAATAGACGAGTTTTTCCAGTTTATGTTAAAATTCCCCAGTGCTGAAATTTCAACCTTAAAATCCGGTAATCTCCGAAATCCGGTGATATGGTAGCCCTATTGTTAGAACTTTTGAAGTTTCTCATCAAATTTTTCTCCAAGTCTCCAAGATCACGGTAACTCAAACTGAAAACGAGGAGAAAAGTGTGAGAAACTGCAAAGTGCTAACAGATTTTAACTTTCGTCATGACCTTGATCTACAGCACTTAGGGACGTCTTTGACGATGAAGTCAGCAGTTTTGTCACCATGATGTCATCAATGATGTCATACCACAGAGGCAGGGCCTCTGAATAGGCTCAAAAGGCTGGAGCCTACAGCGGCAAAATTTTGCACTTTGGCAATTTACAAAAAATTGAAAATATTTGTCCTAATTTAATAACAAAACTTCCTTAAGCCCATTATTATGATGAGAAGTGTATTCATTTGAGGGAATGGAAATACGTTTATTCTTTTCATACGAATTTACTCCACATAATTTTGTAGCATATTTTTCATGTAGGGTAATTGTAACGACACTCGCTGTTTGTATAGGTCCAGAAATAGGGAACTACACACTAGCGCTCCCAGTGTTTACATTCGCAACTAGTGATTTCCTTTTTAAAACATTTTCATGACTTTACGAATGGGTTGGCCACAAAAAAGAGCAAACGTATGGTTTTATTTATAAAATAAAGTCCCCCATGAAAAAAGTAATTGTCTATGAACTGAACGAAAACTTTAACGACTTGCCAGGTGTAGCTGTTCCTCCAAACAACCAACCTTTCGGCAACATCATAATCAACAGTAAAAAAATTAAAGTTCACCAGGGACCACACACCAGGGACACTAGCTTCTTCTACCTGAGAATTTTCCTGTTAGAGTGTCACAACTGATGATGTTAGGTAGGTATGCTTACTCTATGATGTTAGACTGTGACACTGTATCAACACACTTTTCAAACTTCTACCGGTACTGTTTTTATTTCGGTAAAAAAATGTGTCAATCGGTGATGACAGGGGAGGCTCTAAGATAAAAATATTATGTAGGCAACTTTATGGAGCTTTAATTTATTTCGAATTAAGTTCTATTTTAAGACATAAGTCGTCATGGCGGTGCCGCGCTATTGCTAATTCTTTAGCTTTGTCAAGTGCTGAATTGTATTTGCTACGATTAGAGTCCTATTAATTATTTTTTCGTAAGTTTATTTACACAGAAAGGTGCGGGCCTACGTAAATGTATTAATTGTTAAAATTAAACTCAATTTTTTTTTTTAATTCAAATTTTAATTTAATTTAAAGTACTTTGAACTATGTTTTGTACCTTGTGACAAAACCAACATTATTATTGGGCTGACAATTGCGTTTACACTGCCTTGCCTGTCCGCTGTTCTAGCTGCTCCTGCGCGTGAAGTTACTTTTTGATAATTTGTGTTATGATTCCTGGATTAAATAATTATTCAATTAAAGAATACACAGATAATAAAAGGTTTTGGTACTTAAGATAGTTTTTGGTATATTGAGACATCTGTGTAATTGTTTTATAAGTGTAATCTGTGGCGTATTTTTAGGTGAATATGCTCCTATAAGTGACAATAAAAACTATGTATGTGTCTGTCCCTAAGTAGTGGGAGGGGGGGGGAGCGGCAGAAAATGGATAGCCTACAGGCGGCAAAATCCTAAATCCGGCCCTGCACAGAGGTCATTGAACTGAACTAGCTCTGGTCTTTTGCCTCTGCTGCCTGCCTTTTTACCTGTCAATTTTTTTTATGCATTTTGCGCTTAAACTCTTAAAACTATACTACTTGTGCTCTATTGATGTATTTGAAGCATATATGCACTTCCAAGACCTTTTAAGCATTATATGGGAGTTTTTCTGGTCTTGCATTAGTTAAATTTTGAGTTGGAGAAATTGATCTCATGTAATAGTTTTTCCTCACCACTTTTCCATCAGAAATAGGTTATATCATTTGAAGTTTTTTGATTTTGTCATAAAATAATTGAATTTTTTGTAAGTAAGTTTACAATAATATGGTAGAATTTTGTATTTGTTAAAGCAAATGAATGCACCGAAAAACACAAAGTTATTTTGAGGGCAAAGAAATACAAATAGAATTGATTTTGTTGAAAGAAGAAATTTCATAAAAAATAACATGTCTGGGGAAAATGCAATGGATGAAGCTCTGTGGCTAAATATTGTAAATGTTCAAACTAATATTTTAAATCTTTTCGATAGTAAGATAGTGCCATTAACAGTCTATAGAAGATCGTTTTGGTCCTAATGAAAATTTAGTGCTCCTGGCTAGACCCAAAAAGGTTTGACAAAATAAAGAATAGGACACAATTTCATAGCTCTGTAAAATAAAAGATAAACTTTTTACTTGTCAAGCTTAAACACTTCGCCGACCTCTACACACTGACACCCACACCATCTTCCCTCCACACTCCACAACAAAGGTACTGAAAGGAAAGACTATTGAGGAACCTACAGATAAAGAAGAATATAATCAAGACGAATACAGGGTCAATTAACTTGAAGAGGAAGTAACAATTCTGAAATACTCAGGGAATGAACATTGTTTTATAAGTTTGTCATGTGCAATCTAGGTAAATGTTGTGTATAATTTTTCTCAATCTGGCTTATTTATAAACCTACTAGCTGACTTACTCGTTCTTCGCAACGGTAGGGCGTAGGACCAACTGAAATTGCAATGTGAACCGGAGGCATTTTTACACTTCATGTGAACTCTTTCGCTACGTTCTATCACCATCAAGTTCAGCTCGTTCGCTGCGTTCACTCGCCATCACGTTTTAAGCTAATTCGCTACGCTCACTCGCCTCACGTCTATATTGTCCGGAGATGACTTGTTGGCCAGTGAGGGGGTTGCGGGGTGAGGGGGGAGCTAAAGCATGCCATTGGCCAAAACAATTTTCTTCTTGTTTTTGGTCATTTTATTCCACCATATGTTAAGGTATCAACAAAACCAAAAACATACAGCATCACTATGATGTTTTCTTTTATTTTGCAGTCAGCTGTCTTTTTCTACATTGAATTAGGCTAGCTGGTATGTCAACAAAGATAATTATTTACTTTTTTTATCAAACTTTTTCATGTAGAATAGTACAATTTAAGTTTGTTTTAATTCCTTAGTTGAACAAATGGCCAGTAGATTTCGGATGTAAATTTCCCCTTGCCCCCAACCTCCTCAGTGGCCAACAAGTCATCTCCCGACAATAATATCCTTTAAGTTTTTATTACTAATATTCCCTCAATACTTAAAATAAGAACAGCTGTCTATGATTAAATAAATTGCAGACAACTACTGTCATTTCAAGTAGTTTTCATCTGCGATAATGTAAACAAAAACCCAAAACAAATTATCCTTCATATACGAACTCCATGCTAACTTTGACCTTCTGTGGGGCGGGGCCCGTTGGGAATTTTGTAAAATCGCTTCTTATTGTCTGCCTACTCTATGAGAGGAATATGTATCCAAAATCTCATGCTTTTAGGTGATATGGTTTGGCCTGGGCATTTATATATAGAGATGCCAAGCTTATAAAAATAATAATAATAATATAATATAATCCAAATAATATAATAATATAATATAAATAATATAATCCAAGGGCGGTCTGGCCAGGTCGGCAAAATAACCTCTGCAGTTTGCAGCCCCTCTGCAACTTGGCCTCTGGATTGCAGTTCTGTTGGCCAATGTGAACCAGGATCTTTCTTATGGCAGATCTGATTTTAATAAACGTTGAAATGGACCTATTTTATAACGAATACAAACAAATTAAATGACAATTTGACAGACAGTAGCTTAGAATTAATAAAAACCTTGTTGGGTTAGTGATTTAAACTCTGGGGGTTGAGCATTTGCTTGGTAAACTTAAAAAATTCCTTATACAGTAGTATTATCAGTTACAGACGGTGAGCTAAAATTCCAAGTGCAAAAAGGCTTGTTTTTGGTTGAAGATGAGCTCGTTTACTTCGCTCACTAGCCATTCGGACTACTTTAATGTCCTAAGGGTGTGTATATTTGTTGAACCACACATGTTAACGTATATGTATGTATACGTGGATTCTAATTATTTGGTTAGCAGTTGATTTCATAATTAATTGTGACTGATTCTTTTGTTTTTAAATTCTATAGCAATTTTACAAATTGCTGAGTTGTTTTAGTATACTTTTACATAACTTTTATTTATATAAACATTCATAATCATTAGCATAATGTACTACTTAAAAATGATAAATTTTTTTTATATTTTAGTGCCAGTTAATGATTTAGTAATGACTGCAAGGTACAACCACATGTTTATAGCGGAACAAGTAGTCTGCACTTTGACAGTTGAGTCAGCTGTTGTCATTACTTCTTTGGTTTAATTATTAACTCCATAAGACCAATGTTAAAAATTTTTGAATTTCAATTTAAAATTATAACAAAAAAAGGTTTTTCATAGCATGAAGACCTTTATTTGTATTACTCTGTTTCCAGACATAAAGTTATTTGCAAAAATTTAGGGAAATTGCTCCAGCCGTTTTTTAGATTCGTGAGAATACATATATACATACATATATACATTCGTTCATACAAATGTATATATCTTTCTCGTATTAGAGGATTTATAAGATTATGGTTTAACATTGCTTGAAAATACTTTTAAGCGATTAGATTAATTCAGTTTTTGGTTGGCGAGGGAGAGGGGGTTGAAGGCTATGGTGTTTTTAGTCGGGGGGCCACGAACAGCGTTCAGCCGAGGGCCCCCAGAGCCGCCAGACCACCCCTGAAATAATCTAACGGATTACTTTTCCAAACTTTGATTCATTAAACCAGAGTCTTTTGGCTTGTAGACTGGGCGAGGCGAATGAGATTGTCTTATGAAATGAAATGAAATGAAATGAAATTATCTTTATTTGTCTTTAGAATGTAAGTACATCATTGACAATGTCATAAATACAGCAAAAGCCAAGTCAATACAATACAATACAATAAGGATACATTAAGTATATACAATAAACAATAAGAGAAAATTATAACAAAAAGATTAATTACAAAACTAAAAATCTACATTTGTTGAACTGAAGAATTCGTTTAAGTTATAAAATGGGTTTTCAAAAGCCAGGAGTAAAATTTCTTTTTAAAAACTTTAAAGGGATATGAATTAATTTTATTTTCTAAAAAGTTATAAATTTTCAGTAAAATAATGATATGACTATTAATTGTTTTACTTAGGCGTGTGAACTCTATAACAGCATGATCCTTCCCACGAGTATTGTAATTGTGAACAGAATTTTTGAAATTTAATAAGTTTGGATTGTTTATTATATAAATGGTTAGATCAAAAATATATAAATTTACTATGGTTTGAAATTGAAAATGAATAAAAAGCGGTCTACAGTGCTCTCTTGGATGACATTTATGAACTGCCCTGAGAGCCTTTTTTTGAAGTTTTAATATTTCTTCGATTCTAGGGCAATTACCATAAAGTACTAATCCGTATCGGAAAACAGATTGAAAATAAGCAAAATAGGCCGTTCTTAAATAGGTTTCTGGAATAACGTCAACTAGTCTACTCAAGAGATAAATGACCCTTGAGAGTTTTTTCTTCAGGTGATCAACATGCGAATTCCATGTTAAACTTGGATCAATATAAGATACCTAAAAATTTAACTGGGTCCAATTGTGGTTCAGGCGATATTTGAGAGTTATGTCGAACATTGAAATTTATAACTTTGGTTTTGTTTGTATTAAGCAGGAAACCATTAGAATTAAACCAGTTTGATGCCCTGGTTAGTGTTTCACTAGCCAGTAAGATTATTGATGTCATTGCTGACATTGAAAAAGGTTGTGTCATCGGCATAGAGGATAGTTTTTGAAAGAATTGAAAACGGTAGATCATTTATATATATGAGAAAAAGGAGGGGTCCCAGAACTGAGCCTTGTGGGACTCCCCACTCCACTAGCACTTCATTGGACCATTGGCCATTAACATCAACTACTTGTCTTCTGTTACTTAGATAGGATTCAAAAAAAATTTAAAGCTGATCCGCGAAAACCATAATGTTTCAATTTTGAGATGAGAATTGTACTATCTACACAGTCAAAAGCTTTACTAATGTCACAGAGGGTAGCTTGGGCAAAAGTCTTCTCTTGGAAAGATGAAAGAATATGTCTAATTAAGTCATCTAGGGCATTTAAAGTTGATTTACCTTTCCTAAAACCAAATTGAGAAGGACTTAAAAGATTATTAATTTCCAAAAATGAAGAGACCTGATTATGAACTAGAATTTCAATCAATTTACCTACCACTGGAATAATTGAAATTGGGCGATAGCTTTGTGGCTGGTCCTTTGGACCTTTTTTAAAAATTGGGCAGATGCGTGATATCTTCAGAGCATCTGGAAAAATTCCATCTAACAAAAGGCTATTAATACACTTAGCCAATGGCGCAGCAAAACTAGTTATAATATTTTTTAATAGATTGTTTGACATACTGTAGTAATCACAGCTATAAGAACTACTCATTCCCCTGGCAGCACTCAGTATGTCATTCTGAGTCACCGTTGACCACTTAAAATTAATCATGCTGTTAATAGAACTATCATCCATGAATTTTTTATAAGAGAAATTTGAACTGGAGTTATTAGCTTTCTTTTTTACTTCCTGGACTGATTCTATGAAGTACTTATTAAATGTATCAGCCTCAATCTGACAGATTTCTTGTTTTTTTGCTAATGAATTTACTTTTATTACATCCCAAGCAGCTTTGCATTTATTCCTACTGTTGTCAATATATTCAACATTTTTAGCAAGCTTTGCCTTCTTAACTGCAATTCTGTACTGGCGTTTCATTAAATTATATTGTTGCTTGAGATTAGATTTATTAATATTTATTGAATGATTAAGCAAACAATTCAAATACAACAAATTTTCTTTCATAGCAGCTAACTCATTTGTATACCAATTTTTATTGTGTTTCTTTTTCAATTTAAATCCATTTTCCTTTGTCTTAACAACAATTTTATAATAATTAACACTATTTAGAATTACCTTAAACAAACCAGAAAAAAAGTGCTACAGAATTAGTAATAATATTATTATTGAAAAAGGCAGTCCAATCATATGAAGCTAATGTTATTTTTAAAGGCAGAATATTGGCAAAATCAATTTAACTTTCGTGTGTAATTCATTGTTTGTAGATAATTCACTTCTTACATTAAGAGATGGTTTTATAAATTCAGTACATACTAAGATACCTTTGTGATCTGAAAATGGAAAAATGAAAGTACTCACGCTTGAAATATTTAAATTATGATTACGAATAAAAACATTATCTAGACAGTTTTTTCCCCTAGTAGGAGCGTTATTCCAATGGTAAAAGTTGTGCTGTCTGAAAAGATTAAGTAACTCTCTTACTGTTTTACTGTTTTTAGTTACATCAAAATTTATATTGAAATCACCTCCAATTACTATATTGTAAAGGTCCCATTTTGTTAAAAAATGCAAAATTTTTTCCAAAATTGATAAAAATTCCCATGGATTTCCATCAGTAGAATGATAAACTGAGACAGTGATTGTTTTATGACTGTCAATAAAAGTTGCTGCAGCTTCAAAATGGAATTCATTACAAAATTTAGTGATATCACAATCTCTTGAGTTTATTTCACTATCAATGAAAATATTGGCCCCCCTCTTATATGACGATGCCTAGAATAATCAGCAGCACAATAGAAACCATTTGGATAAGCTAGATTGATTTCATCTTTTAACATCCAATGCTCAGACAGACAAATAACTGATACATTAGAACCAATCAAAAAACTATCCAGAACTGAAACTTTATTTTTTAACCCTTGAATATTTAAAAAAATAATATTGCTTGTGGCATTATTATTTTCACCCGAGGACTTCTGAGCAGATAATGAGTTTAAGGTGTTATTATTAAAATTATACTTCACGTGTTTGGTTGCGATTGAAATTGCTGGAAGTTTTTTGATTTTGTTCCCGGAGAATTTCCACCTCTTAATAACCTATTGTTACATTCTAGGGAAAGAAACACTTGTGGAGAAATTGAACTGGTATCACCATTGCTCTGCTTTAACACTTCACAGAATGAGAGGTTGCCTGGTGTAACTAACACATTTTCACTACTTGGTTTCGACGTCGCTGATTTTTTTTTTTTTTTTTTTAGGGAGAGGCGGAAAAATGCATTATGCACACAGGTGGCCAGCCTGTAGTGTGGGGCTCCCCTAAAAACGGGTTTACCCACTAAAAAAACCTCCTCTACTCTTTAGGAATCTAACCTGGAATTGTTTGTCACATTACGTCAGGCTAGGCCTAAATTTGGCTTACGCCCGTGGGGCTCGCTCCTTATCCAGCCGCTCGATCAAGGGATCTGGGCCACTTCGCGGTCCAGATCGGTTTTCTTTTCCAGGAGGATGCCCCGGACGAACTGTGACAAACAATCCCAGTTGCCCTCATCCTCCAAAATCTTTTGGCAGACCGAGTCCACCGAAAATGCACCAAAGATTTGTGTGGCCTCCAGGCGGGGCCCTTCCCAACGGGGACAGCGGAAGAATGTGTGTTCCGCATCGTCGGGAACACCCGGGCAATAAATGCAGTCCGGTGAACCGGTCTTTCCCATCCGGTTCAGGTACGACCGAAAATAGCCGTGACCTGTCAAAAATTGGGTCAGGTAGTAGTCCACCTCCCCATGCCGCCGTTCCACCCATGGTTGGACCTGCTTGATAAGTCGCGCAGTCCATCGTCCTCGGGTGTCGTGCTCCCAGCTGTGTTGCCACTGCTGGAAGGTTCGGGAGCGCTCTTCTGTTCTTGCCGTGTCCTTGCTGATCTCGCCTTGTCTCTGATAAATCGCTTTCCTCTCCTCTGCCAAGAGCTTGACAGGGATGACTCCGGCGACCACCAGGACGGCAGGCTCAGACACTGTCCGGTAGGCGGAACACACCCGGAGCGCAGCTTGACGCTGAACCCGGGCGAGTCGCAACCTGTAGCACTCCTTATCTAGAGCACCCGCCCACACCTCTGCCCCGTAAAGAAGCACGGCCTGGACCGCGGACATCAACAGACGTCTTCTGCTGGATCGGGGACCCCCGACATTGGCCATCAGCCTACTAAGGTAAGTCACTACCTTAGCGGCCTTGTCCGCCGTACGGAAGATCTGATCCCTCCATCTTAACTTGGTGTCCACCATAACCCCAAGGTATTTGGCGGCACGAGTTGATGTGACCACCTCCCTTCCCACTCGAAACGGGACGACGGTGTCGATCCTCTTCTTCATAAGAATCACGATCTCCGTCTTACTGAGAGCAAGTGAGAGACCGTGATCGGACATCCAGTTGTTGACCACCCGCATAACTCGGTTCAACTTCAGTTGGGCCAGCTCAACGTTGCGTGCAGCAATGAGAGCTGCGACGTCATCTGCGTACCCAACCAAAGTGGTTTCCTCAGGCATCTCGGACGTCGCTGATGATGATGTAGAGAATGCCGGTGATGTTTCGGTCAATGAAATGATGGTCGCTGTCTCGCTGTCTGCTCCCGTTGGTAACTTAACAGGGGTTGTCGATGGGTTTTCATTAGTTGAGCTGCATGCCTCATGGTTTCTGTGATTTGTGTGTTCCACCAATGTACTATAAGAAGAATTTATATGGATGATAGAATCATTTTCCAAGGTTTTAGAATTATTAAGTTCTTGATATAGATTATTGACTATGGTTTGCTGCAAGTATTTTACAAAACAATTATGTGTGAGTCCATTGCGAAGATTTTTCTCTGAGGTGTCGTCATTAGTGACAATAAGTATAGTTGCACCTGTGTTTTTTTTTAAACTTAAGTAGGTTATCTACAAAATGAACTGGCTGTACTTTGTCCCTAATGCAGCCCATAGGTGAGCAAATGAGCATTTTAAAATTATGGGATGCAAAATGTTTGGTTAATTCTTCAAAGGCTGTATTGTAGTCGTTGCTGTAGTTTAAATAATTGGTTGAATTTAAAAAATACTTAGGTTTTGTAACCAAACTATATACATTTGTACCAAATTCAGACTTTTGGTATTTCAGATGTTCACCACAGTAGTCAGAATGAGTAGGTTTCCCGAATTTCTCCCTAAATGCCACAGCTACGCCTTGAGACATTTGTTTATTGTTTTCAAAATCCGACGATATGCAATGTGCGAAAGCAACCTCTGCATCATTACAGTATTGGCTAAATATGTCTTTCATGTCCGCTTGTAGTATTTGTAAGGATTTATCTCCTAGAACCAATGATTGTCTTCTCTCCAGTTCAGGTTTTAGGATGTAGTCTGCAATCCTCCGACTTAATACTTGTTTTCCGAGCTTATTTAAATGTTGTCCGTGTTGAGTGAAAAAATTCCTTTTAAAATCGCTAATGTTGATAAAGTTTAAGTTTGTCAAATGCTTAAGACCATAGTTTATTTTATATATCTCTTTATATAAGAGTAGCTGTCCCATGCCATGTCATGACGATGAAACTGTGTCAAGTAAACTATATTTGTATGCTCATTTGAAGATGCAAAAGTCTGGAAAGGTTCGAGGACTGAATTAATGGAGTTGAGTTTTGGAATGTCATTTTTGTTTTGCTCACAGATATTGTTGGCTCCTGCAATAATTACTATTGTGTCCTGTTTGGTGAAGTTTTGCACTATTTTGCTTGTTTCATTGAGAACATGTCCAATCGTAGCTCCTGAGCTGGAATATACAAAAGTATCCACAGTTCTTGGTAGCAGAGATTCCAATAAAGGTCCAAGGTTTTTTGCATGGCTGTCTCCATATATGTGAATTTTATTTTTCTTAGCAGGAACTGTTTTTGTTGTTTGGTCTAGTTTTCTCCATGTATTTTTTGATTCATGGAATGAGGATTTTGTTTTGTGGTTTTTAATTTTTCTTGTGTAAGTGTTATGTTGACTTTGGCTATCTTCATTTAAAATTATGACACTTTCATCACTGAAATCAGAGTGTGAGAGTGCTGTGAAACTATTTGAGACTGTAATGGAAAATTCATTTTGAGCAGAGGTTTGTTTAAATAGTTTGGTTGTAAATGGTTTCCTTTGGGGTATCCAATAGTTTGGATTGTTACAGCTGCTGGGTTGTGTAGGGGACTGCTGGTTGAGAGAGAGTTGGAATGGAGTAGCTACGGTAGGCTGGGGTGACGTAGTAGGGGCAAAAAGTACTTTATACATCATATTAGTTAAGGTATCCGAGCTAAGAGATGCATGATTATTGTTGTGTTGCAGTAAGGCTAACCCAATGAGCACAAGATATCCCTAGGATATCCCAAACTGATCCCGAACATCCCATTCAAATCCCGGGATATAGAGAATCACAACAGGACATCCTAAGGATATTCCAATGGGACTTAGTAAAAATATAAACTTCTTAGGTAAATAGAAGTAAATATATACAATTTCAAACAAAATAATTTTTTAATGGGCCTGGTTCTCTATTTTATACCATAAAACATTTTTTGAATAAAATTTTAAAGGTTGTTCTAGGGATGTCCCAAGGATGTGTCAGGGCTACATATATAATAATTTTTATATATGTACATATATAAAAATTATTATATATGTACATATATAATGTGTCAGGGCTACATATATAATGTGTCAGGGCTACAAAATAATTTTTTAATGGGCCTGGTTCTCTATTTTATACCATAAAACATTTTTTGAATAAAATTTTAAAGGTTGTTCTAGGGATGTCCCAAGGATGTGTCAGGGCTACATATATGGTCGCATTCCAAGGATATCCCAAAGATATCCCAAGGATATTCGTTTAATTATATTTTAATAGAAAAGTATATGCGAATAAAATTAGGGGCTTTGCTAAAAGCTTCAGCAATCAAGTCATTACCCATAAAAATTATTTTCCTATAAGGCCTCTTTTTCAAAACTTCAGAAAGACCTCCAAGGGACGTCTCTGGGATGTCTCTGGGACATGTCCGTAAGCATAGTTTTAATTCGATTCCATAAGAACGGTCATATCCTTAGGATATCCTTAGGATTTTCCTAGGAAATATCTGTACAAACAGTATAAACTTGTGAATTATTGAGATCCAATACTGGAATAAACTTTTATCGTATAAGTTCCAGGAAAATAAAAATACTAATAAGTATGCCCTCAAGGCAATCTGTTTATTATTATTATTTTATTTTATTTTTGTTCCATACGATGTTGTTGAAAATAAATCCAAAGAATATCCTTAGGACGTGTCAAATGGTTCGAGAAAAAATGAAATTAGTGTAGGTATTTAATTGCCAAAAGAACCATTTTTTATAAATTAATTATTTTCTTTGAGGGAAATCACTAGAATTACCCTTAGTATCAGAGTTACGTAGATTATCACATTCCAAGGATATCCCTAGGATATTCGTGTCTTTATAGTTTAGTTAAAACATATAATATGCTATTTGAAATGGTATTTTTTTTCCTAAAAACTCCATGTATCAAAGTGAAAAATAGACTATCAATTTCTTTAAGTTCTCTTTTCTAAAACATCCGAAAAGACCTCCAAGGGAAGTCCCTGGGATATGTCCGTAAGCGCAGCCTCAATTTAATTATTTAAAGGACGGTCACATCTTAAGAATATTCTCAGGATATTCCAAAAACATCTGTACACACAGTATAAATTCGTAACATATTGTGTTAGTATACTGGAATAAAGTTTTATCATCGAGGCCCAGGAAAAAAAACATAATAACATTGCTTTCAAGCCAATCAATAATTTAGGATTCTATTCCAGGCAGATGAAAAGGGATGTCCAAAGAACATCCCTAGGACGTTTCCAGTGGCTAGAGCTAAAATATAAATAGTATAGTCAATTATTTACTAAAAACCGCAGTTTTTATTTGTAATTGTGTTAAACAAAAACCTCTGAAAATATATACTAGTGAAATGTACGGGAAAGTTCCATAAACAAATTGTATTTACTTCACTATTATTTACTCTAAGATACAAGTGTACCCAAATTTTAAAGCATGTCCTCGGGATATCCCAGGAATGTGTGAGTGCTAAGTTATGTAGACTGAGAATATTTGTGTCTTAACAGTTTAGTTAAAACTGTATCCATTCAAATGTGTTTGAATGTGTTTGAATGGATCCATCCATGGTTTGAATGTATCCATTCAAAATATCCTATTTGTCAAAACTTGTGAAAGGACTCCAAGGGAAGTCCCTGGGATATGTCCGTAAGCATAGTTTTAATTCAATTAATTATATTATGATCACATCCATAGGATATTATCAGGATTTTCCGAGAAAATATCTGTACAGTGTGAACTTGTGAATTATTGTGATAAGACTTACAATACTGGAACAAACTTTAATAGAGGTAGATGTTCTAGAAGAATAAAAATAATAATACCCTAGAATCAATCTGTTTTATTTATGTATTTATTTGTTTTTTATTCTAAACGACGTAATTGAAACGAAATCCAAAGAATATCCTTTAGGACGTTTCAATGGTTGGAGCTAAAATGAAATTAGTGTAGGTAGGTTATTTAATTACTAATAACAGCAATTTTTTATAAATTAGTTATTTTACTGGAAATACCTCCAAAGTGAAATGTGAAAGAGGTTTCCTCAAACAAATTAGATTTCCTTCACTATTATTTTCCTCCAAGACACATGCTAGAGAAAAGTTCAAAGTATATTATAGGTATATTAAAAGCAACACAAGTATCAGAGTTACGTAGATTATCATATTCCAAGGATATCCCTAGGATATCTGTGTCTTCATAGTTTAGTTAAAACATATTATATTATGCTACTTGAAATAGGATTTTTGTTAAAAACTCCCTGTCTCAACGTAACAATAGGCTATCTTTTTCTTTAAGGTCTCTTTTCTTTAACATCTGAAAAGACCTCTAAGGGAAGTCCCTGGGATTTCCGTAAGCACAGCCTCAATTCAGTTATAAGTGACCAACTGAATATTGTAGTTTGATCGTAGTTTTCACAGAGAAAGGCATTGGATTTGTCAATTATATGAGTAAAAATTCATAAACAAAGTATGCTAGAAAACAATTGTTTTTTCTCACTAAGTTTAATTTGGTTCTGTTTTTATTTTGGCACATTGCCAAATATACACGATTATTTTTACTGAGTGGCCATTAAAGTGACTGACGTGTTGACTTTGCTTATTGTAATTGGTAGGTTACCAAACGTCAACAAAGAGATTTGATATGATGTTATTTCAAATTGAACGGTTTTGACAATAAGGAGTAACAGTCGAAACACAGCAAAAATGTTGCTGTAACATTGGGTACCGCATGCCCTGTTTTCTTGGATGGCTAGTTATTGTCACTCCAAAAGTAATTATATCAAAATCTCATCTCAACTATCTCGCTGCCATGCTTTACTTTTAGCTTTTGTTACATTGAGGTTTGTTTTTAAATTAAACGATTAATTTACACAGTCATAGCACGAGCACAGCAAAGAAGTGTGTAAAAACCATCATGATTATATCAATTGTTAATACAAAATAAGAATTAATTGTGAAGTTTCATTTCAATTATACTTTTAATTAATAAGATTTTTGTGCACTAAAATCATTTCTTATAAATGAACACCAATAGTAAACAGCCGAGTTGCATGGTTAGTAAATATTAGTATGCCCTGCCAATGGCATAATAGAAAAAAGTCACAGCTGACGATAGCAGACACAGCAGTGTTGCCACTTTTAGGGTAATTACCCTTTTCTAGGGTAATTTACTGGTCTTAGGGTAATTTTTAGGGTAATGGAAAATTTAGGGTAATCTCAGGGTAAAATTACAAATGTTTCAAATAGTCAAAATTGTATTGAGAAACATGAAAAATTATTGAGAAACATGAAATATAAACAGTAGAAATCTAACAAAATAATCAATTTTTTTTATTTAGATATGAAAAATGTTAGTATGTAGTACTGTATGTAGTAGCTAGGCTATTACAGTTAACCTTCTTAAATATAATGGTAATTAATATTAAGATTTTGTAAGTTTCTGGAAAATTATGATTGGATAATTTGAGCTTAATCGATAGAAGAAATATATAGAATTACAACACTTATAAGTTGTAATAACTAAGAAAAAAATAACAGATATAGGAACACATATGTAGTCGTTATTTATATATTATTATATGTAAATAATAATTTATATATTATTATTATTAATATATTAACACATTATTTTATGCCGTTATGTAGTCCTAAACGGCATAAAACTTAATTATAATCGGTAAAATTAAAAAGAAAAACATCAGAGAGAGGGAACCTTTATTAGGACATTGCAAAAACCTATTAGGCAACTTAAAAATTGGTAGTTGTAGGCATTAAGAATGGTGACTAGGCAAAGACATAATAACCATGAAACTGGAAGATATATATTTAAAAAAATATAATTTAGCCTTAGTTATAATAAAGAGAGAAAAAATATTTGTGTAGCCTCTAGGCAATTAATATAAGGTTAACAGGCCAGAAAGGTTTGTATTTTAGTAGGCCTACACACAAAAAAATGCATTTAAATTTGGCGAAATTGTATTTACAATTATTATATTACATTTATTTTGATCTATTTAGGCATTATTTAATTTATGTAAACTGCTTTTCTCTTGTTTTAGGTGTTTTATAATAGTATTATTGTACTTAAAAGCCCCAATTAAGCTTTGAGGTAATATTTAGGGTAATTTCAAAAAGATTTAGGGTAATCTAGGGTAATTTTTCCTCTCGTTTAGGGTAAAACTATAGTTACGAGGTGGCAACACTGAGACACAGACAGCCTTCAGTTCAGTTCGCGCCAAACTGTTGGTTGTTTGATTGTTTTGTTTATTTTGTTTTTTAATTTCTTCCAACGGTACAACACCAATTTGAAATGGATAACAAACAAAAAACAAGCAAAAGACAATTCAGTTCAGTAAGTTACTGAAATTAACAGTTTATTGTTTATTGTTCTGTCCTCCGTCGTCTTCAGATACCGTTCTTCCCCCCGACTCATGCTTGATTGGAGTCTTAGATTAGTTGTTGGTTAAGCACTTGTTCGTCATCAATAATTCCCAGGTATGTGTTATACATGTAAAGCCTTAGTTAATGTTATTAAATTTCTACATAGGTTAAGTGTGTTAGTAATAAGTACCCTTTCATTTGGCTTAAATGTTAACAGACTAGGCCTAGGCTTTGTACCTTGGCCATGGTTTAGTACTGTGCTAAGGTATTCCTTTGCTTAGTGAAAGTGTCATCTAAACATATTTTTCTGTTAACGACAACTATAAATACTTAGGCCTACCATAAAAATAGACTAGGCTCCTAGCCTCCTTCTTTCTAAATAGCCTACTTGGCTAGAACTCAGGTGTGTAGACCTGAATTGTTATGTGTAAAAACCATATTGGTTGAAGCTCGCTTTCTAAACTTTATTTAATACACTTTCAAATTGCGCCTACACTACTATCGAATGAAAATATCAGCTAAACTTTGTTATCTGACTCCACCGTTACTATCAATACCTAGGCCTATCAAAATTTGGATATTGTGATTGTTCGATAGGCCTAGTTGTAATCTTATAACGGTTTTAAGTTAAGACAGGCCTATCTGTGATTAAATAATAGGGTAATTTATTTATCGTAGCCTAGCCTATATTCAAAATAACAATAGGTAATAATCTAACCTAGCAATCGAACCGTAAACTTCCGTCACTTTTATTGACAGCATTGTTTATAACAACAAAATCAATGGTGTTTGGAAACATTTAAAACGCATATTCCCTCAATAAAATAGCAATAGGCCTAACTTATAATACCGTTCTGATTCGTATTCATTGGCAGCCATTGTATGAGGCCATTTTAGGTCTAACGAAGTCTGCTTCTTCTCGCAATGAAGATACACCTACACAATAAACTTGGGTAGTTTATTTTGTGTTGTTCTTGATGTTACAGGTTACATTTTAGCTAAGATTTGTACTTTTTTTGTTATTATTTTCAGTTACAGTACTTGTTTGCTATATATTTGTTTCATTGTCAAAAAAGGTAGGCCTATGTTTAATTTTATTAGAAGAAAACAAAATCAGATGATAAAATCATAATCGTATAGTGTAATTGTATCATCTGAGAGAATAGCGATATCGAAATTTCTACATCGATTATAACGGTGGAGTTTTATAATGAAGTTTCACCAAAATATGAATAGATCCGATCAATGTATCAATCATATCAACTATCGATTAAAATCTATACCTAAATAACAATTCATAAGACACTCACATAAAAAATTACCCCTATTTTTTAGTTTTGTATTCCCACATTTATTGTACAATCAAAAACAAGACTTGACCTAACCTGATGATACCGTATAACCTACCATCATTCATAGGCATATTAACAAAACCAATACACTATACTAATCATAATGACAAAAAACATACTATGTAGAACATATATGAGTACAATTAGGCCTAGGCTACCTCTCATCTCACTTAAATGTGGTCTACTCTCGAATTAAAACTTTCCGGGCATGGGGTGGTTCTTCATGTTAATGGAGATTAGCTTAGATTAATGTTACCTAGTTTGTTAGATTATAATATTCTTTTTCAAGCTAAATTTTGTATTTCACAGTATTCAATACATTCAAAATACATTCAATGCAATACACAATACAGTATTATATTTTTATTTGCTTGTAGTGTAGGCCTAGGCAGTGGAGGTCATAGAAAAGGATTTTTTCCTATTGTTTTGAGGGAATAACTTATGCATTTAAATATTTAAAAAAAAACATTGATTTTGTTGTCATAAACATCGCTGGCCATAAAGTGTTTAGGCCTTAGATTGTTAGGTTAGATCATTGGGGTGCAGTTTCATAACTAGGCCACGCTGCTACCGAATGAAAATATCAATCGATACGAATTGATATATCCATCGTCTAACAATCGATATATCGGTTTATTCAACTATCGAATGAAAATGTCGATCAATCCCATAGATATCGATTGTTATAATATCACAATAATTATACTATGCTATTTTATGGTCATATGTTTTATAAAGTATGTAAATAAAATTTATTTATTTTGTGTCTGTTGTATTGAAAAAATGGCTCTCTAAAGCGAAAGAGAGGATGGATTGAGGAAATAAGTTAAGTTAAGAAATTGAATTGTTGGTTGGATTTTTTAGTAATAGTCCCTATGTTTTAATACAAAGTGTTGACAAATATAACTTTATATATTTTGTATGGTATTGATATTACTTTTTAAATATCATAGGTAGAAATTGATCAATTCGGTCATTGTGAAAAAGTTGTCACCTTTAAATATAAAATATCCCCATCGCAGCAGACCTGCTTACTCAGCGGATTTCCTATAGGCATTGGCGGATCCAGGGAGGGGCGGAAGGGGCGATCGCCGCCCCCCTGTAAGTAAACTTTTCGAGCAGTTTTATCTTGACCATTTTATATTTTTCCATATGCCTAACAATTTTAAAATATTATAGACATTGGATTTCAACATAAAAAACGAACAATTTTAAAATGCATTTTTAAGGTTGTTTTATTAATTTATAACAATGTATAAATCAAAGTATGAAGGTTTTGTGCAATCTGCGTCTCCGTTGCAATTATTCAAAGGCTGCATGTACACCATGAGAAACCGAACTGTCGAGAATGTCAATTAGCACGGCGCAATGTTAGGGAGCCCAAAGCTAGACTAAGTCTGAAGCTCCGAACAGTTAAGTTTCAGCTAACCTCAGTTGTTTCCGTCATTCGTGCGCAATGTATACAACACCAAAAATCACGGTTTAGTACACTAACTTTGTCATCCAAAGTAGGATCTAGTTTGCATGAAATGGGATAGTGGGACTTCGTGATATTACCGAGATGCTCAAATTTTTCGACCTTACCGACCCCCCGGACCATCGTCAAAAAGCTTAAAAACTGGTGCAATTTTTCACTCTTTTACGTTTGGCTGGTTTTGACCTTGAAGGAACGGTTTGTAACCAAAATCATACCTAAGCATTTTAAAATTACATTGAATTTCTTATAAATTAAGACTTTTTAAAAGTAGACGTAGATGTCGTGGTGGTCCAGTGTTCAACAATTCGCTGATTTGTTGGCTTGATTTGGCCTAGGACGTCAAAATGCGTAGTCCATCACAGGATTACCAGGATCACACGGCAGACAGCAGGTATTTAACCTTTATTAAATCGGTGATGTTGTCCGTTGGACTGCCACTGATTTTATTTGAGTATTTTCGCAGGAGCGCTTTCAGCGACTAGGAGTTGACAATGGCAAGCCACCGAAAGTGCTACTGCAAAAATTAAATTGCCGCCGTTTTGGAAGCGGAAAAATATTTAGTGATATTTGAAATTAAAAAAAATATATGTATTTTCCTATAACATTTTTAAATACGTAGGCCTATTGAAATCACATATAGACAGACAGAAGTAAAATCAAGCAATATTTAAGACTGTATAAGATGATAAAAAGCCTGGTGAAGTTTAAGTCGATTATCTTTCGACATGCTCTTTAGCTTTACACGCGAAAATTAAGGTCAATGGATAATTTGAGTAACTTTGAAGAGCCATACCGGTATTAGAAAAACTATAAGACCATATTGACTATGTTGAAAAAGTATATTTTGGTCTTAAATTGTAAAAAAACTCGATGTACTTTTAAAATGATAATGCATGATTTTCATGAAACGCTGTTTCTTCAGGGACAACATTAGCCAAATGTAAAAAATTCAAAATTACGGCAGTTTTTATAAGCTTTTTGACGGTGACTGTGACGTTCGTCGAGGTCGAAATCCTGGTTTAGCATCTTTGTACTATCAACATGTACTAAACAATGCAAAAAAGAACCTATAAATAAACTATACGCAGTGCATCATATAGGTATAGGCATTTATTACGTATATAGGCTTACAATATAGCTGTTTCATGGAACTATTTCAACTATAGTTCCACCTTTACAAATAAATGTGTCAGTGACAGCACATTGATTAGTAAGTATGATTGGAAGATCGGTAACTCCTTAGTAAACTTTTATGTCATCTAGAGAAGAAACAGAAATTAACCAAGCAAGATTTTTTTTATTTTGTTGTGAAAAAGCAGTTTACCTTTTCGCAAATACAGTACACTTACATCTTAACGGTTTGTTAACTCTTTTAATAAATAAATTTTCTAAATAGAACTGGATAATTCATACCGTACTTTTCATTTCCAAATACGTCCTTTAATCAGTTTTTACAATTAAAACCTAGACTGCGTTGCTCTAAAACTTTTGTTATCTTACAAAATGTAATTAAAACACGTTTTAGACATAATCTTATGCTTTTAATTAAGGAGTCTAAGATTTAAATTTACGTAAATGTTCGTGGGAATAAAAACAGAGAATTCTCAAAATAAGTTGACAGTGGACACCAGACCATGACGTTTCTTTTCCTCACCTTTTTACGCGATGTTCAAGGTCATTGCACCCCCCTCCCCCCACTCTTCACCCTGAAACAATCACCCCAATGTTTTGAGTTGCTATTGCCCTCTCATGGAAACAGTCCCCCACATAATTCGGTCCTGGATCCGCCCTTGCCAATAGGATTAGGTTTTTTTTTTAACTTCCCCCATAAACACCATGGGATTGAGGATGTAGGTTGTCTTCCATGGGGGATTGTTAGTAGATATAGGAAAATCTCTTCCCAGTGCATGTACATACTAAATTGCATCAAATTCTGGGATTTTAAATTTTCCCCATAAACCCCATGGGGGTGAGTAGGTAGGTTTGCCACAATATGAGTGCTGTAAGTAATTATAAGTTAAAAACTACCTAGTGAATATACTGTATATACCAAATTTGATCAAGTTATGCCAATAAATGTGTGAAATACAGGGTTTTGTTAATTCACCATAAGAATAACACGAAAACTTATTTTCTGATTTATTCCGTAACCTGTTAATCAAGGCTAAAAATTTAAAATATTAAATTGTTTTTTTTAAGTTATTTTAAGTGGTTTCAGTCAGTTATCAGTTCCACGGACACACACACACACACACACACACACACACACACACACACACACGCGTATATATAACATGGTCCCGGGCTTAGGTCTTACCATGGCTACTACCGTAATAGCGGATTCCCTAAAGGGAAATTTGCTAAACACACAAATAATTTATATTACTAACCCTTTAGTCATATTCAACTTAAATTAAGTACCAAGATGCATCGGTGTCTCAAAAAATATTATTTTTGGCAATGTCATTTTTTTGCATATCTTTAAATACAGTTTTCAATCAGATTTCAGTAGACACCCTGATTTTCTTTTGCTGGATACGTAAAATTCTTCAAACAATATTACACGTTAACAAGTCTTAATTTTATTTTAATTCCATTAATTTAATGTTTCAGAAAATCAAATGAAGAAATGATGAAAATATACATGAGGAAATTGAAATTGAACGAGTAAATATAAGGAATAGAGACTAGAAAAAATACTGAGATTTGAAGATTTTACTTGTATTTTAATGTGTATTTTTTTACACAGTGTGTTTTTATTTGTGTACATGTTGCAATCAAAACATTACCGTATTGAAATTGAAGGAGTGTATAAAGAATAGAGACTAAAAAATGGATAGATGTTAATATTTTATGTTAATATTTTACCAATATTTTACTATGTGTACTTATCATTACACAATATGTTTTTATTTATGTAAATGTTGCAATTAAAACATTATTGGGAATGCACAAAGAACATAGACTTGCAAAAAATAGTTAGATTTTAAGATTTTATTTGGGTATTTATGTGTATTATTTTTACACAATATGTTTAGTTGTATATATACTTTGCAATTAAAACATTATTTTTATTTGCCAAGTTGTTATTATAATTTCTTCGTTTAAGGCCCTCCTGCAATGATAGATTTTTTTACTGTAGTGGTTGTTTTTTTAAACTTGATCCTTCTCGAGAAAATTGGGGTGGGGGAGAGATTAAACTGTAAACAAAAAATTGTAACTAAAAAACATTTAAACTCTTGACAAACATGTTCAAGGAGCAGATTTACTTCAATAACGGTTTTTATAACTTCTAATACCTTTCAGTAACTCCTGATTAGTTGTGTATTTTAAAGCCAAATATATATTTAGTTAAAAAGTAAAATTTCTAAAGTAAATTGATTAAAAAGCAACCGTTGGAAATAATTGCCAATAATATTGTAAAACCGATACACAATATGTTGTTATGTGGAACTACCAGCTGGTATGCAACGGTGAAATAAAACAAATACAACAACAACAAACCAACAAGAAACCAGAAAAGCCTTAGCCAATAAGATATTAGCAAGGATAAACAAACCTCCTCCACCATCAGGTTTAAACCCCCTTTCCCTCCAGGAAGGATCAGGTTTACAAAAACATGTTAAAATAGTTCAATCAATTCAATTGAAAAATAAGCCCTTTTCAGGTGATTTAGTGAAAATGTTTCAATGTTTAGCGAATGTTTTAATTAAGGGCTCCAAGAAGCAAAAAAGGCCCTTATGAAATTAATAGTCATACAAACCATTTAACTTCCAAATATTTTGAACCCGCTCTCAATAGCCTATATATTGTATAAAGATAACCTGGAAATGTGATTTCTGTTGGTTGTCTTTTGGGCATTTTCCCTTGATATTTAAGAAACTTTGTATTATAGAATACTTATAATGAGCTAAAATATTTTGTCTCTAAAAGTTCAATAAGCTTAGTTAATGGGCTGTGTTTTTTTTCATTTTATTTATTTTTTTTACACTTAAAATTGTAAAAGATAAGATGTTATTTTTATATTACTATCAATCCTTATTTACAAGTTTAACTCTATAAATTTACCTGTTTATTGTTAAAATATGATTTTCAATATAATTGTAATACAATTTACAATGTTTAGCAAGTGAAATGAATCATGAACTAAACTTGAAATCTACCAACACAGTTTGGAGGTGTAATACTAATATTCTCTTGACAAAAGCCTACATTTTATTATTATCTTAAAAACATTTTAATGAAGTTGTCTTAATTTAAGTTTTGTAAGGACGTGTTCCAATAATCACAACTAACTGTGCCTCAAATGTTTCCAGTTATTTTTCAGGATGAAATGGTT